>OW026523.1:68216982-68816982 GCA_932274085.1 Protocalliphora azurea | reverse complement strand
AATTTTATTTTAAATTATTTATTTTAAAACAAATATAAATACAGTTAAAATACTTTTTAAATCAATTAAATTTGTCATTTGCTTATATAGTTTTGTGTATTTTAAACTTTTTAAAAATAGTAAATATTTCCGTCACAAAAAATCTAAATTAAATTGCTTAACTAACTTTTATTATGAAATTAAAAAAATGTTAAAACAATTTCGAAAATGCATCTAAAAAAGCACTTGCATCTACAATATATTTAGTAAAAAAAAATAAAATTATTTAAACCCAACGCATTTTAAATAAAGAAAATATGGAAAATATCGTCTTTTAAAATAACATACCTTTTCGATTTTGTTAACTTTTTAATAATTTCGCACATGGGAAAATCGGTTTTTATTTACACATATATATATATATACATATATATATATATATATATATATATATATATATATATATATATATATATATATCATAAGTTATATAAATTTTATTAGCCTTACAGAGAACATATTCAGTGAGTATGAAGAAAATTGAAAGACATGAACAGTGTTTCCTCTTTAGCCCTTTTAAGGATAAATCTAGCTCTTTTAATTTGCTTTTAGCGTCAAAATTTTCGTTTTAGCTTCCAACTTTTTTCTAGTCTTTTATTTTTTGTTACAAAATCTATTTTTACAGAATCATCCACCTATGCATGTTTGCATGTAGATTATTTATATTTAATAAAAAAATTTTACCTGCAGCGCTTCCTTCTCCAAATTAAATGTACTTTAACAAATTTTGTATATACTTCATCATATACATACTTCATCAGCTATAGAAACTATTTATGGAAATAATTAAAAATAAAATTTAGAAATGTTTAGTCCAAAACGAATTTATTTCAAAAATGACGAAAAATCACTTTAAAATATATTGTAATTTTCATACAAAATATAATCCAAATATGTATGGGGATTTGTTTGACGATTTGCCATTGAGTCACCTTACTGTGTGTTATTTATAAATTTATTACAAATTCTTTAGAAAAATATTGAAAACTGATGAGAATGAGAAAAAATATATTTATATATTTTTTTCTTTTTTTATTTTAACTTTTATCTGGCCTTATTTTTTGGGATATTTAGACTTTTTATAACTTTTTTAAAGTACAATTTGGCCTCTTTTTTTCTCATCTTCTGGCAACACTGGACATGAGGTCAAAAATTGCACTTTTTATGTGTTCTTTCGTAGAATTTATGATATACATATTTACACATTAAATAATTAATTTTAAAATTTTGCAATAAATTTAAATTACTACTTAATTTTTTATTTACAAAAATAGATTTAGTCAAGCTAACGATTAATTAAAAAACAAAAGATAATTTTTATGTGTTATAACAAATAGTATATTAATACTTGTAACTAGCTGCGGTATTTAAAGACAAATAAATAAAAAAGATGCACTTAGCAACAACAAATAAATTGTTTAGAGGAATAGCCATGTTTACGTAAAATTAACGTATCGTTAGTATTAATGTTTAAAACATATCGTTAGTATTGTAGGGTTAATAAAATATGAAATTAATTTATTCTTTTGAAAAGTTTCCAAATGTTTTTCTCAATTTTTGCAAAAGAATGAAAAGTTGTTCATTTAAATTTTATTTATATTCTATTTGCTTAAATACCAACATGTTGGTAATAAAATTTCTTAAACCCAAATAATAATTTTAGCAAGAAACTCTTTTATTTTGCAATTCTTATTAAATAAGAGAAACCAACAAATTCCTCCCCTTAACAAAAGAGATTTAAATTTTACTAAAAGAGAACCAAAAATAATGGAAAACTGTTATAAACCTTTACACAAGTCGGTAAAACGGTTTCTATTTGTTGTTTTCAATGAAATTCTATGGTAAAAATATTGTATTAGATATAAAATAAGGTTTCAATGAAACAGTAAAAACAGTATTGCAGACAACGTGGTCATTATCGGTTATAACACGCACTAACGTGGATAAAAGATAAATTGCGTTACATTATATTAATCCAAAAGTATATGTGTGTTTGTGTTGTCCTTTTTGTTCTATTTGAGAAACAAATAAAATATTTATATGAAATATCCATGTGTTAATTTAACTAAATAAAGAAGAGAAAAAGAAAAAAATAATTACATATTAAATTAATGAATTTCAAAAAAGGTTAAGGTGTATTTGAAAAGAAAATTATGTGTGTGAGTGTTATTAGGTAATTAAAATAGTAATGATGAGAATCATTATGAAGATGTGGAATAATAATTAAAATGTTAATTAATGTTTGGGTGTAAGGTTATACCAAGGATATCAAACCTTATGCTCATGCGAAAAAAATACACTATAACACTTTTGCAAGGGTGTTAAGAAAGTTTTTTTTTTTCAAGAAATTATCAATGTTACCAGAGTAGGTGGAAAATAAAATGAACATACTTTTACATTGAAATAAATTAAGTAGTAAAAAAAAACACCCTAATGTAAGTGCATAATAATGTAAATGTACTTGTTTTCAAAGAAAGTGTTAGCTAGTGGATGTGCAAATGTACTTGTATGAATAAGTACAAGTCAGCTTAAGTGTCCTGTGTTATGTTGCTTGTACCGGAAGTAAAATGTTACACCTTCAATAATGTAAAAAAAAAGAAAATAAAATTCTCAAGAATAATAAAAAAAAAGAAAAACATAAAAACAAACCAACCATTACATTTTATTATAAATGGTTTGGTTAGTTTAACACATCGAACCAGCAAACAAATAAATGCATTTTGAGCAAAACTACTTAATGCATATTCTTCAAATATAACGTCTTAACTACACTTAAGTGATTTTTTCATTGAGAAAAATATATGTATTTGCTAAAAAGAAAAAATTAAAATACACAAAGTATTGTAAAATAGTAAAAATATATATATATATATATATTTAAAAAACTGAAAAATAAAACCCGCATGTTTCAAAGCAACCCAGTAAGTGCAAGGTGAAAGTTTAGTGCAAATGTTGAAAGAAAAATTAACAAGTATCTACATACTACTCGATGTTCAATAACATCCACCAACTACTAGTTATAGGTTTTTATTCAGAAAAAAAAGAAAAATATCAAGTGATTTACTGCTAATAGCTTTTTGTTGATTTTTTGTTGCCTGTTCTTTTCATTGAAACAAGTAGTGCTTCTATTGAAATTTTACGCTAAATATGCTTAAGTACATCGGTGAAATTTAAAATGAGGATGATGAGCAGCTGACATTGCTATTATTGTTAATGGCTATTGGCAGATAAAAGTGTATGTGTTAAATATTTGCATTCTTGTGTTCAAATTCTATATATGCTAAACTACTAACATATAAAATACTGAAAAAAGTAAAAAAATATCTTTAAAGAGTAGTTGTGAACAACTAGAATGGAAATTAATATAACTTGATTGTGTATGTGCGTGTGAAATTTAATCCAAATGAACGAAACTTTTAAAGTGGAAAATAAAAAAGAAAGAATATATATATTAAGAGATATTAAAATTGTATTGTATGAAATTAATAAAAATAAAATAAAATAGATAAGGAATAAATAAATAAATAAATAAATAAATTAGGAGAAGTAGAAATATTATTAAGCAAAGTAAGATCAGTCACATGGACCCTATAATGAATTATGAAATATTCAAAATATTTTATTATAAAATTTTTTGGAGTTCACATGAGTTTTATATGAAAGCTACACGCAGAGAAAAAATATATTTGTAGTTACCATAATCTAAGAGCCATGATATGTTGCATGATATTGGAACATTTGGTAAAATCTGAAAGTGGATATGATTCCATTTTATCATATTGTATCCGATTTAATGGTTCGCTTTTTCATGTTATAGTTCGAATTTTTTATTTCAAAGTACCATCTCACTACATTATTATTCCATTCTATCAGATTATGAATCCATTTTATCATATTATTATTCAATCTTATAATATTATGCTCCAGTCTTATCATTTTATTATCCCGTCTTATCATATATTGAAATAAGAAAAAGTAATTCAAAATTATTATTTTTATAAATTGTTTAAGTCCATTACATTTATTTTAAAATAATACATAAAAAAAATTAATCATAAAAAATTATTTACATATTATTTGTTCATTAAATAATTTTATTTATTTGTAACATCAAACGTTGTACAAGATAATACATGTATAAACTAAATGAGAATTACAATGAAATGGAAAACAAATATTAAAAACAAAATATGTTTAAAAACAGACAAGTTACGAACTTTTCCACTAAGTTTGTGAAAGAGAAAAGTATGATATTTATAACAAACTTTAAAAGCAAGTTATGAATTTTTCAACTATATTTGTAAAAAGCATATTTATTTGTGACGAAGTAATATTAATAATATTAACATGGTTTGGAAATAAAATATGATTTAAGAAAAAAAAAAATCATAATATTTAATGGTTGTAAAAATAATGATATTTTTATTACAATAAAATTTTATTTCTAGTAAAAATATTTAAAAACATACAATTCTTGCAGTCAACTATATTACAGTTTTGATTAAATGTAAACATTAAATGATAAAACTGAAAAACAAACATTGTTACCATGAACGCAGTATTATTAAAATTGATGAAAATTAACAATGAGTATATAATACTGTTGTGGTGACTTTACCGTAATAATGGTTTTTCTCTGCGTGTATTATCAATTTCGGCAGAATTTTTATAAAATTGTTTTGAAGTTCTGTTTTATTTGCGTCAAATTTTTTTCTGAAATTTTTGTGTTACTTGAGACCATTTAATTTTTTTTCGGCATTAATAGTAATAATAATAATAATAATAATAATAATAATAATAGTAATAGTAATAATAATAATAATAATAATAATAATAATAATAATAATAATAATAATAGTAATAATAATAATAATAATAATAATAATAATAATAATAATAATATTAATAATAATAATAATAATAATAATAATAATAATAATAATAATATTAATAATAATAATAATAATAATAATAATAATAATAATAATAAGAATAGTAATAATAATAATAATAATAATAATAATAATAATAATAATTATAGTAATAATAACATGAGATTCAAATGGACAAACATATCAATCAAAGAGTAAAGGAAACTAACTTTAGGGCGGATATACCTAAAATTTAACGTTGTGAAAACCATTTTGTATACTGTAATCATCACTGTAAATGCCAAATACTTTTCTAATTTAACTTTACAAATTTTTCTAATATTAGTTCATAAAATTTATTCAAAATCCGCATATTTTGAAAAAAAGAATACTAATATTAAAAATCAGAACACAAAACATGGTATTAATTATATTTACCCTGACGAAAAATTACACCACGTCGAATCGAATATGCAATTTTTAAAATAATAATAAAGGAAATATAATAATAAAGAAAGAAAAAAATTAGGGTCTAATTTTGTAAAACGAAACAAAAATTCGTTCCAAAATTATATATTGAAAACAACAAATAAATAAAAATGGTCGAAATGACCTTTTGCTTCGTTTCATAAAATCAGGCCCTTAATTTTTTTTAATTATTTATTTTGTATTTCATGAATTCTATAAAACCCCAACTGTTTCTAGTTCTTGAAAAGAAAGAAAATTCGCGGTTTGGTTCTATAAAAAATGAAAATGTTTAACAAAGCCATATTTTTAATTATCCTTATTTTCTGGAAATGCAGATGCATTTCCTATGCATATACAATTTTTTCACCAAAAAATTATACACAGAACTTTGCTACAGTTTGTCCATGCTCTTAAAATATGATATTTTTGTATAGGGTTTTTCTTTTTTTGTTATTTCTAAAAATTAAGGAAAAGTGTGTCGAAATGAAAATATATATGAATAATTAGAAAAGCTGTCAAATTTTAAGAACATATTTTTATGAAATTTTTTGACGTAGTATTTCTACAAAAATATTGATATTAAAATTATTCAAATGCATTAATGCATCTAATGCAAATTCTATCTAATTTTGCATTTTTGAATAGCCCACTTCAAATTGTGTCAAATTGCAGTTCAACTGTGTTATTCATAATAAAGAAAAATGTTAAATTTATCAAAGCTTAAGCTTAATACGATATATATATATATATATATATATATATATATATATATATATATATATATATATATATATATATACATATATATACATATATTTTAACCTTAAAGTTCTAATAGTTTGTAGAAGAATCTAAAATTGACTTTAAATTTAGGTAGTTATATATATATATATATATATATATATATATATATATCCACCTTAAAGTTTTTTTTTAAAGAATCTAAAATTGACTTTAAATTTAGGTAGCTTTGAGATCTTTAGAACTACCATTGAAATTGCCTTTTTAGAATAACTCAGAATTTAAATAGTGTTTAAAATGTTTAAGAATTGTTATTTGGTGCCCTTAAGAATTATTTTTGATTGAAAATAAAAAGTGTCAATTTTAAATAGCGAATTTAACCAGATATGTTTTTAAGTGATATTAAACGAACTTATTATATTCTTCATAAATTTATCTATATTTAAGTATAATAAACAAATGCAAATGCAATAAACAAACAAATGCATAAAATTGACCCTCTTGGTGTTAAAAAGTTCCGTAGTGACAGGATAGGCCATTCCAATGGTAGATTAAAGCCTAATATATGTTGAAAAATGTCCGAAATATATAAAATTATATGTTTAGATAAAGAAAGCGTGACAAAAACATTAGTAAAATCTTAATATTCCGCAACTGAAAAGAGACATAACAATTATTTGTATGAATATTCCGGACCTTAGCCTCTATTGGAATTTGAAGTTAATTTGCTTTTAACTAAAATAAGAACAGACCAATCTTCATTTCTAGAGGGGTACATTTGTAGTTTTCTTTTCTTTAAGCTTTTTAACGTATATCCATTATTTTAATAATATAATAAGATGATTTTCTAATATGACTTTTTTTAACAATTTAGCAAATTTATTCGAAAAAATATGCAAATAACATATAGTCGTTCAAACCCAACCATCTGATAACCTACACCAAGCATTTTTAATATGTTCCCAGGGATCTTTTGCAGTATTTTAATTATAAATTGTAATATATTAAGGAATAATATTTTTTAAAAGAATAGATATTTCAAAAACTCTACATTATAAATGCATTTGAAAATAAACCACTTATCTTAATATTATTTTTAAAGAGACTTAGCTGTCATTAGAATTTTAAATCAGTAAAATCTATGCACAATGTATGTAGTTCTAAGTACACATACATGTTTTATCAATATTTTTTTTTACTTTTACAAAACTTTAAATCGTGATAAAGTACCTCATTTTTTAAATTGAAAAAATGTACAAAATTCTATTTAAATTAAATGAAATGGCCCTCTAATACTAATAAAATAATACTTTTTCCCTAATTTCTCCTAGAATGCACAATGTATTTGTTTAATGTTGTTTAATGTTAAAAAAGTAATGAAAAGGATAAAAAGAAAACTTCATTTATCCCTCGAAACTGGTATGACAGCAAATGAATATTAACAAATACGATATAATACGATATACGCTAAATTACACTTTTTGATTATTTCTTCTAAAAAATCGTTTTGTCGAGCATATCCCAGTTAGTAAAATGATTTTTATCTTTTCTTTGATGAACATAATATTTTTTTAGCCGAGCTGAAAAAGTTGAATTTTCAAAAATATATAACAAAGCACAGTGGTTCCAAAACGTTTTTTTTTTTTTTTTGGAAATAATTCCGTAATTTATGATCCATTAAAGATATCTGAATAGATTTGATGTACTCAGTGCTGAGGTGTTTTCGAGCTGGTTTGGAAGAACACAGTTCCCTACCGGGTAAGGGGATTAGTGGGTGGCTATCCAAAATTGGTCAACTCGGGTAGAAAATAAAAAGAAATTAAATTCGGTCAAATTTCTTTAGAAGCAAATTTAAATTTCTTTAGAAGCACGTTTTGTGAAAAATAGTGATATTCAAACTGAAATAAAATTTAAAGAAACAAAGATATACTGCTGAAATTTTGACTTAATGTGAATAGACTTGTTCTAAAATTAAAGAATTACAAAATTCCCACTTTTTTGTACCAACATGCAAAAAAAAATACTTTTTTTGTGTTTCTCCAACATATAGATCTATTTACTTAATTTTTTCTGATCTCAGTTTTGCGATTTGAGAATTATACAAAAAAATTTTTTAAAAATGTGGGAAATTGACAAATTTTGGATAGGGCTTGTGGGGAAACCTTAGCCCCAAAGAGCCTTCGAATTTGCTTTAGCACTTTTTTGTTAAAATTTCTATTAAACGGATTAAAAAAAAATATATAGTACAGAACATAAAACAAATTTTGTAAGCGAAAAAATATTACCACCTTTTCGGAAAAAAAATATAAGCTTTTATTTGATACACATATTTAAATGATTCTTACAACGATGTTATTTAAAATTTTATAAGGAATCTAGCAGATATTTTAGAAAAATGTGGGATCCGTCATGTTTAAAAGAATATGAAATAACGAGGCTAAAAATGAGGGAAAAACTTATTTGGACCTAAATATCTCTTAAACTAAAAGATAAAATTTGTACGTATATTTTTTGTAGAGATTTAGAAGGACTATCTATGTTTAAAACTGACAGAAATTTTGACGTTTTAAATAAATTGACATACCGCTGACGGCCAACTTCTATCCTGATCCGCTAGGATTCTATGCTCCTCGAAATCAAATCGAAAACATTTTAGATATGACCACGTAAAATTCTATTCCGATATCTTTAGGGAATTAGAAGTTACGGAACTATTTCCAAACAAAAAAGCGTCTTGAAACCACTGTGCAAAGGAGAAAAATCGAATTGTATTATTGAAATTTCTATTAAAAAGTAATAAATAAAAGTACATGTCAAGGGCATATATTCAAAAAGGGATCTCTTTATTTGAAAGTCAAACACTTTGCTTTTTTGTCCTTTATCAGTTGTATAATATTTTTAAATTTATCACATTTTTTTCTGTACTTTTATTTTTGAACTACCTACCGGATATAATTTTTATTTAGAAAAAATGGGCATGTTATTATTTGATTTTCCAATTATTGTAATGATGAAAATCTTTTGAATGTTTTAATCACAATTGAGTTGTTGATAAGTAATTTAAAAAATTTTAATCAGTTTAAATTTTATTTGCAAAGTTTATTTTTAAATTCGTTTTTTGCATGCAAATTTTTTTTGAAATATTTATTTATAACTTGAATTATAGACACATTTTCGTTTTTTTTTTTTTTTTTTTTTTTCTTAGTACCTACACATGTTATTTTACAGTTGTAATGTTTGATAGTACTACTAACCAACAAAGCTCGCTTTTTTAGCTCTTGATTTGTAAGATGTCATAAATTTAATATACCGTTTATTTTTAACCATTTATTATATTATAGAAAAACGGACTATATAAAAAAAATTTTTAACATAACTTCGCGAATAATAGGATTAAGAGATTCATATTTATGTGAGTGGTTTATGTTTATTAATAAATCGAAAAATACGGAATAGCAAAATGTTAAAAATGTGAAAGAAACAGTTTTATGCTCTTCTGAATAATTGGGGTTTTGCAGATAGTTGTTTTTAAATATAAGCCCTCAGTATAGAGTAAAATTCAAAAGTTATAACATGAAAGCTTACTATTATCTAGTCTAGATGGTATAGGGATACATAAATATTCAAAATTATTATTTGGAAAAACTAAAATATATTTACCAATTACTGAATTTTTGATATATAATTTTATTACTGATTTTATGGGAAAAGATTTAGTGTCTTAGTTTAATAAAATTAATTCTACATTATAAAAGTATTTGAAAAATTTTGGAATATAAACTGATGTTAAACTTCTGTTTTTTTTTTTTTTATTATTAAGCATTAAGCTAATAAACTAAATTAAAGTACCTTATATATTATTTACATGCCCTACATTTAATGTTGAAAATAACTTGATTTTTTACCATTTTTAATTTTATCATTGTGATATTAATAAAAGAAAAAAGTTGCTTTTATGTTAATAAAACCTTCCTTACATTATTTAGTATAAAATACTGCGAGAGTTTTCTTTTTTTTATTTTACACAAAAAAATTAAAGAGCTGAATAATAAAAACAAACAAACAAACAAACAAAGGCTAGCTATTTATCGAAAACCGATAAGCAAAATTTGTAAATTACAAATATATAGCGACGAAGCATCTAGAAAATGGTTGTAATCGGTTCACTATTTTACATAGCTCCCATATAAATGTTTTCCGGAGATATGCTTTAGTGATCATAATTGTTTTGAAGATGCATATACTTATATGTAGTTCGAGGTAAGTAGGATTTTTATCGGTATAAGACATATTAAAAAATGTAAAAAATTGGGTGCACAATTGGTTATAGTTTCTATCTTAGGCAGCTTTCCGAAAATTATTTTAAGATACATAAATTGAAGTTTGGCATGATTAATTTGTATTTAAGTATAAATCATGCTAAAAAATTTCGCAAATATCATCCTCTAAGTGATCATATCTCCCATTCAACATAAATTGCAGAATGTCAGTTACACCCCTAAATGGAATACACATAATTTGTTTTGTGATTTTATTTGCAAAAATAAAAATTTATATAATTATAAATTACATTACCAAATTTCCAGAGGATCGGTCCATAACTAAATATAGTTTTCATATATGATCAACTCAAGAAAATCACTTTAGGCGCATAAGTTTCATATAAATGCCATATTTTGAATTAAATTTGACATTAATAAGTTTTATGTATGTAAGTATATAAAATGCAATATGAAGTTTGATAAGAATCGGTGCATATATGTTAAGAGTTTCTGTATAACGACCTTGCCCGAAAAACCGTTAAACGTGCGTACATAATGGTGTAGGGTATTACTTGGTCACGCTTGGATGAATTTAAGTTAAATAAATAGAATGAATTTAAAGTTAAGTAAATAGAAATACTCAACTTATCGTCGTTTAAACTTTCAAACATATTTTAAAGTATTCCAAGTAATGTTGTCACACTACACTTGAAGTAAGAATTACTTACGCACTGTATTATACTACTCACTTGGAGGCTTAATTGTACTTAAGTTCTAAAAGTTTGTTTATATTTAAAAAATTTAAGTATTCCCTTCTCATTCCTTAAGTTTTGCCTAAGTATGAAAATTGTCTGACGTCTTCAAAAATATTTATTGAAGATAAACAAAAATAAATAAAAATACAAAATTTAATAAAACTATTTGAAGTTTTAAAAACATTTCACACAACCCTATAAAGTTTACAATCCTTAAGGTGAAGATTCCATCATATCTTCGAAATAATCTCAAATTGTTAAAAATTTTTGCTATTTGATTTTTTGTTAATACCACAATACGATGGCATCGAAAATTGTTCTGTGATATTTTTAATAATTTTTCACATTAATACATTAACAGAAGCCAATAGAAATCTAAATTTTGATTTCAAGATGAAGTTTTTTTTTGGAAATTGGAGCAACTCTATACATAAAATCTCAAAGCTTTTTGTATATTTTTGTCAACATAAATTAAATGAAATATTTTTTAAGTGTGAGCTTTTACTTACATTTTTCAAATGAAAAGTTTGTACTTAAGTAAACACTAATTGAACGGTATAAAAGCGGGGCTTAAAATTTAAAAATAAATACATAAATTTTATTTATTTATTTAAATCAGTTATAGTTCTACAACAGCTGAGAACAAATTGCAATTGAAAAAGTTAAAATATATATACTTCAAACAATATACTATATATATTAAATACTACCATAAACAAATTTAGTGTAATTAAAATAGCTTATTAGTAAATGCTTAATTTTAGCAAAATCAATTAGGTCATAATTAAATTAAATTTTTACTTTTGTTCTTAGGAATGATTTTCAAATTATTGTATGGATTAAAGTAATAAAGATAAGATCATAAAACTTCGGTACTTGAAAGTAGATATCAGCATTTTTTACATACATTATGCATTGAGGTCGCCCTTAATAAAACTAGGCATTAGCTAAACTTGCTGGAAAAATAAATTTTTTTTCAGATTTTAAAAACTAAATATTTTATATGGTATGAATTGGATTTTTTACAACTTTTTACACTATTGGAGGTTGCGGTAATATGTTTTTGTGCCGATGTTTATAACGCATATATATATTGGTACCACACTCAACTCAAAGGTTAACGTGCAACTTACAATCATCTCCTGAGTTAAAACAACGATGTCCGTTCTTCCGTTTGGTTGGCTGTCGAACAATGTAAACTTTGCATAAGCACAAATTTTGAAGATATTGTAAAAAAATTTGGCATATATATTTATTTTGGTATAGGATTCATTATTTCCCCTATGTACCATACAAATATCCTTCTGAAATGCGATTTTAAGATCTCAAATAGCTTAAGTTATATCCAAAATAAAAAATTTCATAAAAATTACATGCAATTCTATTTTTTAACTTTAAAAATAATAATGTTGAATAAAAAATACAAACAAAATTTAACAAAAAAGGTCTTAACTTTGATGCATAGCACACGGGTCATTAGAACATAAGCTAAAATGTAATTATTTATTTATTGAGAGAATAGTATTAGATTTTCAGCTATGCTATTTTTTTTAACTTTTAAGGATATTATAAGATTAAATATTTGTAGGAAATTTTTTAAAACTTTTATTTCATTTGATACCCATATCGTCCTATAAAAGCAATTACAACTTTTCAAAATAAAAAAAACTAACCTCGCGCGTTGAAATAAAATAAAAACCGTAAACGCATTTGTACTATATCAAGCGAAATAAAAAATTTGATATATTCTATGTTTTTATTGTAGTTTTTTCGGCGGATAAAGTATATTAAATATAGCTTCAACGAATTTAATTACAAACAACTAACTATTAATTTTAAGCAAATACAAGTGACACATTTTCTGTGACATTAAACAAAAGTGCGTAATATAAAATTTAAAAGATTTTTCGATAAAAACACTACTAAAGGTGTTTAACTAATTATTTAAATCCATTGACATGCAAACAAAATTAATAACAACAATAATTTAAGTAAAGTCTATAAATATTTAAATAGAATTATTAAAAACAATAAAACAAATCTTATTACTCGTGTTACTATTATATAATTATTCATACTATTAAAAATATTAAAATTTGTCATTGAAATAGAGGTTATTTTTATGTCCATTTGTTGTTTTATTTTTAAATCTTTAATAAAAAATCTTTATACTAGGGATAATTATAAAAATGAAAATAATTATAACATTTCATTATGTTTTCATTTCTTTTTGCAAAACAAATAGAACTTTGTTCTAACTAAAATATTAACAAAGAACTGAAATTAAAAGTGAAATTATTAATGAAACTGAAATAGAAAACTAAGTAAATAAAAAATCCTCTGTTATGGATTAAATGCTTGACATTAAGCTGCATACAAAACGAAAATATAAAACTAACAAAAAATAATAAAAAAAAAAATAATAATAATAATAAATTCTCTAAATGTATTTCATAGCCACAGACATGCACAAACAAACATTGAGTTTTTATTTGTTTTTTACTTACTTGTGTAGGCGAAAACAAGTTTTTGTCTCAGAAAATAAAAAAAAGTAATTTTGTATATGTATGTGTATTTGAGCAGATTAAATACATTCGCTACATTAAACTTCTAAAGTGCAAATCAAACCAACAGAAAAACGCAATATTTTTATCATCTTCAGCAACTATAAAAACAACAAACAATCAACAGCAACAACAACAACAGCAGCAAAAAATGATAAAGTTACCACAACATTTTTAAAGTGCAAACAATAACAACAACCACAGCACATAATATAAAAACAAATAAATATACAAATATTATACATATGTATGTAGTCGGCTGAGAGACTGAATGTGCATAACAGTGAGTATGTGTGTGCCTATGTTTACCAATAAAAAAATGGAGCACCAGCCGGTATTAACAACTACATAAATGAAAAATATAATAATAAAAAAACAACAAAGAAACTGAAACAAAATATATATTCTGTTGCCATTTTTCAGGATTTATTTACAAGTGTTTGTATGTACTCTTAATGCGGATAATATATGCAACAAAAACAACAAATAAAACTTCAAACAGCACGACTATTAAAATAATAACAAACAGATTAACAGCAACTACAAAAAAGGTTAGTGTTTTTATTAATGTTTATTTATGTAGATTTTATTTATGTCTAAATGTACAATTTTTTGAGTCTAGTATAATATTAAAACAATAGACACAAAAGGCTTTAAGGACACTTTAAAATGTAGAAGAAAAAATATATTATACAATATATCGTTCGTTGTATATGCTAGGAGAAATTATTGTGCATTAAGGTCCTGCGTGAAATAGTAAAAAAGTATGCTCGTTAGTAAATTTTTGATAGTTATGAGATGAATATAATTTTACTAGCTGATATGGCTAGTAGAAATTTTGACAAAAAAAAAAAAAAAAATAATAATAATAAATAAACTGACTTTAGGACTGTGTTAGTCTAATTTATAAGTACACACGGTTGCACAAAATAGTATTCAAAAATTAACAAATGTAATTCATTACAATTAAATTCTCAGACTTTCATAAATTTTCATCGAAAAATATAAATATAATTACATTATTTGCCTTTTTGTTGATGAACATGAAAACAATTTAAAATTATTTCAAATTCTGCTTTATTTTAATACAAAAGTAGCAGCTTTTTTTCATTCAACTTAAATTTCAACATAGAAGAAAGTAATATTAAAAATATAAAAAAATATTATTTCTTTTCGATTTGTTGAAAATATTTGTGTTACGGAAGTTAAAATGCAATAATTGTACGTGAAGAAATAATAAAAATATTGTGTGCTAGTGAAAAAATATGTCGCGAGATAATTTTCCTTAAAACTTAGAATAACGTTTTGTTTATTTTGTGTTATTTTTCTCTTTCAAATGTGTGTCAAATTCACTTGAACGGGAGGAGAAAGAAATGTCGTTGTAGAAAATTTTGCCAGCTTCTTTTCTCTGTATTTTTTGCACACAACGTTCTTTAAAATTCTTCACAAAGTATATTTAATAAGGTAACAGAATGGAGAGAATTTGTTTAACCAAATTTTGTATACATGGAGTTTTGACGTTCAAACAAATTACTGAGAGGGAGAAATTTATTATTTTATATGGAGTTTGACTGTTTAACAAATCAAAACAAATAATCAGCTGAGCTAACGATATTACCTTGTTGCTTGTGTCATGATTCTTCATATTTAATCTTCACATATTTCTTTTTTAATAATAAAATCTAAATTTGTAAATATTTTTCAGTTTTCATTTCACATGACAGAAATTAAAGTTATTCGCAACATAGAAAAAATATTTTTATCATAGAAATTCTCTACCCTTTTACACTCATCTTAGAAAAGAAAATGATTTTATTGTCTAAAATACTTTTTACCAAAAAAGTAAAAAAAATAAAATAAAAATACTGAAATCAAAATTTATCTTTGCTACGAACTTCATTTTGTGATTACGTAAATTTAAAAACAGAGACCTTTTATTTTTATTTTAAACGTAAAAAAATTTTTGGTGTTAAAAAAAAATCATAATATTTTATTTTTTTTATTTTCATCAATAGTTTAAATTTTTCATCTTTTTTGAAATAAAAAATATTAATACCATTTGTGATATTTATTACAAAAGTTTAAAATTATCTTCAACTTTTTTCATTGGATGAAAAAAAAAATCTAAACAACAATTTCATTGAATAAAAGAAATATTTAAAATTTATTCACACAATACATGAAAAAAATATATGAAATAGTAGAAAATATATCTTGAAACAAAAGCAAAGTATGAATAATAAAACAATCATTTGAAAATTTTATCATACTGATATTTATTTTAAAAGATATTTATTTTGTTCACCATGATGGATGTTTATATTTGAAAAAAACGAAATCCTCAACAAATGTCTTTTTTTTTTTGAACAAATTAAAAAATAGTTTAATCAGTAAAGATATTTATAAAAATTTTATAAAATTTTTTTATATATCCCAATTCTATAATTTTAACGTTAATTAGAGGTATGAAAAAGCATTATGTTTTTGAGACAAAAGCTATTTAAAATTGAAATATGTGGAAACCAAAGTATCCAATTTAGATTCATCGAATTAAAAATGTTATTGACTGGGATCTTATCCTCAGAAATATCACCACTTAAAAAAACTTATTCAAAATGTTTTATTTGCTTGGAAAACCAATAAAAGCAGAAAATGCAATAATGTCAAACATTTACCAGGAGTCTTTTTTGAAAAAAAACATAAATATATATATATATATATATATATATATATATATATCATGAGTGCTAGGTTCATACGTAGTTCGATTTTAATAAAAATTTATACAGACAGTCTTTTTACTTGCTAGATTAATTTTTCAAATTTGCGATAGTACTACAGCATATAACGACATTAAAATTTTGCACCTGTATGCACCCTAATATTTGCTTTCTCGACAATTTGCATAATAAAAGATGATTACATGTCTATATCTAAAGGAGAGTGTAATATGACAATGTCATCTGGGAATAATGCGGCGACAAAAAAAAAAACATTAAATCGAGCTCAAAATATTCTATAACTCTAAAACTAATGATAAAACTAATGACACATAAAAATGTACTTGAGAAAGATTGTGTAAAATTTTTTAATCTATAAATGCTAAATGTATTAAAGCACGTACGATGCGTAGTAAGCGAGATATTTAAAAAATTGTAACCTTTAACCTCGAATAACTTGCGTAGCGTGACAATTAACTATTAAAGATGAAGTTATATGCACGATATTCCTAGGATGAGACTTTATTTGACTGAAGTATATACATTTTCTAAAAAAGCGTTTACATTTTTGTTGTAAGCATACACCGAAAAAATTAAAATTGGTTTCAATTGCTAAATTTCTTATATCAATTAAAATTTTCTTTGATTTTGCTCCAATTATCAAAACGATAATATTAATTAACCGAAATAATAGATCTTTTGTACACAATTTAAAAAATTTTTTAATAGTGTCAATTTCATAAATGAAATTCATTATTGATACAATTTTCGCACCAAAATAATTCTTCCAAATAAAGCTACAAAAATTGCAACAAAAATTATATATTGAATAATTACAAATATAATTTTTTGAAATAATATTTTATAATAGAATCTATGCATAGCAAGATAAGTCATTCAATTAAAAATTTTTTAAATTTACATCTCTTACCAAAATGATATGATATATGAATTACTAAAAAATTGTAGAAAATGAAAAAATGAGAAACTTTTCCAATTAAAAATATATTAAATCAATCAAGTAGATGATTTAATGAATTAAAGATTTAAATAAAAAAAAAACAAAAAACACCTACTTGAATTGCTTGAATATATTTATTAAATTTTGATGTAAAATGAAACAACTGTATAAATTGAAAAACATTTTTTTTTTTTGTATATAATACACTGGTTAGATTCCAGTTATTAACTGAAGCGGCTCATTTAGGTCAAACAAAGTCCCTTTGTGTTATCTGATAAGAAGAGAAAGAAAAAACGAAAGTACACATAAAAAATTATTAGTGTATGTTTTCCAATTAATACAATTATTTCATTTTCATCTAAATTTAATAAATATATTCAAGTAAATATAAAATAAAAATAAAATTTAAGTAAGACTTTATTTCTTACAGTTTTACAGTTTTTATAAACATTTAGCTACTAAATGTTTTGCTTTGCAACTAGATGTTAAAGAATTGTAATCTACACACAATTATATATCAAGCAAGATAAAAAAGTTCCCAATTTTGACTTGTGACCTACATACTTTAAAGGCTACCTTGTATAATTTTCTTAAAATCTTTAGACTGTGTTTTTGAGACATGGTTTATCTTATTCAGTAATAATTCTATTTAGTCTAGATATCAGTTAAAAAAATGACTTTACAACTAAAAGAAACGGCCAAAAATGCCTTTTAAATTCATAAAACTAATTACATTTTTTACTGAAATCGGACCTATCACTGAATTTGTAAAATCAAATTTTCAAATTCGTAACTATTTTATTGAAAAAATTTTAATTTTTTTTTATTAAAATATACTATTTATAAAATATACTATTTATAAATTTGAAAAATTCTTAAGAAATTCAATAATATGGTTTATTAAAATCAATAGGTAGGTAGGTAGATAGAGAAGGGTTTTACAGTACTCGAAAGAGTTTCTGTTCATCCACTTGGAAACCTAGAGCTCCATTGTGAGTCACTTCATAGAATTTATAGGAAAAGTAGGAAAAGTAGAAAAAGTGGTAGTAGTGTTAGACTGATTTAAGAAGGAAAAAGATTAGAAAGCTGACACCAAGAAAAGAACATAAAAGAATATAAAACACTTGGATAGAAGGAAAAATACTACCGCCCTATTTCGTTCACTCTAAGCCAACGACACCCCCTTAGCCAGCCTATTCCCATGACGAATCCTATCCAGCTACCTATTCGTCAACGAATCGACTGCCTAGCCATTTCTGCCTACTTAGTTGTAGACATGGACAGTGACTATAATATGCTCCACCGTCTCTATCTCCTCATTATCTTCGCACTGCTTGCAAAGAGCGGAGGAACCTATCTCCCAATTCCCTGTCAATGGGACAATGACCCGTTAGAACACCTATCATAGTTTTCAGGTTTCCCCTTTTCATGCCTATTAGTAGATTTTTATCTGCTGTATCAAGTTTAGGCCATAGGAGGCTTGATAATCTGCAGTCCGTTCTACGATTCCATGCGTGATTGGTTCTATCCCGAATCCACTCTCTAATCAACCTGAAATAAAAGCCTAGAGGTATCTCACATCACTTTCACTTACAGCAATATCCAAAGCTGAGCCGTTCCTAGCTAATTCATCAGTTACCTCATTGCCAGTTATCTCGCCGGTACACAGCAGAGTATAATATGATAATTGCTCATTAATCTCCTCAGAGACTTCTTGCAGTCGCTAACTAACCTAGACTTGACAAAATGTCCTTTTAGGGCCTTTAGCGCTGCCTGGCTATCTACATACAAAGTTATCTCTATATTCACTGCAATGTTCATTGCTATAAATTCCGTAGCCCTAAGAATACCTAGAATTTCTGCCTGGAACACACTGCAACTATCCGAGGGTCTATACGATACCCTGACGTTCTCCTCAAACATATAAACATCTGTACCAGTGCTAGTGTACCAGTGGACCCGTCAGTGAATACCGATGCTCCATTGAATAGTTTCTCCTTACCTGACCATTGGTCCCTATTTGGGATAATCAGTGTAGGATATTCCCCGAAATCAAAATCCGTCCACATGTAATCCGTAGACCCAGAGGGAGCCAGGGCATGTCCACCGAGGTTGATTTCGTTTAGAAGTTTGGAATGTCCTATTCTGATTGATCCTATAAGTCCTAGTTCACTAAGTCTAAGCAGGCTCCCTGCAGCCATTCCCATCACGAACTCCTCAATGGGTAGGAGATGCAGAGTGACTCAAGTGCCGCCTGAGGTGTGCTTCTTATGACACCTGTGATGCCAATCGAAGCACATATCTGGGTCTTAAACAAAAGATTATTACGACCTCTTCTCATTGCCTCCCACCATACTAGACATCCATACGTCAGAATTGGTCTCACTACCGATGTGTAAATCCAATTTACTACCATCGTTTTGAGGCCCTAATTCTTGCCCATGGAGTTCCTGCATATGTAATAGGCGTCAATAAAAAACAATATTAATTTTTTTGCGGATTTTCAAACAATTTTTATTTTTTATTTAATATTTTTTTTTACATTTTTTATAATATGTACAATAATTCGGATCGAATGTTAGTGTTGTATTTTTTCATGTAAATGCATGTATGAAATTTTGGTGTAGAGAAGCGAAACTGTTATATAATACTAAGTAATTAATGGAGACTTTTTTAGATAAAATATAGTTTAACGGTAATACACAGTGTATAGTATGTAAATAATGTGTAATTATGCTGGTGAAAAATAATGGTACCATAATTAATAGTTTATGTATTCATGTATTGTAGTATATAAAATATACATATATGAATGAAAACACGACACTATTTCCAAATTTCATTAGTGGCCAAAACCATCTAAAGCAGAAACGCAGTCTTTAGCAATTGAAGCATTTTCGAAATGAATTCAACTTACATACCTTTTAACGGAATGAAATATCTAAGTTTCAATGAAACCAAAATATATAGGATATAAGAAATACGCAAACAAACTCTGCTTTGGTGCCTCCAAAACCGTACAACAGGGCAATTTACTATTATAAACATGTATCATTTTGTTAAGATCCACTTCCGCTAAAGACCATTTTCGCAAAATGCTGTAAAATGATTTGAAATACAAAAATTAAAACACATTAAATTATCTCCAAGAAGCTCTACATACATGCATATTTCATATGCTTTTGATTCATCTAGAAGATACACAAAAATAAATCACTATACATATTTGGTAATGAAGTATATACGAAAATTAAGGTAACTTACCTCTGGAATCCTACAAATGATAGATATTATATTTTTTTATCAACATTTTTATAAGTTCGTTTATTTTTATATTTTTAACTGGCAAAAAAAAAGAAATTGTTATCGTTTTTCGTATTAGTTTAGAATGAATTTACAACCATTAAATATATTAAAATCAATCAAATTTTTTTATAAAATTTTATTTAAAGTTAAATAATGATTTATTCAAAACAATTCTAGTCATAATTTTCTCTGTGAAATAAAATGGAATATTAAAAAAAAATATTATTTTTTATTAAACTTATTTTAAATCCAAACAACGATTTATTTAGAAAAAAATTAGCCATAGTTTTTTCTGTGTTGTCGAAATCCTCAAAATTCAATTTGCAGAACGACAAAAATACGAAAACAAAGGTTTATTAATTGAAGTAATTTTTTCCATTTACTATTAATAATATCATATATTATGGAAAAACACTTAGAATATTGGTAAGTGTTTATAGCGCGAATTATGGCCTTTCGAAGTTGCAACTTTTAAAAATATATTAATTTTATTTAACGTTTTTGTGAAGAAGTATGTTAGCTTTAGCTGCATATATCCTAATAAGTACTGCAGACGTTGATATGATTTATTTGGTATATAATTTCTCAGATCAAAAAATCAATATTGAAGTTATTTATTTTATTTAAATGTAATATTAGCATTATATATATATATATATATGCTTTATAAAGTTCTATTTTTAATGAACAAGAACTAAAAAGTCCCATCGAGTTCCAATTTAAAACCACGATTGGTATATACAGGAAAATTATATTTGAGAATATTGGCTGCGACTTTTGTGATCTTTTAAAATATTAAAAAAAAAGCTGTGCGGTAACTCAGACTAGCAATTTGTTAATAATTATTTCAAAATTTTAAGTTATTGACTAACAATTTTTTTATGCAAATAACACTAAAATTGGTATAATTATCACGTGGCCAACCTTTAAAGTGATTGTGTTACTAATAAAATTTTATTATCCATTTTGACAAAAAATAAAACTATATTTAAAATTATTGTAACTTTAACTCGGTTTCATTGGTTTTAAAATCTTTTATTTTTGTTGTTTTTGGCCATACAAATATTTCTATTTTTGCATGAATTCTATAGCAAGCAATAACAAGAAATATTTAAGTAACAAAAGTTAACAAATTATGGATAATATTGGACAGTGTTTCGAATATTTTGCAATTTTTTTTTTTTTTTTTTTTGGAAAAAAAAGTGTTTTTCAAACTATATTTCGGGAAAATTGAAAACATGTTTTATATTTAGCAGTAGCTTTTATTATTTTAAAAATTTTAGTATAGCTTGATATATATATGCAAGAAAGTATTTTGAGCTCATAAAATTCTAATTTGTTCATAAAATTGAAAATTCGTAATAAGCCAATTATACCAAACGAAGAGTAGTACTTTTTGGCCTCATTCGGTTTTTGATGGAAAAACTACATAATTTTCTTTAGTTTGTCGATACAAATTAAAAATCATTTTCAACCTGTTTTTATGAAAACCAAATAAAAACTGCATGAATAACTATTTATGAAACATCCTGTACAAGTGATTTCGCAACATAAAGCTTTTATATAGATCAAAAATAAAAACAAAATTGTCATTTTTGAAACATTTAATTTGTTTTATAAATTTTTTACATAAATTGTGTATAAATGTTGTCAAAAAACATTTTAAAAACAAGATACAAATTTTGCAAGAATATATACGTCAACAAAAACTACATAGGGAAGAAAACAGGTATGTAAACGATTTGGTTTTTAAAATTTGGTTTTCGCCAAAACCAGTTGGTTTTATTTTGGTGTAAACGCACTATAAGATATTTTGTTGTGCAAAAGGTTTTTTGTGCAAAGTATATAAAAAAGTCGATCATCTCGAAAATCTGATTTCACTGAGTTAAAAGAAGCACATAAAAAGTAATTATATTAACTAATTACGTAATACAATTTAAACATACAATTTAGTTTAGTTAGTCTAACCAAACCATATAACATCCTATTCCATGGTGAATGGGCTTTTAAGTAATACTCAAGGTAGGGCCTTATACTGGGGCTATGGTCTATTACGGACCAATAGTAGACGACTCTTTTTGCTTTTTTTCAATTGCGGTGGTACTCTAGACTATTAAATGGAACGTATTCTTGCGAATTTTATGTCGCTATAAATATTTATGTATGTAAATTATGAAATAATATTCGGGAGGGGTTATATGAGTGTTATGGTCATTTATGGATCAAAAACTTTTAAATTTGGTAGTGTAATGCATATGTGGCTTATATGGAATGTATGGTCTGTTATGGGCCTATCTTCGTAAAATTTTACATAATAAGTTATGCTTGTATAAAACTTATTTGTGCCAAACTTTATTAAAATAGAGATCCATTTAAGAAATTTATGAGCGTTAAAACCCTATTCAGGGATTTGAGTGAAATAGTTGACCTGTCATAAGAATCACAAGTGGAAAATTTAATTGAATTATCTTAAAATCATAACCAATTTCAATAGGTTTGCTCTTAGGCGATATAACTCACATGTAGCGATTTAAATCAAATTATCTTCAAAAGTAATTTTATTACAACGTTTACATGGATGGACATCGTTAAATCGACTCGGCAAGTTATTCTAAGCCGACTGGTATATATTAAGGTGTATCTTGGACTAACATTTTTGGATGTTACAAACATCAGCACAAACGCTTTATATCTTCTCTTCCTGTGATGGTGTTGAGTATAAAACTGTGAAAAACATTTTGTAAATTTGGAGGAAAATTTAAAAACTGCATTAAATTTTCTTCTTATAAAGTTTAACTTATGGTTTCGAAGTGTAGAAAATTACCTTTTCTTTTAAATTCCGTTCTCAAAATTTAATTTTATTTGCGCGCACAAAACTTCCATCCAAAAAAAACTGCGAACTTTAAAAAATCGTAAATTTTTGGTTTAATTTTTTTTTTGAAGACAAATCTTTTTATTAGACAGTTATATGGAAAGTACTTAGTTATAGAATATGAACATCATAAGTTTTGGTACCCTAGTGGTTAATAAATTGAACACAAGTTACATATTAAAATTATGAGTGAAAAATAAAGGAATTAAAAAATTCTCAAACTTTCTAACCATAATTTTAAGTTTTTTTATTTTTAAGTGATTTTAAGTATATGACTTTTTGTTTCTAATTTCATAGTTATTTCATAGGATCTACCAAAATCCATTAGCCGTTTTCCTGCTTTTAAGACGAACTTTAGAAATGCAGTGAAAATGAGATTCGAAAATGTTGTGTTGTCCAGGTATATACCTACTAATTTGTTTGTCGGATTTAAAAGAAAGGTATAAAGTTGTCGGATCTAAAAGAAATAAAAGGTAATATATAGTTTTTATTATCTTTTTAAAGTCCTTACATCATTTTTTACTTCTAAAAGGTAAATGACTTAAGATAAAGAATTGCAAAATTACATTTTTTTTGTAGTGATATCATTCACTGTAAATTTACAAAATATATAAAATACTGTGTTAAAACAAGCCACTATTAATTTTATACCAAAATCTTTACAACTTTAAAATAAAAGATACATAATAAAACCACGTACAAAGTTTTTCTCTAGGATATCAAAAAGACTTCAAAGTTTCGAAGAGTACACAATTAAAAAAAAAAAAACTATACAATATTAACCAAAATTATATCATATAATAAAAGTTTTTATATAAATGTCGCAGTACAAAATGTAATGTAATATTAAAGGGGTTAAATTTTTTTTAATGCAGCTTTAAATAAGAAATATTATTATATTTCAGGCATTAGTAGCTTTCATTTAATATACGTTTTGGGTTGATATATTATTCGTAAATATTTTATAATTTTTTTTAATGTATATTCTTCGAAACTTTGAAGACCTTTTAAGAGGAAAGTTACTATGAATGGCCTCTAGTTGCATTCGTATATCAATTTTTTTATGTGTGAAAATGACTGTCACACCGTGTTATTATACAGAGCTCTTAAATATTTAATTAGTAATTTATTTTAAAAAGTCAAATAGAAAGTCTGTATTGAAATCAAAACTTATTTCGAATACTTTCCCCTTTGAATATATTATTATTCCTTACGCACACGCTGAGAAAATAATATAGTTGTGGGAATCATATTATGATTGAACTATATGGTCATTAATAATATTACATATGAACATTATAATCATAAAATGATCTAACTTTTCATATTTTGATCCGAGTGTTTGCGTCTTGTATTTAAATAGTTTATTATGTTATTGTCCAGTTTTATAAAATTAAGATCTGATTTTTTCATATTATGATTACTTACCATAAAAAATTTTGTAACATGTTCAAAATTACTCATAACATGTTTTATATTAATCTTGGTATGATCAGTCATTATTTGTTCATTAATTAATATTTTTTATATTATTTACATACATTGTGCAAGATGTATTATTAACTAATAGTAGAAAAACAATATCTTATACTGCTTTAATCACACCAAATATAACAACACGTTGTCTACTTATATTTTTTCATGTATAAACTAAATGAGTATTATAATGAACTTGGTAAACAAACATTTAAAATAAAATATATTCAAAAACAAACAAGTTATATATTTTGCAACTATATCATTTATAATAAATAGTTATATTTTTTATATTAATAAAATTTTTGTTTTATGGTAAAACTTTTTATTGAATGTTAACATTGAATGAAAAATCTGAAACAAAAGTATGCTTATCATAAATA
This sequence comes from Protocalliphora azurea, assembly GCA_932274085.1. NCBI lineage: Eukaryota > Metazoa > Arthropoda > Insecta > Diptera > Calliphoridae > Protocalliphora > Protocalliphora azurea. Next base: position 68,791,564 of record OW026523.1, on the reverse strand, counting down.
CAATATTATTAAAATTAATGAAATTTAACAACATAATATTGTTGTAGTGACAATGCCGTAACCATTTTTTTTTTTTTTTTGATTATATAACAATCATAGGTATAGGTGTTTTCTTTCAATTAGTTTTATTTTAATTTTATTCTACCTTTTTAATCTTTACGCTTTTAATTTTTTATTTTTCTACATTCTAATTCACACTAAAAATGATTTTGACATGTTTATTTGATGAGGAAACACCTTAATGCCACTAAAAGGAAAATTGGTTTTAATTTCAATAGTTTGGACAGGTGCTTACTTTTTTGTTTATTTTTCACTTTTTAGTTTGTAAGAATTACCATTTGCTAAGTAAGAAAAGGAGCAAAATGTGAAAAAAAATCTAAATTCGAGTTTTTCTTTTTTAAGTTATGAGTACGAGTGGAATAAACTTACCAAATTTGGTACACTTAAGTGAGGTAAAAAGGTTGTAAAATAAAAGCAAAAGTGCCATTAGTTAACAAAAGTTATTTTTAAATTTATAAGTTAGAACCATTTTTGTTGGGACACATTTTAAATATTTTTTTGATATTAATAAATAGTTGAAAAGTAAAGAGTTAGAGTAAAAAAAAGGATTTTGAATAAACGTCCTTCCTTTCATGCGAAATTGCTATAATATGCCTATAAAACTACAAAAGTAATAACAATAATAATAATGTAAATAAAAGTAAATAGATTATTCCTAAATATATTCATAAACATTTTTCATTTTCTTCGAAGAAATAGTTCAAAATATTAAAAAAAAATTGTCAGGAAACAATTTTGTAAACATTTTTTTCAGAAATACATTCGATCATAAGATCATACATGTGTAGTTTTAAATAATCTGTTGTTGGATACTATATCCTCTAATCCAATTAAATGTGATGATGCATCAATTATTTTCACATATAAAATCGATATATGCATGAAAATAGAGATCATAGGAAGCAAAATTGTGTACTTAGTTTTCAAATTTTTTCTTAAAGGAACCTAAAATTGTCGAAAGATTCACCGTTAGTAGTAATTATAAAATATTTACGACCATTATATCAGCTCAACATCTATGTCTAATGATAGCTAAAAATCTGTGTAATATAATAACATTTTTTATTTAAATTTTACAGCATAAAATGCTAAGAAAATATCCTTTTGAAAATGTTACCCTTTAATATGAATTTGTAAATATAATGACCATACAACAGTCATTTTCATACATAGAAAGATGCAATACAATAATATTATCCATTGAAATTTGCAGCACAAAAATTTAAGGCCATATATTTTGAAAATCTTACCCTTTAATATACATTTTTAAATAAATACCAAATCTTTTAACGCTCTATATATAAAGCACATTTTCTTAACATTTTGCGCTACAACATTTAAATAATAAATGTTCCTGTATAGCAGGAATTCGTCGATTTAATTTGATACCCATACTGGGATGAGATAATCTTTGTAAGTATTTTATATTTTGTTTTTTTATGTTGGTATTCTTTTAAATGGACAAACGAAATTTTTTTTAAATCAATGAAACCGAGTTAATGCTATAATAACTTCGAACACAGCTTTCTTTTTGGCAAAATGGCCAACAAAGTTGTAATAGTAACACTATATACAATTAAATTGCAAAATTTTGTGATCCACGGTCTTAATGATTACTAGTTACAGATCTTTAAGGTTGAAAAATTAGAAAGACGTAATTGAAGTAAACCAGATTTCTTTCACATTTTCATTCTTTTCCTACCTTCTGAAAATCGATTTCCTGCGTGAATTTAGTTTTTTGGCTTTAACGGAGGAGCACGTCTAAATATTTAATTATATAATTATATATAATAATTTTCAGTTTTTACTTCAGAATTTTTCTATACCATAAAATGTCTTATGTATCGGTCAGATTAGGCAAATGTTTGTTTCGTATTTGTTTAACCGAATGTATATAAAATTTGTCCAAAATAATACGTAGTTTATTTTTTGGTCTCATTTTTGTTTGTTCAGCCAGACATTAAATATAATCAAATAGGCAAATGGAAAAACATGTTTTTTCATCGGTCACATATTAAAAATTATTTGTCTTCAAAAATTATTTCATCAAACTGTCGAAAACAATAAACTTATTTTTACTAAAAGCATAATAAACAAAGACCATAAATATTTTTTGTTTAATGATATGGAGCAGCTTCGATCGCTTTTTTAGGAGACAAAGAAAAACAGAAAAAGAAAAAGACAAGGAGTTCGAAAGTGGGTTTAAAGTTGAGTTGAGGGTGTTGTGCAAAATTGTTAAAAAAATACGGTTCAAAAATCCATCTTTATATGCTTATTACACATTTTATATTACATTTAATGTTGTTTAGTATCCGTTATATTTTAAAACGACATAGAAAAAGTGTAAAGATAATTATACCAGTCATCTTTTAAAGATATGTGCTTAGCTTTTATTATTCAAATTGTAGTGAAATCTCTTCCTGGTCCATATAAAGTTGTCGCCAAATGTAAATTTTTCAATTCAGAGTACCGTCCCTACAACATTTTATTAAAACTGGACCATACTTAGACCTAGCATGTATATAAAAAGTTGACTAAAACCATAATTTTTCTGCGTTTTCGCTATACCACTTATATGGGTGCTAGTTGAACCTATTATCTGATTTTAACAAAAACTTGTAGAAACATTCCTCTCACTTGTTCACTTATGTGCTCGCAGTCTTTGCTCAGTTATGTGCCCAGTTTGCTATTGTAATTTTACTCTGTAGCGCCATTGAATATTTTACATTTGCGGACACCCTAACATATACCAGAAAGAATGAAAGATAAGTGAATATCTTTGGAACATGATTGGTATAATTATTCTTATAATTTGATTATATCGTTCTGTAATATAGCGGATACTAAAAAACATTGAATGTAACATAAAATGCGTTATAACTCTAAAACTAATAATGGCGCAAAAAAATTTACTTCAGCAGAATTGTTAGAAATTTTATATCTCATAAATGTTTAATTAGCATCATAATACGTATGATACATAATACGTAAAAAACTGATTTTGTCACCTTTAACCGCGAATGACTCATGCAGCAAACAAATGATTATGTATGACACCCAGACGATGCTATACTCAACAATTCCGATGTTAAACCAGTTTTTCATATAAGTACCATTACATATCCTGCTTTAGATATTACTTTCATAATGATCAGCAATATTGTATTAGCGGAATTTATTGTTTAAAGCTTCTCATTAATTTATATTTTTTTTTTCTTTTTTACATTAAATAAAATTCAATAAAACTATTATTTGATATTTTTTTCGCTTACAAATATTTTGTAAGATCAAATAATTATTTGCCCAAAAAATGTAATGTTGTTTGCCACAAAAAAACATTTTATGGTCACCTTATGAAAAATATTTGCCTAGTCTGACAGTTCCTTTAGAATTATATAAAGCACATTGGGAGACTTGCTGTAGCTTATGTTAATTTTGGCAAAAAACAAAAAATTTATAGCATTTTAATTGAGTACATCCAAGGCCCAGCATAAAAATTATCAAAATGTGACTCAACAGCAAAGTTTTATCAAGATTTATTCAAAAATCAAGGGTGGCCTAAAACATTAAGGAGTTTGTAGAATTTATTGACAAAAATGCATTTTCATAATCTCAAAAATAATGACGTTATAAGGTCTTCTTTAAAACAGATTATTGAATGATCTTTAAAGTTTTTGGCTATTTTTCTAGAGTTTAGCCCAATAATAGTTTTAAAAATAAAAAAATTCACGTATATCGTGTAGAGCTTAAAAAGGAACGTTCATCACATAACGTCCTAAAAATATTATAGAGTAAAAATTCTAACAGGAAGTCTTTAGTTGTCAAGTTAGCTCTCTAAATCAAATTTAGGATTTAATAAAAAAAACCACGACCCAATGCAAGAAGAGATAGAAATTCTGTCGTCATCAAGAAAACAAAAATAGTCGAATTTATTATTAAACAAATTCTAACAGGAAGTCTTTGGTTGGCAAGTTAGCCCTCTAAATCAAATTTAGGATTTAATAAAAAACCATAATGAAATGCAAGAAGAGATAAAAATCCTATCGTCATCAAGAAAACAAAAATAGTCACATTTATTATTAAAAATATTTGAAAAAATGTTCAGCAGAAATTAAAGGTTTGCATGATTTGTAACTTTTAAAGCATTAAAGATATTATTTTTTCGATATAAAATAAAGAATCCTAAAGTTAAAAAATATGCATTTATTTTTAATTTGCACCTGATATCTTTTTTATTATTTAAAAAATTTTCAGAAATAATGTTAACAAAATAAATTTTTCCATGCAGCTTAGCTGAGCTTAGCTGAGTAATGAAAATATATTAATATTTTTGCATATGGTGATGTTTATCAACAAGATTTTTTAATTTGTGAAATTATAATGCAAGTAATCATCCAATTCTGTCAGTAAAAAATCTGACAGAATTCTATCCCACTCAAAAAAATCGCAAGATAATGTTTTGTAGGTGCCACACTATCGTACAAATAAAGCATATTATCATAAACATTAAAAATATCATAAATTTTATCTGAATCATTCAATAGGTTTTAATATTACGAGTAATCTTTACCAGAATTATGCATAAACTTCTAGTAGTAAAAACTTTTTTTATATTTCACTTAAAACAGCTTTAAATTTCACGCCCCTGAACGAAGTGATTAACTTTCCATTTATACAAGTGGGTTTTAATATGCCATCACGAAGAAAAATAATTTTTGATCATGTCCCATGCATTCGAATGAAACATAACACAAAATTTTCATAATAACTCTTATTGCCATTAATTTGAGATAATAATAATAATAAAGCAGAGAAAAACTCGTGATTGATTTTCTTCTTTAGTCTGAATAAACTCTCATAAACTCTCGTGACATGCAACAGTGTTTCTAACATTTTTTAGCGAGATTTAGAATTTTGTTGTTACAGTATAATCACATAGATTTAGGAGACAGAGTTGTAGTCATTTAAACTAGGTAGAAGTTGGCAATTGTAAAGGAATTGGATACAAATTAAAAGCAATTTTAAGAATGCACCAACAGTGCTCAATTGTGGTTATTAATTTTAAATTTTTATAGAGAGATACCATTACCATAATTTTTTCAGAAAATTTGATTATTTATATATAAATAAATAATCTAGTTAGCTATTAATTATTATATAAAATGCTATATAATTTCGTTTATCTTTTATTAAAAAAAAAACATGTTATGATTTATTTGAGAGCACACCTTATATATGGAGTTCTATATGTACATTTGAATCTGAAAATTTAGGGTATATGGAAATATATGACCACTAGAATGCTTAAAAAAACCACCTTTCGAATTTCGATCATAAGTCCCGCCAGGATTGTTCTTTTTAATGTAAAAGCATAGTATACAAAATATTAGAATGATTGGTTGCTGCTAGCACGTGCCTCATCGACCCTTAATTTTATAGCGTGCATTTCTGTGGCCAAAAGCAAAAATTACATAATTGGTGTTTATTACTTTTAGGTTTCAAATTTAAATTAAATAGATCGCTGGTTATATGTTACACATTTTTTATACTCAATACCATAGAAAATAAAATAAGAAAGAATTAGTAGATATTTTTTAAAAATTTGCCGTGCTTTGAATTTGACTATTGTTGATTTAGGCAAACAGCCATTTTTGTTTGGCGATTTTTGTATTGTAAAGTAAATTTTTTACTATTATACAGAATATAATGAAAGCTATAATACAACAAAATAATACATATAAGTTACAGAAAATATATTCCGAAATTTTTAACGAATTTTAACAATGCAGGAATGGCCAAAGTTAAAAAATAACTATAAAAAATAAAAATATTTTTTTGTTACATTTTCGTTAAAATTTTTGCTTTTAAATTGATGTTGTGATATTGATGATGTTTTGAGAATGTGTTTTCATCGATCTGGTTTACCGCATTAATTAGTAATTTTGTTTGGTCTGAATAGCTTTATAAAAATAACTGAGTCAATAACACAAAAACCGCAAAAATTTCCGTTTTGATGAAAACCACAAAATTCAAATCTAAATTTATTTGGCAAAATTTTAAAAATAAATTCAAATTAGAATCCTGAAATAGACGCAATAAAAAATTAATGTTTTTTAAGCAAGCATGAGAAAAGGATGATTCTATTATTCTGCAGGAATCAAAACTTATTTTCAGTAATTGAAATTTTACTAAAAATGGTATTTCTTTAAAAAATTATTATCATTATTATTATTATTATTATTATTATTATTATTTTATTATTATTATTATTATTATTATTGTTATTATTATTATTATTATTATTATTATTATTATTATTATTATTATTATTATTATTATTGTCATTATTATTACTATTATTTTTTATACATTTCGTACAGAAGTTTTCTAAAACGCATAAATGGTCGAGGTAATTTCCTATAACTTTAATATTTTCTAACAGATTTCAAACTTTCTTATCTTGATTATAGAAAGATAATTATATCTAGATTACGATTCCTATACATTATATTCAAAAAATATTAAAATAGGTTAAAATAGTTGTATGCAGTAAATAATAATGTTAAAATGAAATTAAAACCATAAGATTGGAGCACTTGAAACTGCATATTGGCGTTTTTATTGTATATTTTATTGTATTATTTTGGAACATTTTTTTTTGGGAATTTTGAAAAATATTAAAAGATATATTTGGGAGACAATTCTTTTAACTTCCATTTGGATAATTTTATTAATCGTGCATATTGCTCTACAATAAAAATATTAAAGTAGCAAAATAAAAAATAAATGAAATATAAATGAAATATAAATGGCGATTAATTGAAATTTTAAAATTAAATTTTATAATAATGTTTAACGTATGGTGAAACTAGATAAAATTTTCCACTTTAGTCATAAAAACCAGCCATCTGTGTTTTTGAGTTTATCTGCAGTGATCAGCGTTACCTTTTGGAGATTTTATTCGCCAATTGCCCCTTTTTCAATCATCTGGCCACTTTTTTGGCAACCTTTTTAAAATGGATATAATGGCGACTTTTTAAGACTATGAGATAAATGACGAGAAACTAAGTTGTTTGAAATATCTCTAACCATAATTTATTAGTTCCAGCAAAGAATTTCATTATTTTAAGATTATTTCACATGTAAAAAAGACTCCGAAGAATTTATAAATGAACTAGAAACTAAAACTAATGATAAATAAAATACGTATTTAAGACATCAAAATCCGAATCTTTTTATTATATTATTACTTTGGTTCATAGCAGTGCCTCGGCGGAAAGTTTTTTTTTTCTAAATTATAACTAATGAAAAATATATTAGCCAACATATTTAAGGTCAACACATATGAATCCATGATTTCTGACCTAAATTTGTAAGACTGGGGTCGGAGTGAAGATCTCGTACAATAGTACAGAGGCTTAGTATAAAATGTTAACTATTTTTATGAAAAAATATTTATTTTTGCAATAATATAAATTATTATAAGTAAACTATTTTGTTGTTTTAAAATAAATAATAATTTTGTTTTGTTGGCAAAATGTTGCTGTTTTTGGGTAAAATGGAAAAAAACGAAATTTTGTATTGGCTGCCAAAGATTTCGTTTAAGCCAAACTTTAAGTCAAATTTAGGTAATTTGTTTATCCAAAAATTAAATTTTTAACTTTGGATTTTTTATGTAAATATTTTTCAATATTTTTTTAAAGAAGGTCCAAATTTAGTGTATTGTTAATGTTTGATGGACCAGAACTTTTTTGTTGGGTGGTATTGGGTTTTGATATGTAGATTAAAGGAAGCTACGGATTGCTAACTTGTATTAAAAAAATAAGGAAAGGATATGCATAGCTTGCGCACTTTTTAGATATTTCACCTTATTTGGAAAAATTCAGGCCTTCTTAAGACAATTATTTAGCAAAAGCATTTTATAACTGACTGTTTCAAAAAAATGAAAATATAAAATTTTGATTTTAATTCCTAACATAATTATTTTTTATATATTAAATATATATTTTCCACGTTTTGAATCAATGACATGGCAACAAATGATTAAATCACTTTTATGCTAAATTTGGTTAAGTTATATTAAAAACTATCATTTTTACTTTAACCAAAAAGGTTAAGAAAAAAATATAATAATAAATAAAAAATCCTAGAATTGCAAAATTTACTTTTTTAATGGTTTGTGCCAAAATTAATAAAACAAAGTATAAAGCACTTTACTTGTATCATTTCCTAAATTAAGTGCTATTTTTCATGTCACTGGAACCATTGTGGAGCGTTTGAACTGAGTCATTTGTATTGTTTTGGATCTGTTTCACACATTAGAGTATATCAGTAGTAACTTATAATGCCTCGTCTCAAATTTTTAGAATTTTTCGATATTTGTTTAATGGGTGTTAAATAATTTCAAAAATTAATGCTTAACATTGGAAAAATCTTGAGAGTACAACTTTGAAAAAATTTTAAATGAAATGAATGAAAAAATTTTAAAAAAAATACAGTAGCTGACAATATTATGGAAGATTTTGCAAATATGTGTAATACTTTTTTCTCTTGATATCTGATTCTATACAGAACTTATTACACATATATCTTACAATGTGTTTCAATGTTTGTATTAAGGAATCTGAAATTCGAATACGAAAAATTTTTTAATATTCTGCTGCTGCAGTTTTTTCAATTATTTATAGCTAAAATCTTAACAATCTGTAGATATTTATTTTTATTAAAAACAAATTTTTATTGAAAATTTACCGATTTTAACTGAACCTTATTTTAGGAGTATTTATAAAAAGCAATGGACTCACACGTAATTCTACCATTTTTAAAATGCATGCACGTAAATGTAGTATATGGTATATGTGTGTCTCTGTATCCATTTATACTTGTCTTTTACGTGGACATATGTACTCTATTAGACAATGTTATTTCTGTGTTTTTTATAAACTCAGATGTGCTGCTGTAAATTTCATCGCACTTAAAAATTAAAGTAAAATTTCTAAAAATACACAACAAACAAGTAAAAAAAAAAACATTTTTATAAAAAGCATACAACTAAGTTTTTATTGTTGTTGTTGCGTTGTTAGACATTGTATAAGATTTTTTTTTGTTTGTGTTATTTTTACTTTTTTTTAATATTTTTTGTTCGCCATTTCTGTGTTTTTTGTGAATAAACTCAAACATTTCCGTCTTCGCCTGTGGAGTTTATTTTCATGCACATTTTAACAGTTAAGTTGGCAAAAAAATTTCAGATGTATCTCTAGAATAGAAAACTGTATTGTATATGTGTTGTTTCTATTAGTTTTTATATAGTTAGATACATCAAATATATAAACCGCATATGTTTTGTTCATATTAACATTACTGAGGGAAAAAAATATTGTACAGTGTGCCAAAAAGATATTCCAATAAACAAAAAATAAAATAATAAAGTAGTATATATATATATATATATATATATATATATATATATATATATATATAACGTTACAAGAAGACAGTATACCAAAAAATCGTTTTGATAACTAACATGAAAACAATTTGAAATTGTCTATAATTATAAACTATATATTTAAATACCTTAATTAATTGTTCGTAGAATAATTTATTAAAATTTTTTAAAATGAAACATTCTTTTATCTGCTTTGTTAAGAAACTTTTTTAACATACTGTATCTCGTTATACTTTTATATTTACATAAGAGTGATGCTTAACAATATGGATAGCTGTGAGTGTTAAATGCCGGGAAATCATTCGTCATGGCTGTGTAATCTTATTACCTTGTTTATATCAACATATATATAGCAAATAAAACAATACGTAAGAAAACAATAAAATAAAATGTAAATATTTGCCTATATATATTTCTATTGCATACTTTTCTGCCGCCGATAATGATACCTAAGCCAACCAAAAAAACACCACATAAACAAGACTTATCTGTTTTAGTGTTGATGTATTATTAATTTCTTACAATACATTTATCATCAATTGTGTGTATGTGTATATTTTTATGTTTATTACATCAGATTTTATTTTCATTTTTATTTTTGAATTACCGGAAGTTTCTGCACATAATAACAAAATAAAATCTTGATAAATGTTTATGGTTTTCCTTATTAAATAGCAAAATTACCTAAAGAATCCTTTATTTAATGTTGTCGACATATTTAAATTTTCTATTCAATTTAGGTCTATAATCGTCTAAAGAATGGCAGAAAATGGGTAGCAAAAGTTACGTATATAAATATATATAATTTTTGCAAACTTTCACGAAAGAAAACGCCAACACAATACCATAGGGAAAATAAAAACGTACACATTCGTAAAGTCAGTATATTTAAATATAGTATGAAGATAAGGACAATTTTTCTACCCTATAAGGACTTTTAATATTGAGTGATATGCAAAGTCAAAGATGCAACTCCCAAATGGTGATTGCTACTCAAAGAATCTCGATGTTTAGCCACATGAAGTATCACAAAGAAATTTGATTGATAAATTTACCATCAGTGAAATACTTCTGAAACACAATGAAATATATATATATACATATATATTGAACTTTCAAAAGAAAAAAGAAGGCTAAATGCTCTAAAAAATAAAGCTAGGAAAATTAAATTTAAATAAAAAAAAGCTTTTTTTTATTTTTTAAAGATATTGTAAAATATTTATTAATAAAACATAGAATGAGTTCCAGCAAAATGAAAAATCGCAAAAAGTTCTCATACTAATTTAGTTTATATTTCATATGAATAATGACCCTAATATTTTAAAGTGATTTTTCATCATTTTGTGAACATTTATTAATTTTTGATTAAGCTAACCAAATTTTTGTTTGATTTTTCGCTTTTGTAAGGTTTTTTTAGTTATATTCGTAAATAGTTTCTGTGATTAATGAAGTAGCATATTAAAATATAATTATTAAGTTATTTTGGACTTGAAGATTAAAGCGCCGCATATGAAAATTTTTGTTAAATATAAATAATCTGAATTTTTTGTGCTGGTTAATAATAAAAATTATTAAATGGATTATTCTGCAAAAATAAAGTTAGTAATAGCAAATGAAAATTTATTAGGTTTGTTCGTTTGAAATTCTAGCAAAACAGGTAAAATAAGAAAAATTAAAAAAAAAAAAATCTCAAAAATTTACTTTTACTTGAAAAAGTAAGAAATAAAAATTGTATTTAATATTTTATTTATACTAAATAGAAACTTCTCAAAACATCTCAAAAATACTGCCGTATGTTCCTTTGCAGATCAGTTTTCACATACTTCCTTATATAAATTCTTTTATCCAAGGATACATATGATAACAATTAGTGAAACAATAAATATTAACGGTTTTTAGTCTTTTTGAATATCATCGATAATTCAGTTTCTTGATCTGCTTATAAAGTATCCCCACACTTGAATCGAATGCATTATTGCACTGCTCATTGTTCTCCCAGAATAGGTTTTGATAAAATGTGGCGGAATACAATACAAATAAAATCTTCCGTAATCTTAGACCCCCACATGCATTTCTTATTATTGATCTGTAATTGACTATAAGCCTCATACAAGGACCATCTCCAAACTACTCAAACGTGCATTAGTCAGGACAAAATGTCAATATATAGAGAAATGTAGACAATTTGGCACATCTTATTTAAATACAATTCAATATAGCAAATTTCGAAAGGAAAATCATTTAAAGGTGCAGAAATTAGTATCACCATACTATTTTGTACAGATAAGTTTTATAATAGAATAAATCATAATTAAAAAAATAAATTAATAAATAAAAATAAAAACAGAAACATATTTTCTAACTTTTCTTTTTTAAAATAAAATTCAATATGAATTTGAAAATAATTTTTTTTCACTGGTTTTGCTCGTACAAAATATTCAAGTAAAATACAGCAAAAGGGAAAAATATTGGCAGTAATGATTAAAACTAGTTTTAAAATAAACTCACAAAGAAAAAATTTTATATTTGTGAGAAAAAAATTTGTTGGAATATGTTCTAAAAATTTTAGATATGTAGTTGATTATCTGTACCAGAATAATTTATACTGCATTTAGTAAATATAATATAAAAATTGTTTACATAAAGTGTATGCCGAATATTGGCGGAATGAATAATATATAATTTAGCCTCTAAAATTTGTAATTGACAATACTATCTGAAAGAAGTCGAAATAAAACTCTTTTTGATAGAACTAATAATGAAATGAGCAAAAAGCATAATAAAAATTACTTCTCTATTAAACCATAATAATACCACTGAAATAAATTCAATTCAATTTAGAAAATTTCAATAAATTTTAGACTGTAAAACTTTGATAAGCGTTTATTTTTGCACGTATAGATTATAAGCCAGTCAACATTATTTGGATTTATAGCTTATATATCGAATACTCCACACCCTAAGGAAACATTAAAATATTTAAATTTAAATGCCAATATCTCTGAGAAGACTGGAGTTTTTGAGTTCCGCTGGTGTTAATAAGAAAAACATGTGTTTTTGTAAAAAACACATATATATTATGCATAGTAGACGTATAGGTCTCAAAAAGTTTTTAACTTTATTTTAGTGCAAAGGATCCCACTATTTCTTAAGATGGGTAATTCCATGTCAAAACGGACAGCAATTGGATTTGACATCTCCGGTTTCAATGAAACTTAATGCACACGTAGAGAAAAAACAATATTATTTTATCGTTGTTAATTTCATTAATTCTAATAATACTATGTTAATGACAACAATGTTTTTGCTTGAGTTTTATCTTTCAATATTTATATTCAATCAAAATTTTAATATAAATTACTACAAAAAATTTATGTTTTTAAATATTTTTACCAGAAATAAAAATAGATTATAGTCACTACAACTATATTTTTTTCTTTGCGTGCAGATATTATCTATGGAGAGTGTTTCTCAAATCTCTACGAAATTAAAACCTAAATTAGTAAATGGCTGCATATTTTGTATATCGAGAGCCTATATTCAAAGCAGTCTATCTCAGTATTTTATAACTTTAATCCTCTTTCTCTTTGTTTTTTTCTCATTTATCTCTCCTAACGTGAAGTGAGAGGACTTATAATTTAAGTTCATGATCCTAAATTATTTGTCATAAACATTACTGCAATAGGACTAAATATGTTTACTTTAATTTATTAACTTTTCTATGGCTATACCATTATAAACAAATAGAAATTAAAATTTATTACCTACAGAAAAATATTGAAATAATTCCAGGGTAGCAGAAAAAAACCTAAATCATAATCTTTCTTTCTAGTACAAAAATATGATGTTTTGAAAAACGAAAAAAAAAACTAAGACCTTCACAAATTTTTATATATAATTTTTTAAGAATTTTAAAAATACCGTTTCTTGAAACATAATGGTTTGATATTTAAATTTCGAACTTTGATCTTTGAAATTTTGATATAAACAAACTTTGTAATTATCGTTATAAAGGCTATATCTTTGTTTTTAAAATTAAATTAAAACCAGAGATCTATTATGTACAGCAATTAAACAAGTGAATTTTTGTTAATTTTTTTAGTTTTTTGTCCTTTTTTAAAACGTTATATTTGTGGACTGAAAAGGATCATAAGTCTAGAACATTATGATTTGAGTAACACTCAAATCAATAGGCAATGTTTGTAGTGAATTTCATTGAAATCGGAGATTTCAAATCGAATTTTAGGCCATTTTAACATGGAATCACTCTATTTCTTTTATTTTGCAAGTACCTATTTAAAAATTTAAAACGATGTTTATTTAAATCATGACTAAATCTTACATATAAATTTCTTTTAATAGTTTGCAATATTTGTAATTTTAAAATATTTAATGTGTATAAATAAAATAACTATATAGAGGATTGACATTGTAAAAAAATGAATACAGTAGAGTTAACTACTGTGTGTGATTTCTTTATTACAGATGGATAAAAATAATGTGTTTAAAGATGCTCCTTTTGGATTAGAGTAATTATAATTGTGGGGTTTGGGAAATAAAGAGAAAATATATAAGGTATTAAATTAGTTTTTGGGGCTGCTAGTTCTTACGGCATAAACTCTCACTGTTTTATTTCTAGAGCCAAATAATAAGATATGTATTTTAGGTTTTTCAGCACAAATAGTTCAATATTTTTATTCCTTTTTTTTTCTTTTAGGTTTAGTTTTAAATTTTAGCTGAAGATAAATTAAGTAATTAGATTTAAGTATAGTGCAATGATATGCAGTGTACAGTGAATGATTTGCAATTGAAAAATGCTTTATTTTAAACTATATTCATGGATAGTCTCTTTAGTTGATCTCGTAGATTTAACAAAAATCGTTTCGGCTTACGTAACAGTTATTGCAGCAAATTTAAATATTCCGCGTTGCCAATGGTTTGCATGTTGTTTTCTATGTTATTTACGCAATTTAATTAACGTTAAAATTATAAACTAAACATAGTCCACCACGGCGGCTTTTCTTCTCGGATAAAATAGATAGAATAAATTGCTGTCTCTCTACGCTCTAAGATTTTCTACTTTAAGAGTTGTAATTAGACAGGAAATAGATAGGTTGTGCCAGAATTTAAGAATTTTCTGGGTTGTGAATCTGGGACTAAACCTAGGAGTTAAAAGTAGGTGATACGGATACCAGCGGCCCCAAGTGGTAGCAACACTCCGTACGTCACTATTCTTGTCTGGTTTTTGGTGAGGCCCTTGATAGGGCGTTACGTGGTGATTGTGGTTTCATGTGGTGACTTGCTACGCAGTAACACGGTCACAAAGATGATCAGGAGAGAGCAGCTCCGACCCCTAAGTAAGGGGAAGTATCTTGGCCAGAAAACGAGTTATTTGTTGCAACTTGTATGTGTAACAGCATATGGGGGCGTTGGTTGGCGCATTATAGTTCAGCCGATGCTAAGACCACCGTGGGATTAGGCCGTCAAGGCGTCTGTAGCACATGTAAACCCAGTTTGGACAAAATTTAATTACTATTCAATGTATGATTCTAAAAGTTATTTAATTAGTTGGTAATTTCAAAAGCAACTTAATTTAAATAGGCTACTTTATTTTACAATCGGAGCAGGAGAAATGATACCCCCAATAAAAACAAAGTAATGATTATCACACATCTTAAGAACTTTTACAACGAAAGTCTTAAAATTTTATGGTAATAACTTTCTCATCAATTTCCGAAGTTAAAATGAAAATAGGATTAGTAGGTACAATGGAAATCGTAGCTCCTATACAAAGTAAAAATTATAAATGAAGAACTATTAGAGCAAAAGTCTTAAAATTGTGTGGGAATAATTTTCATAACTTAGATGAAAATAGGGTGAGCACCTCTAGGAGAAATGTTAACCCGCATACATGGTAAATCTAAATTATCGTATTTCTAAGGGACTATTACAGTTAAAGTGTCGTGAAAGTACGGGAGTAATTTTCCTGTCAAGTTCCACAATTGATTTAAAAACGTAAATGGTGGGAAGGTTTAGGGGGGACCATACATAAATTAGTCAGAAATGATATATGTTAGTTTCATATTAACAAAAAAAAAAAAAAATAATTACTCAGAGAGATAGTGGGTTTTGCACACAAAAATATTTATTGTGCAAATTTAAAAAACTTATATTGATAAAATTTAAAAAACTTCGAATTTTCGTTTGACATTTATATCATAGATGAGGGTTACTATAGCGAATATTATGTCAGCAAATACGTAATTTCATGAGAACCTCAGAAAGAGGGTTTTGAACATAGGCCGTCGATATACATTAGATTGTCCCAATGCAAAAAAATTCACTCAACTCTGTGATCGACAGATTTTCCCAACCAGTTTAAAAACCATTTTTTCGGCTTAAGTACTGTCGGTTTTTTTCAAAATATTAATTTTTCGAAGATCGGATTAAACGGGTTCTTTAAACACAAAAAAAGCGGTTTTGAAAATAACATTTTATTTCAAAAAACCTGCACGAAATGAAAATATTTGAATGGATATTTAGGCAAAATTTTTCTACTGATCCATATTAATATTCATAGCTAAAGTTAAATTGAAACTTTGAATACATTTAAACAAATATTTAAGAAATAATTATGTTGAATGAAATACGCCTACAAATGGAATTTTTCTATCGTAACATCTGTAATATTTTTATGAACATTTCTTTTTTTTTTTTTTTTAATTCAATATTTTACATCCGGTTTTTTTTTAATTCGAAAACCGATGTCTCCAAAAAGTCGAATAATCTTTATTACAGATGGATAAAAATAATGTGTTTAAAGATGCTCCTTTTGGATTAGAGTAATTATAATTGATGAGCTGACTACATTGAAAATAATAAAAAAATTAAAAAAATTCCTTCCAGCGACTGAAAATCATGGTCCTAGTACATTTTGGGTGAAAAAAATTTGAATTTGCTTACGAAATTGATGTGAAAAAAATTCCTAATCTTGAGCTCATTACGAAAAATATATAAACAATTTGTTTTGCAAAAATATTGGCCAATAAGCATCCAGTTTTTTTTTTTGCAAAAAAAAAATAAATATATAAAAAAAATAATTAGTTAAAAGTTCTTTTCCAAAAACGGTCGATTCTACGGTACTTTTTAGTTCATAAAAATGCACCTCGAGGACCATAAACTTATGAGGAAAAATGTGAAAATTTTTTTTCCATAACAAGCTCAAAATATCAAATTTTTGATATGTATGAGACCCATTATTTTTCAATCGCTGTACTTTATTACTTCATTTCCTGTACAATTTTTTTTTTTTTTTTTATTTTGCATGTGTTCAGCTCGCAATATTGTAATATACAAATTATTAGAAAAAATAAATTTTTTGGTTGCTTTTTAATGGAATGGTCGATATAAGATATTTTATTGCTTATTTTCTTTTATATTTGTCTTAATTATTAATTATTATCAAACTTAATACTTAGTATTTAGCGAAAATATTTCCACATTCATTTAAATCTTAAGTATTTATCTTTCTCATTCTGATTTACAAAATTAATTAACTAAATTATCATTTTTGTTATCTACTACTAATCCCTGTTATAATTCTGATTATTTTTAAGATGAAATGATTCAGGAAATAACACTCGTAAAATCCTTATATCCTCTTCCTTTATACTCTTACCTATTGTAGGGTAATAACAACTAAAGAATATACAAAAGCAAAAAAAAACTTAGAATAAAATGTAACTTTTTAGGCAAAAATGTAAAGAGAAGCAAAAAATAAAAAAAAAAAACATTTAATAAGCTTGAAAAATGTGGTGTTCATTAGTGTAATGGAGCCCTTTTACAGATATCAAAAACTGAAAAAAAGAAAAATAAACAATATTATTGTTACTTTTACCTCATTTAGGTAGTTTTGTGAAAAAGTATATTTATGTGTGTGTGTGTGCTAACACAGTTCTTCGCAAAGAGATGTTAATTGGGTTAAAGAAAATATAACTAATATTTTATTTATTAATAAAATTAAACTGAAAAAAAACTTCAACAAAAATAAAAAAAATATTATAAATACTTACACACAGGGGAAACTAGAATATTGTGGCGTGTGAGGTAATGATGAACATTATAATTTTTTTTCTCGTATTTTTACTTATTTTTTGCAAGAAGTCTATTGGTAAATGTTTACCACTTTTTTATCGCGATACATTTTTAAATTATATTACTCCCATGAGACTTCTGATTTTATTGCTTTTCGAGCGCAACCAAATAAAATATATTGAAGAAGTTTAAGTGCTGATATTCTTATGAATGAGATCCAAAACAAAAGCGTTTTTAAATTGGTGAAAACAAAATTAAATACATTATTCTGCTCATATTTCAATTGCAAATAGTCTTTGTCCCAAAAACAAAATATTTTTTTCAGATCGCTACTTAATATTAAAATTATGGAATATGGGTAATGTGGTAAAAATATATTGGAGTAAATTGGAAAGTATAATTTACTAAATTTTCAAACTATTTTTTGCATACTTGCAGAAAATATAGTAAAAATTGTATTTCCTGTTGGTTTTTAACCAATGATTTGAACGTAAATAATAAAATCTAATAAAATAGATAAAAAGTGTAATGTCTTAGAAAAGCAATAGAAAATATGAAAATTTTAAATAACTCAAAAATCTGCATAGCGATTAGATTAAAAATTCCTCTAATCAATATATACCGTTTGCTTATTAAGGGAGGGAAATCTGGATTTAAAAATTGCGCACGTAAAGAAACAACATGGTTCCAAACTGCTCACAGCAATTAAGAGATATTCCTAAACTATCATAATAAAACTATTGTATAACAAACAAATGATAATAACAATCGTAATACAATTTTATTTAATATATACAATTCAGTTATTATTAGTTATTTGAAGTGTTTGTTTCGCGGTATAAAAAAGTATACAAGTATGGAAGTTTTCTTAAAAAAAAAAAAAGTTTAATAAAGTTATTGGTAAGTATAAAAGCATATATACACTATAGATATATATTATGTGCAATAAATATATTAGAATTATTACAAAACATAATAAAACTAATTTGTTAAATTTTCTCTAAAATATACATAAGTATAACTACTGAATTATAAAATATACTTGTCGTAACAAAAATTTAATTGTTCAACGACTACAGCTTCGTTAAAAAAAAAAAATGTTTCATAGTAATATATTATTCTATTTAAAATTATTTAATGTTTGTATGCAACATTTTATTATTATTGCCTCTATTTCAAATTAGCTAAGAGTCATTTAGTAATAAAATCTTAAATGTGACAAACATAAAATGAAGAAAAAGTTAATAAAATTAATATAATACAATTTACTTGTACAATCTGTGATCTGCTTATTTGTAATTAAACAAAAAATGTTTTTTAAATTATAAAGCGTATGCTGTTAATCTATCTATAAATTATGAAGAATTGCTAATTGCATGTAAATTTTTTCTTTAAAATATTTTAGCCGCTGGTAATTAAAATTTCACCACCAAGGAAGGCAATCATTTTATTTATATTAAATAACAACCATGAAATACACAAATATACATATTAATAAATTACCAAAGAGAAGATTTTCTACAAATGCCACAATTAATGTTCCACTATCTGAGTGGCATTTTACTAAGGAAAAGCTGAAAATAAAACCGAAATCCACGGATTGCAGCGATCAAAATTAAAATTGGAGGAAATTTTCGGTGAGTATGGAATTTAGTATACATATACATATGTATATATGATATATGTATAAATGCGAACAAATCAATAATAAAACATTTATTTGATTAAATTTTCTTTTAGATGTGTGAATGACACAGTTGGATGGTCTTAAATGCAAATGGCCCGTAACCAATGAAATCTGCATTATTTTTTTTTTAATTAATTTGTTGTTTGCAAAATTTATATTATAAATAAAATAAAAATAAAATAAAAATGAAATAAAAAAAAATAAAAAATGCATTTCTACAATATACACTGTATTATTATTGGGGGTATTATAAAACTCAAAATATAGATCATGTTATGTTAATTCAGTATAGTTGTGAGAACCAACACATGAAAAATTTTATGCTCTTAATAACCATATAATGGTAAAAAATATTTCAAAAATTATATTGTATTATGATTGTAAGGATAATAATATATTAACATTGAGGATAATAATATATTTTTCTATTAGGATTATATTATGTTCAAAAGGGTATAATATCTTATATGATTGAGGGAATCATAAACGCAAACATTAATGATAGTTACCGATTATGATTTGTCTAAACGTATTATTTCTTTGAGTGTACCTATATATATTCGTGTGGTCTCGCGAATGCTAAAGTCATTTAAAAACAATTTAATTAACAATAAAGACTTTTAAAATTGCAATTTTAATATGTTGCACTTTACTCCAACATTTCCAATTTTACCCAAAAATAGTTTATTTGAAAAAAAAAACGCAGAAAAACAATACCAAAAAATAAATTAATTATTAATATTATTTTTATTAATATTATTTGTATGCAAAACATTAGATAATAATCAAATCTTTTGCACGCTTCAAAAAATTATAGGTTGATATTTTACTGAAATTAGTAAAGTAAAGTATACTCCTCTTTACCCCAATCTGGAGAAATAGAGCACTATTTGGAAAAATATTCTTAGTACATCTAAAAAACAGCCCTTTGATATACAGTCTTTAAAAACAATATATGTGTATATGTTCTTGGCTAACGAAAAAATAATGTGGCATGATATTATGTGAAAAAAAAAACTCTCAGTAGAAATTACCAGAATACCCAGACTCCTACAAACGTGTCTTTGTGAATACAACATGCATACACGAAACACAGCTTAATGTTACGATTAAGTATGTGTTAATAAGTTTCTACAAGGATTTTCATTTCCGCTTTCTCAAACAGTCGTCCTTGTATATCATATTCACACATTCTAATGAATGGGTTTATATGTATGCTTTCGTTTTTTTTTTTTGTATTTTCGTTTCAATACATTTTTTTATGCTATCAAAGATTTCAACTGAATCCAAAGAGATTTATAATAAAAACCAAAATACAAAACTAAACTGAAGAATACAACAAAATATTATTCAAATAATAAACGGTTCATAGAAGTTTCACAAAAATTTTTCAATTTCAATTAAAGTCCACCCACTATCACATACACAAAATTTAGGCAAATTTTTATTTTATTAAAGTATCGTTTAAATTATTAATTATAGTATTTAAATAACTTGCTAAAGAACCTATTATCAAATTCTGTAAGATAAAATTGTTTTCAAATGAAATATTTCATATCCTTCCAGTGCTTTTTCATACGCACGCTATATAATTAATGCTTGCCATATTAAATCTTCCATTGAATTACTTTGCTCATTTAATTTTTTTTTTTTTTTTTTTTTCATTAAATATTCAAGTAGATACGAAAAGTTTTGCAGCATTATCTGGCTTTTTAGTGCATATTTATTTTGGTTGAGTTTTTGTTTTCAAAAAGGATGAGGAACAAAAGTATATCAGAGAATTGTTTCTAAAAGTTAACGAATAAAAGTTGTAAAATTTTTTTTCTCTTCCAGATTTTTTGCGGTTTCGTGTACATATACATGCAGGAATAGGTATAAAAAAAATAATTTGGCGAATTTTTTCGGCAATTTATTTAGTTTAATAATATGAAACGAAGTAATTAATTAGAAAATTCTTTTCTATAAAATATAGTTCAAGGAAAAATATTTTTGTTTGAATAAAGAAAAAAATTTGAATAATTGTAAAAACGTTTTTGGAAAAACTAGTTGGATTTATACATAGTTTCTAACGTCAAAACTTTTGCATGAGTAAATTGTCATTCCATAACAATAAAGAATCATGTTTTCGATAACCTATCGAATACTCTCTTGATATGTATTATGAGATTTATAAAGTTCCAACGTATTCTAAATATTTGTAGCATGGACGCGTAGAAGGATGTCTACTTTTTCCAAATGCATTTTTTGTATAAAATTGCTTTATTGGACAACTTACATATATTTAAACAAAAATAATTATAAAAATCCGTCCATTTCCCTGAAAAAAAAATTACTTTAACTTATTTGCGACCACTACCCGATCCCGTTAAGATAAATTGATAAAATTTGGTATGGGGTCTAGCTTAGTAACTATGATTATAAAATCGAAAAAATTGTACACCTATCTACTTTAATTTCCGAGATATTGAGTGTTGTGAAAACTCATCAACGGTTAAATAGGTATATATTGCTGCGATTATATAAGGATAAGCAGACGTTTAAACAAGTTTTATGGGAAAAAGAGTTATATTTGTCATTTGTCTAGTGTGAAGCAGAAAAATTTGAGGAGAATCATTCCTATGGAAATTTAACGAATTTAAGTAAGAGCTTTAAAGAATTTGACTAAAGACGAAGACCAAATAATTTTTTATAATGCATAAAAAAATAATTATACCTTATGAAATACATATCATATCATCATCTCGATTAGCATCTATCTATCTCTCTAACATATCTATTTCCCGGCTTCACTGAGGAATTGATGAAATTCTGACATAGTGACCACCACACAGTGGGGTCAAACGCAAATTTTTTGGTAATAAATCTGAATCTCCTAAACTACTGGTCGGATAAAATTCAAATGTATGGAAGAGTTGTAGAGGAGGACCTAAGCTTTCAGAAAAATCATCTTGTAGTCACCCTGTGATAACACGAGATAAGTTACCTGGTGTCAAAGTTGACTACCTCGAGTATGTAAAAGTTAAAAAAAACGTAACTTGTACAAATGAAGTCCCATTTTAAAGATTTTTATATTTCTGGAAAGCGCTTGGCAAGATAAAGAAAAAATAAGCTTACTCATCTAAGTTATCTCTTACAGTTAAAAAGATATTTACGCTTGAATTTTGAATTTTTGATTTTTTGGCTCGACTTTCTTCCGTTTTTCGGGAATAAGTCCGGAGATATATGAGGTAAAAATTTTTTAAAAATATTCTGCAATTTGATACATATTTCAAAATAATATGCTGAAAGAATTTTTGGATTATCTCAATTCGTCTAGACGTGAAAAATATTCAAATTCAGCACTCTGAAATTGGCATGAAAAATGGCTATTTTTTTACAAAAATATAGTACAATTCATTCACTTTTTTCTCAAAGTTCCGTTAATAAAAAATTTTTTTCCTTACTAATTTCAAAACACAAGGCTTCATAAATGGTTAATAAAGAAATTTTGAATTGATTTAAGTTTGCACCCTACATCCAGCTTTGGCCGAAAATTGTCAATTTTAAAAAATAGTTTCATTTTTATCGATTAATAAAAAAAATGTCACGCGAGCTTTTTTAAATTTGGTACCCATATTTTTTATAGAAATAGATTTAGAATGATTTAACACTAAACTGCTTCCCGCCTGGCTAAAAACGAATGCTGGAGTGGAGATTTTATGTTAAAAGTCAGTTTTTTTAACGACTATTTTTAAAAGCACATTAAAAGCATATTAGTATAATATTTTTAATATTATTTCTTATGTAATGTATAAAACACAAATCAAGCTTTCATTCCTAAAAAAATGAATAAAATAGCTCCAATAACCTACTTTTGGCAATTTTTCAAATATAATTTTTTTTTTTTTTTTTTAATAGCTGAAAATCCAAAAAAATTTAATTTTTTTAATACAACTCCACTAATTTTGCAAATACTTTAAAAATGTTATTTACCAATTCAACGATATATAAAATGTTGATATAGGTCATTTAATAATAGTAATATAATGGCCTCAAAACTACCAAGTCACGTTAAAAGTTGCAAAATTCACTATTTTGTTCCGTATTTCCATATGTGTGTATACGTAACACTCAACTGCATTGCTTATTTTTGTTACGAGATAATAATATTTATTAATGAATTTATTTAAAGTGTTCATAATTTTTTTCTACTGAAAAGGTTTTTAAAATTACCTAAGTACATAAATAAGTATATTTTCCTTCGTTTTTTATTACATTTTTTTAAGTTTTTAAATAATTTACCTAGCTACTTAATTAATGTATTATAACAAAAATGATTTTTTTACAATCGCATAGGTACATTTTTTGACGTACCTGTTTAATATAAATATAAATATTCTTTTTCTATATATAAGTATTCTTATGAATATGCAGATTTATTAGTGAATTTGCCATTATGGAGATTACATTAAAACACTTTTCTATTTGCAAAGTAATCTGGGATAATCTATCTGATATTATAAATCGTCCAGAAAAAATAAGAAAACTCATTGATACAGTAGTATCTTTTGGTTTAACTCTTACTGCAGAAGACAGTTTAAAGTTATAAATCATACGAAAAAAGGATGCAAGCTTCAGATTGGTCAATACCAAAGTTCAAGAAGAAAAATGAAGAGTTGTTGGAGGGGGAAATACCAATTTTCATCGGAAAGCAGAAAAAGGGTCGACCAAAAAAAAGTTACGATGAAGTTCAGCTAAGAACAAAGAGGACCAAACAGGAATCTATTCTAAATTCACATACGAATGCCGAAATAAAAGATACATTTAAAGCTTTAGTAACACGTACGCAACCAAAGGAAGTAGAAAAAGTTATAGATGTGTTACCAACAGCTTCTCCCAATCGATTACATCGGATAATCCAAAGCATAGTGACACCGAAATCAACATCGTCCTTTACCTCTGAAGATGCTTTAGCTCTAATATTAAATTTAGGATTATCAAGAAACCAATACGAGATTTTGAGGAAATCTGTTAGCGAAAAAGCATATGATATCTTTCCCAGTAGCAAATCAGTGAGAGAAGCGAAAAGTAATATTTTACAGCCTATGGAGCACCCGGTTAATGCTTCTGTTAAAAGTGCTAAAGTTAATATATTGCAATTACTTGAAAATACTGCCTCTAGAATTATATCTACCTTCAGCAATGATAACATTGAAAAATGCAAAGACTCTAAACTTATTTTAATATTCAAATGGGGCTGCGATGGAACATCAGGATTTTCGGAATACAAAAAACTGAATGGAAGTAATTCTGGAAATAATTATTCCTCACTGTTTATAGCGTCTCTGGTACAACTTCGAATGCGCTTAAATAAGCCTTCCTCATCGACAAGAAATGACACGCTTTTTGATGATATATGGATAAATTTAACTCCAGGTTCCAAATTTTTATGCCGTCCAATCCTTTTTGATTACACAAAAGAAAACACGGTTACAATAAACAGCATTGTCAACCTATTGGAAGAAGAAATTAAAGCATTGCCCCCAATATATGTAAAAGTATCAAACAGAACTATTAAAGTTACATTTCAACAACAATTAACGATGATTGATGGAAAAGTTGCAAACGCTATAACAGATACAACATCTACATGGAAATGTAATATATGTGGAAAAATAAGTTCACAATTTCAGTATAATTCTGAAGTCCTTGTTAATAAAAATTCTTTAAAATTTGGAGTTCTGCTTACATCTTGCATATGATATGAAGTACAGAAATATTCCCGGGCAGGAAAATGCTACAGTAAAAAACAATTTGGAACTTCACGAATTACGAAAAGAGGAGAAGAAAAGAATTCAATTAGAATTCAAAGAACAACTCGGATTAATAATTGATAAACCTCTACATGGCTATGGAAGCTCAAATGAATGAAATACAGTAAGACGTTTCTTTGAAAATCCGGAACTCTTCAATCACAGGCATTGACTTAAATATTTTGAAGCCTTTTAAGATTATATTGGCAGCCATTAATAGCAAAAAACAAATTAATGCGGACAAATTTAAAATTTTTGCTTACGAAACTAAAGAACTGCTTAACATTACATACCCCTGGAAATCAATGGCTCCAATAATTCACAAAGTATTGGCTCATGGTAAAGAAATAATAGAAAACAGTATTTTGCCATTGGGAGAGCTAACAGAGGAAGCACAGGAAGAAATAAAGATATTAAACACTTCCGACTCTTCAATACCCGAAAATGTTCGAAAATAGCGCAAAATATGGACTTAATGGAATATTTATTAATATCAACAGATCCAGTTATATATTCTATAAGAACACGATGGCTACCAAAAATCACTCTTGAAATAGAAAAAGATGATTCCGAAGCTAAGGAAGTTAAAAATTTTGCTAACGTTTGATGTTTCTGATTATTTTCAAGAAAATCTCTAATAATATCTTCGATAATATATTCTTAATAAAATAAATATACGGGATATATGTATAATAAGTATGTAAATATGTAGAACAAATTAAATAAACATTACTCAAATAAAGAATTTACTACTTTATAATAACAAATATATACCTACATAATACATTAGAAAACTAAAATGTTACGTTTACACACATATGGAAATACGGAACAAAATAGTGAATTTTGCAACTTTTGACGTGACTTGCTAGTTTTGAGGCCATTATATTACTATTATTAAATGACCTATATCAACATTTTATATATCGTTGAATTTGTAAATAAGTCTATTTTTATATTCTTTTAACATTTTTAAAGTATTTGCAAAATTAGTGGAGTTGTATTAAAAAAATTAAATTTTTTGGGATTTTCAGCTATTTAAAAAAAAAATTATATTTGAAAAATTACCAAAAATAGGTTATTGGAGCTATTTTATTGATTTTTTTAGGAATGAAAGCTTGATTTGTGTTTTATACATTACATAAGAAATAATATTAAAAATATTATACTAATATGCTTTTAATGTGCTTTTAAAAATAGTCGTTAAAAAAACTGACTTTTAACATAAAATCTCCACTCCTGCATTCGTTTTTGGCCGGGCGGGAAGCAGTTTAGTGTTAAATCATTCTAAATCTATTTCTATAAAAAATATGGGTACCAAATTTAAAAAAGCTCGCGTGACATTTTTTTTATTAATCGATAAAAATGAAACTATTTTTTAAAATTGACAATTTTCGGTCAATGCTGGATGTAGGGTGCAAACTTAAATCAATTCAAAATTTCTTTATTAACCATTTATGAAGCCTTATCTTTTGAAATTAATAAGGAAAAAATTTTTTATTAACGGAACTTTGAGAAAAAAGTGAATGAATTGTACTATATTTTTGTAAAAAAAATAGCCATTTTTCATGCCAATTTCAGAGTGCTGAATTTGAATATTTTTAACGTCTAGACGAATTGAGATAATAAAAAAATTCTTTCAGCATATTATTTTGAAATATGTAGCAAATTACAGAATATTTTTAAAAAATTTTTACCTCATATATCTCCGGACTTATTCCCGAAAAACGAAAGAAAGTCGAGCCAAAAAATCAAAAATTCAAAATTCAAGCGTAACTTAGATGAGTTAGCTTATTTTTTCTTTATCTTCCATACATTTCAATTTGATCCGACCAGTAGTTTAGGAGATTCAGATTTATTACCAAAAAATTTGCGTTTGACCCCACTGTGCACCACAACGTTTTGCTTCAAACACAAGTGTTACTTAAATCGATTCCGTTGTTCTTGGCTGAGTAATATAAATTTTCATGCAGAATAATGTAAAATCGTAAATCCTGGTAAAGCACTAAATACATTGACAAATAATCTGGTGTGTTCCAATTGAACTATGAGTTCAAATTTGGTAAATTGGAAAATTGACAATTTTGGTTTGTTTCCATTTATATTGGGAACAGCTTTCCCAGATTATTCTCTTATTATAACTTGAGTATCGATATATTTTGTATTCCTGTCACTTTGAGTGATTCATTGATTCTATAATATGTTGCACAATTTCAACATTTGTTATCACTTGTTATCCACTTTATTGAAAAACCCAAATGAAATGGCATTTCGACTTTCATAGGAGAAATTCTATTCAAAATTTATGAAATTGTGTAACTATTCGTAATAGTTCTTGGAATATTTTAATATTTTGAATCAAAAAAAAAAAAAAAAAAACGAACAGTAATTATATATAATCATTAAAATTGCACATTTTATGCTTCTTTTTGCAAATTTTATAACCATTGAGAAAAATGTATTATTCTTTTTTGAGGCAGTTGAAAAATTGTGGTTAAAAATTACACAATTTTAGCTGTTTCATTCATTCTTTTTTAGCATATTTCAGGTAGTTGTGATCATAATCAATATGCTATTATTCCTTTATAAAATATACTTCATATTCAGAAGATTCTTGTTCTTGCATTTGTTGTAAATGATTGTTAAATTGACTGACAAGTGCTTACTTTTGCAGCAGAAGTCGTAAAGAAATCTAGGATAACAGAAGATTACTCCTGTAATCTTTATTCCAAAAATTCCATATTCATTTATCAACAACATTTTTTCATAAATATTTTCAATTTAATTTCGCATAATTTTAACATTTAGCTTTAATAATTTCCATGCTTGAGGTGCGACACCTTGCGGAAATATAATTAAAGCACACTAAACCTAATTGACCATTGCTGTATTTTCGCAGCACCAATTTTTAGGAGCTTGGTGATGCTATCCTAATAAATAATTTATCGTATTTTGAATGTTTTATTAGATATCTTAGCTATAGTTTGAAAAGTTACTTTAAAATTTTTTTGTAACTTTTTTCCAATTATTTTTAAAATTTAAAAAAAGGACTATTTATAAAAATAAAAATTTCAACATTCCAAGCTAAATATATATGATATAAGAAAACAAGGTAACAGAGTTCTCTCTCTGAGTTCATTATTATTATTATTATTATTATTATTATTTTTTTTTTTTTTGAAGTATAAAAGATTTTTTGAAATATATTTTGTATGAACAAAGAGAAAAATCGTTGTCACGTCACAACCAGGGAAAATTGCATTTAGGATATTATTATCAAAATTTGTTTTAACTAAAAATTGTGTTTTATATACGAGTATATTCCTTCCGATAACCTCTTAAATTACAGCAAATATATCTTAAAAAGATTATTTAAAGTATTATATCTTAAAAAGATTATTTAAAGTATTATGGGATTTTGTCCTTTACAGTGGTACAATTTCATTTTTTGTTATTATTTACATTATGAAATATAGAGCAATGATTGTATTACTAAAATAATGACTATTAAATCACTCAAATATCGTATAGTGGAGTATAAAATCATAGAATATAAAAATATTAATATTAAATTATCTTTATTATGAACATAAACTCTAAATTGTAATGTGATTTCCTTCTTTTATTTCTATTAATGTATAAATTTAATGAAAATATAATTAAATAAAATAAAATTACATTGAAACAAAAACTAAACAATTTTTTTAAGATATGGTAAATAAAATAATAAATCGTTCAAATACGAGAAGGCTAGTATGACGACGAAAAGAGAAAACGGCTCTACCTTTATTTTATTGTATCATGGTTAGGGTATAGATAAAGTTACTTATGCGATAGTATAACAGTAGTCAAAAATGGGTTAAAGGAACGATTTTATGGAATTTTTATTTTCACATACTAATTTCTTTTCTTAGATTTTTTTGATATTTGTGAATAAATGTTGTACACGAAGAAAACATTTAAGATATATTGCAAAAAATATTACTCGTATTATCTTATGATTTTTAATGCATCAATCTTATAACTATAAATAACATCATGTAATTAATACAATAATATGATCTTCTTATGTAATTTTATTAGTAATTTCAGTAAATTTATTCGAAAAAACAAGTCAACAGCATGTAGCCGGTCAAATTCTATTCCTTAATACATCACCCATATATTTATATTTCTGGAAGGGGTTTTTCATGGGAGTTATGGTCAATTATTGACCGGTTCTAATAATATTTAATGGTGTAGTTTACACTTCTGTAAAACATATATATATTTAATGTTATCATGATATTATAATTCACATAAAATTTATTACGTGCATGATTCCCGAAAGTAAGCTATACATGGGAGCTATGGTCCCCATCTATGATAAAATTTTGCTCTAAGCTTTCTACCCAAACGTAAAGAAAAAAAATATGGTTGGACAAACCATAATCGGTAATCATCATTGATGTTTGTGTTTTGATTCCCTCAATTATATAAAATATTATAATCTTGGGAACATAAATAATATGGTCCTAATAGATAAATATATTTAATATATTTTAATATATTATAATCACAATATAGTAAAATATTTTAATTATTTTTGACCACAATATGGATTTTTGGAAAATTTTTAGTTTTTGTAAAATTTTTAATTTTTGGTGATATTTCGATTTTGTTTTTTTTTTTGTGAAATTTTGTTTGTTTTTTGAAATTTTTGGTGAAATTTCGGATTTTTGGAGAAATTTTGACTTTTTGGTGAAATTTAATTTTTTAAAGAAATTTCGTATTTTTTATGAGATTATGATGAAAATTCCGTTTTGTTTTTGTGAAATTTGGAATTTATGGTGAAATTTCGGATTTTGATGAGATTTTTAATTTTTGGTAAAATTTTGAATTTTTGACGAAATTTGCATTTTTAGTAAAATTTATAACTTTTAGAAAAAATTTTGATTTTTGTGTGACATTTCGAACTTTTGGGAAAATTTTTGATTTTTGGCTAAATTTTGAATCTTCGTAAATTTTGAATCTTCGTATTTTTTGCGAAATTATGAAGTTGTGCTGAATTTTCGGATTTTTGGTGAAATTTTACATTTTTCAATATTTATAATCTGGCGAAACTTTAATTGTATAGCATTAAATATTAAAAAACAAAAAAATTCTCTTATTAAATTTATTATATTATGTTTGCTAAAAGTATATATGAAAAACAAAAAAATTGATATTTTAAATTTGAGTATTATTAAAATAATTATATTTGAAAAATATTTGAAGATTTAATTTATAATTATGAAACAGAAATCAATTTTTCTACTAATTTAGTAATTTTTTATGCTACTTATATAAATATTTTTTATAAATTTTGTGTACATTGATGTGGTATAAATATAGTCTCAATAAAGATTTTATTTTATAAATAAAAGTATCTCATGTGCAAAAGAAAAATAGAAATATGTACAATATATGATAGTTGGAGATTTTCATATCGCAATTTTGTACAGTTTGTTTGGTTATTAATATAAACATTTTGAAGAGAGATAAGATGACATTATATAATAGAGCTGTAATTTGATAAAGTACCGAAAGTATTTAGAGTTACTAAACCAAATTCATAATAACTTTTTGAGTTTCTTTTCAAAAAGTTAAAGGAACAAAACGTTGCATTTTTTCATACATGTAATAGATATAATAAATAAATATTCTTATGTAAATAATAATAAATAATAATTTCTAAATTCGGGTGAAAGCTTAGCTTTCTAGTTTAAAATATTAAATTCGGAAATACAATATATATTTCTTTACATACAATTTTTTACCGTGTCTCTATTAGTTTAGTAATTTTAATTTAATATAAAAATAATAATACACTATCACGAGCATATTTATTGCAATGACATTTTGATTTGTACCGTAATCAATTCTTTTTTTTTAGCTTTTTTTTTATTTAACAATATTTTAAGCCGCAAACTTCTTATTAAAATGAACATATTTCATGTTTATCTAGACAAATGATGCCATTAAATATTTCAAATACATTTTCATGCAAAAGTACAGCCTGCATTTGTTGTTGTTTTTTTTTTTCGTTTGCTAGAAGAAACAACTAAAAATGGTAAATTGTTTTTGTCTAACAAAGAACAAACAAACCTCATCTATGAAATGTCAAACACACATTGGTTTTTGGTTGAAAACATTTTTTTTTTTTAATGTGTTTGTATTGCAAAATAACAAAATTAAACTCAACCATAATTGTGTTTGGCTATGTGTTTATGTTAAGAAAAGTGTGTTGTATAAATCTTTTTTTATCCAATATGAATAAAAAAATTTATTGGAAAATTTTTTGAAAAATGTATATAAAAGGCTTACGATCTTAACTTGAAAATCTGTTTATACTTTTAAAATTAAAAAAAAAAAAATAGTATACAGTCTGCTAACTACAAACTCCTTGTTATATAACAACAGAAAAGACCGTCCAGTAGTTTGTACAAAACTTTAGCCCATCTACACTATAGATTACTTAGAGTTAGTAAAGTTGCTAACTGAGTTTTGATTTAATTCCAAAGAACCCATATACATATACATTAATGGGGATCTGCGGACCCCTTAGAGTCTTTCCGGGAGGTCCGCGAGAGAGACCGACAACGTGTGTGGAATTAATATATATAATTTTTAATACAATATATATATTTTTCGGCATATATAATTATGCCAAAATTGTAACGAAACAGCTGATTATTTTATTGCAGAAAATTAAATAAAATAAGAATTTTTATTTACTAAACCTTTGTCTACGAGTTCCATAGGTATATAGAGGGAGCCGCATCAATGACAGGATTGAGATCAGGTTTTTTAAATCTCTTAAATCCCAAATCTCAAATCCAAATTTAGATCACTTTTAGATGTAGAAAATAAAGTAAGATGTGCTTTGTCAAAAATTTCTCCCAATGTTAAAAGCTTATTAAAAAGCAAGACATTTTATTACTTTTAAAATTTTTTAATTGTTAATGTGCTTCAAATGGTTTTTATTTTTAGTAAATAAATGAATTTTGGTAACGCAATCATATTTAAAATAAACACCTTTTGCAGTTTTTAATATTTTTTCATTTCTATTAAACAAAAAAAATTTGGCTAGAAATAAAAAAAATTTCTAAAAGGTCCATGAAGCATGAAGAGGTGGAAAGAACTGGATTAGATTGAATCAAAATTTATCAATTTTCGAATTTTGACCGTAACTCTTCCTAGAACCTTTCTTTGGTTTGCATGTTGCAACTTTTATTCATCATACTTATATTTCCGACCAGTGGTTGTCGCTTAGAATCAGGGATGATAAATGCGATTTTCGTTATTGTAAATTATACTTTTTGGACCGTAATTGTACTAAAATGGTAATAAATTCTTCTGTAGAAAACCTTAAAATATGTTTCAATCTAAACACAAAATCTTTGAGAAATTTCTCTTGAGTTCCTAAACAAATTTTCAAATTAATATATATCGTTCAAGTTGGACATGAAAATTTTTAAAAAGGCTACGTTTGACCACATAAGGGTAATAAGTGAAAATTTAACAACAGAAGATTTGTATCAGTTCGATTTAAAAGAAAGTTTTCCATGCTAAAAAAGAAGCAAATGTTTTAGTTATAGTAAACACACAGGTGCATATTTCTTCCTGCCTTACAATGGAAAAGTTATTCGTTTAATCTAGTGCACCGCAGTAAAGCTTCTTTCGAGGCGGGTGCTTTCTTTGCTAAATGTCACGTTAGTGCATCGAAAAACTGCAACATTTTTTACTGGTGAAGAAAAACTTATACAAAAATTAAAATAAGCTTAACACACGTCTTTGTATTTTTCAAAAAAAAAAAAATATCAAAAATTTTCTTCAGGTCTGAGAATATCAAAATGATTCTAACTTTTGTGCATAAATTTAGCTGCATTTAAGCAAATTTTAATTACTCTTCTAAAATGTTTCTATATAATTATAATTGTACTAAATTAATCAATGGAGTACTGCTGTTTTCAATAGAATTCTACTAAAAAAAATACAATTCTACCAAATATATCATCTCTGCTTAGAATCGAGGTCGAACCGCAAACTTAAAGAGCCATGACATCAAAAGCTTTACAATTTGTAGGAATAACTTTCTATCTAATTGCATAATTGGATGAAAAATATTCTTCTTTACGACCATAGGGGCTCACATGTATAAAAAAAAAGAAAAAAAAGTCTTTGGGTTGCAAAAACTTATCGTGTGAAATATTAGTAAAAATGAATAACCCGGCTGCATCGGACCTGAAGTTTGTAGAGTGCGTTTATATGGGAAAAAGTTGGCCTTTTCATGTTTAAAAAAAAATTAAGCTATTAAATAATTTGTTCTGTAATTAAATGTTAAAAAATCGTAATCTACATATTATCTATCAAATAAGACATATATGTTAAAGTTATTAAATTTATTTTAAAGTTTTTAACAAAATTTAGGTCAAAAGTCAACATTTGAAAAAATATAAATTTTGAGGAAAAAATAACAAAAAATACTTTATATATATCTGGATTTGGATGCAATGATTTCGGTGATGAATTTTGATGATTTGTCATGACTCTACTTATAAGAATGAGGTAATTATTATTTTATTCGTTAATAATATTAACTTACTTTGAACATATTTAAGAATAAGGGAGTTTAAAAATGTCGACTCTAACATTACTTAAAAGTTAAATTTACCTTTTTGTATTGTTATATCAACGAAGGCATTTCAGTTACATTTCCATAAAAATTCATAGAAGTCCAGACAAAAATATTTAACTTTTCGTAATTTTTTCTTAAAAAGTTTATAATTTTTCTAATTTTGCCTTTTAACCTTCGTATTTGGAAGGTTATCCATGTTCAATTTTGTTAAAAACTTCAGAATGTATTTTACGAAATACGTTTATTATATAATAATTTTGTTTAGTCTAAATATCACATAAAAAGTTAACTTTATAACTACTAAACTGAAAAAATGCCATTTTGCTGAAATCCGTAATATTCAAATCGCAGGTACGAATTAATTATACAAGGTCAGTGTTACCGTTTGGCGACTTTAGTCGCCAATTGCCCCTTTTTAAACCACCTGATCGCCCTTTTAGAACATTTTTTTAAAATAGAACTAAACGGCGACTTTTTAGTACTATGTGCTAAATAACGAGTAACTAAATAATTTGAAATTAGTATAAAATGCTAATTCCAACGAAGAAATTAATTATTTTGAGATTGTTTCACAAGATAATGATAAAAGGTAAAGGTTTTCATATTTACCCGAAGAATATATAAATGAACTGAAATTATTAAAAACTAAAGCTAGCGATAAATTTTATGAATAACTATTTAAAACATCAAATGCCGAATCTTTTTGTATCTCTATATATAAAAAAATGGTGTAAAAAAGTATAGTAATTCATAAAATGAGAACGGCTGGGCCGATTTCTGTAAACTTTTTTGTCAGTTGTTCGTGTTTTCGAGGAGAAGGTTTTTACGGAAGAAAATTTTGAAAAATCCTTCCGGAACAGTCGGAAAATTGGAAAAATCGAAAATCGAGTTTTTGTATGAAATTTTGTGTGAAATTATTCCTTAATGGCTTTCCGAATCAAACAATAGAAAGTTCTTAGTATAAATCATGGAAAATTGTGGAAAATGCGAAATGCGGAAAATTGGAAAAATCGAAAATTGATTTTTTTGTACGAAATTTTGTGTGCAATTATTCCTTAATGCCTTTCCAAATGAAAAAATATAAAGTTCTCAGTCAAAATCCGACAGATGGCGTTATACGTTGACTTAGACTTTGCGCAATCTGACAGGTGTCATTTTGGCATTGTAGTTTTCTACAGTAAATGTGCTATTTTTCTTGCTGCAATTTATACGAGTTTTGTGTATTGTTAAACTGATTCCGGATTGTCGTAAATCACACATTACAACCATATACGGTAAAAGCATTACAATCAATTAAAATTCAGTGCAATATTTATCAAAAAAAAAAAAATCGAAAATAGATTTTTTGTATGGAACTTTGTGTGGAATTATTCCTTAATGGCTTTTCAAATGAAAAAATAGAAAACTCTTAGCGTAAAGCAATAATTTTTATATATATTATATTACTCTAATGTTTGTCTGAAGGCTTAAAATTGGGGCAAGGCGAAGTTCGCCGGGTCCGCTAGTTGGAGTACGAAAATCAAAAAAAGAGATTTGATGAATGCATATATACTAATTTCGGAATGATTACTAATGAAAAATAAATTAAGAGTAACCCTAATGAATCCATGCTCTTATTCCTAAATTTATTAAACGGGGATTTGTAAGGCTGGAGTCTCAATGAAGACCTCGAACAAAAGTGCAGAAATTTAATAAATAAAAAGAGAATTTTATGTTAACAACAATTATTATGGGTAAATTATTTTGTTATTAATAAAATTTAATTTATTAGTTTTTCTTAAAATACAATGTTTTTTTTTTAGCAGTTTTTTAGGTATTGAAGCAGTAGGCCCCTTTTTTCAAAAAATCTCTTTTTTTGGCGACTTTATTTTGTGAAATCCCTTTTTTGAACACTTTTTAAAAATTTGCAACCGTAATGCTGTTCAGAGTATCGACTTAATTTTTTTTTTTAATTTTGTTTTCTGTTTATTTATTAATCACCATAGATTATAACATAAAAAAATAAAAAAACAAGTCTTCTTGGTCCCAAAAGAAATCGAGAAATAACGATATTAATTAAATATTATTTTTGGTTCCTTTTTGGTTCTTTTTCCTGACGTTCCAAATACATTTTGTTGATCATTTTAAAAATGTCTATAAAACTACATAATTTTACTCCAACTTTTTTGAAATTTGTATAACAAAATTTGTAAAAGTTTGAAATTGAAATCCAAATTATTTTATGAAAAATAGAAAAAGGTTAGAATTACTATGCAGTAACAAAAATAATTTTTCATTAACTATGGTTAAGATTTCATTAAAAATAGCTTTATATATTTAAATATTATTTATAATTCTTTGTACCCTCCTTACACAAGAGTTCTCAAAACACGTTAATTTTCTGGATAATTCGTAATAACTTTAACATTTTTAAACTCCTGTTTTCTTTTTATATCTTATTTGATAGAGAATTATGTGTAGACTACAATTTTTTAACATTTAACTGCAAAGCGAATTACTTCATGGCTTAACTTTTCTAAATACTGTAAAAGAAAAACAATTCCTCCCATATAGACGCACCCTACAAATTTCAAGTTCGTTTCGGCACGAATTAACGATATCTGATTTCACTAATATTTCACACAATATGTTTTTGCAAACCAAAGAGCGATTCTGATTCAAAAGTCGGTAAATTTCGGTGCAGTCTAATATACATATATTTTCAATTAATTATAAGCCTAAGAAATAACCAAATATAAATGAAGATTAGTATCAATCAGTAAAACTGTAGGGTTTTTATATTTCAAACATACGCATGAACATTTCATTATAAACATACATTCTAATGTATATCAATTTACAATATATTGTTGTATTTATGGTTATTTGTTTAAATCTTTTACATCTAAAATTTTTCTTAGCAACACAGAAAACCTTAGGATCTGCAAGTTTTAAATAATATTTATCTTTTGTTTTCTTGTTCCTTTCCAAAAATCTAAAACATTTCTTGGTTACTTCTGCCGTAGTTGTCTTTTTTTATTGAGGTTGTGTATGTATATTGGACCATTAAGGATTTTATAGAAATTACTCGACATAAATTGGCATTAGTAGTGCAAAATATTACAAAGAGAAATAAATCTAATTCGGTATGAATCTTATTCGACAAAAAAACACACTTTTGTTACCGTTGTTTGCTTTTTAAAGACTAAAGGGGGGAACAAAAGACAACAAATTGGGTTATACGCAATAATGCTAACGTAACCATTTTGTCTTCGTTTAAGAAAAAAAAAAAGAAACAAAAATCTGTAACAAATTAAGCTTAAATAATGTTAATATAGTTGAAAAAAAAATAATGCTCACAGAAAGGTTTTTTTGTTGTCTCTTTTGTATTCGTATCATTACTAAATAACAGATTTTTCTACAAGAATTGTCGTAAATCATTATTGTCTTTGATTCTTTTATCATATTTTTAAGAGTTAGATAAACGTAAAACAAGAATTTTGAACAAAAATGATATAAAGTGAAGTTAACTTAATTTATGAAAATCTACAAGTCAAAATCATTTCTTTTTACCTTTTTACACCCACATTTAAAAGATGGGGGTTATAATGGGTTTGTTATTCCGTGTTTAACATGTCGAAAAAATCATGTAAGACCCCTTAAAGTATATAACTTAATTTTATTGCCCTTTATTCCTGATTAAAAAAATATTTTTTATTTATTTATTTTTTATTTTTTTAACAGAAGCCTCATTTTCATATTTCTTTTTATTCAACTTGCTTCAAATACAAAAATTTTAAAACTGAACTTATAATTTTTATTTTCTTTATATCTAACTTATTCTACTGCGACAAAAATGCTGATATTGTCCTTGTGCTTGTAATTTCTGTCGGAACTTCTTTTTAAAAATTATTGATGCAACCTGAGCTTTTGGATTTTTTATGTTTGCTATATTTTAATATTTTATACCTTTTGTCTGGATTTTAATATTTTTTCATTTTGTGCATGCTGCAAATTTTAATAAATTTATTTTATGCTTTGTATGTGTTAATACATGTATACATATTTTGGGTCCAGGTAATATTCTGAGTAGATCTAGTTACATCCATCCATCTGTCTGTAGAAAAGAGTTTTCGAAGAGGGACTACATAGGGGGACGAAATTTGGTTTAAACATTTATTTTATATATGGTTTGTTTGGTACTGAAGATGGGCAAAATCGGTTAATAAACAAAAAAGTCATGGGCCATGTGCTAATAACACAGGGTGTCCGTTATAACTTCAGTTCATACTTTTCGGCAGATATCCCTTAAGCAAAAGTCGGAAAATAAAAATGGAAGTCATCCGCCCACTTTACCGCCCATCTCCCATATAAGGTGAAATATCAACTAAATTTTGTACAAATAGTTCTAGGACCAATTTAGCCTCAGAACCAAAAAATGGGCGTGGTCGGCCCTCATTTCAGTTTGTAGCAAAGTTGGTACAAAAAATCACCTTAACTAGAAACCAAATTTCAACTTCAATTGCAAAATTATTTTATAAAGTCTCAAACTAGTTAAAATTAAACACTATGATTATTTTTTATACCCAGTCTCAGCTTTGTATTTTGTTAGCATCATAAAATACTTATATTTGGATCTCATAGACTCCTTAATGTTTGAAGATACATTGACATCAATACTTTATAGTATTAAAATTAATTGATTAATAAAGAGGTTATGGACTTTTATGATAGGATTAAAGAAGAAATAAAGAGCTTTTATTGGAAGGAATTATAAATTGTTATCAAAATTTAAAGAAGTACCATTATAATTCATCGGAATATTAATAGAATACTATTTTATTTAAGTCCATAAAAATTACTTAAAATAATTAAGTTTGTTTACGGCATTTCTGAATATCTGGTGATAATTTTTATACCACTTTTGTAGTTTTTACATATAAGGTTAACAAAAGAATTGTTTAGTACAATTTAAAATTTTATTTTTATTACCACCTTCAAAAGATTTCTTTCACATTCTAAAAGTAACATAATAAAGGATGCTCGTCCTAATATTTCATAAACAAAGGCATGTACGACAGTAAAATTTTGTACAGATAGTTCTAGAGTTGATATAAAGTAAAAAGCAATAATGGGCTGCCCGCGTCCCAGATAAGATGAAGCATCCACGAAATTTTGTACAAATTCTTCAAGAACTCGGAAACTCGAAAACAAAAATTGGCGTAACCCTCCTCACATATAAGGAAAAAATTTAAAAATCTGCTTATAAACAAAAAGTTGTGGGCGAAATACTAGAAATACATGGTGTCCGTTGTAACTTCAATTCAACTTTTCGACTGATATTACTTAAACAAACGTATGTACGATAACGAAGTTTTGTACAGATGATTCAAGCATTGATATCAGCTTGGAAAAAATTGGCATGATCCGCCCACTTTACCACCCACCTCCCAATTGAGTAGAAATTTAAAAAATTTTCAAATGGTGGGTACATAAATTCGGCCAAGCCGATTATGACTTTCTCACTTGTTCTTCTCAATCAAATAAAAAAAATATTTACAACAATTACAATTGAAACGTGATTCCCAAAACCGCTACAAAAATCCATCAAGGAATTAAATATATACAGCTACACTTGTATATAAATGAATAGAAGTATATATATTTAATTAAAAAGGCCTATCTAACTCAATGCTTATGTATGACTAATATAAATGTGTAGGCGTGAAAATTTCAAAATACTAAAAAGTACGAAAACTATTTTGACCCTAACTTACTCAAAGATTTCAATGACAACATGTTAAAGGAATTTCAAGCTGAAACCAAATTGGTAAAGATTTTTCTAAATAAACAAACAAACACACACTCTTAACACAAACACTACACAGTTATAGATTTTCAAGTAGTAAAACTTGTTGTCAATAAATTATTTGGTTGGTTGAATAGTACGGTTTGTGGGAGGGATGTATAGTGGAGAATGTGTTAGGAGTTCAAATAAATATACTTTTATTATAATGAATAATTTATTAAATGTTTATTTTGGCGTTTTCTAGTTTTAGTCTTCTTTCATTATTATGTATTTATTTTTTCCATGGTTAAATAAAAAACTCACACTGCCAATGAGTTGGGGGTTATTGCTTGTTATTGGTATCAATATTGATTTTGCAAAGGTTTTTATTTATATATTTTTTTTTTTTTATAAAAGCTTACCTTTGCAATGGTTAGCAAGTGTACGTTTAAAGTTTTACCTAGCTAGATCCGATTTTGTTACAAAATATTTTTGTCTGAGGACTGAGTTTAGTGAAAGTAATTAAAATATTTGTAAGGCCAGGAAAACTAGATGAAAAAATTACCAAATATAGAAGTTTTATGAAGAAAATTAAGTTTTGCATATAACTTAGTCTTAGCATTCTATATACGCTGTTCAAAATCACCGATAACTGCATGTACGCTCCGCAAGTTATTCGCGGTTAAAGGAAACCAAAATCAATTTTTTTCATATTATTATGCATTATTATGTACTGTCATTACAATATTTATAGATTACAAAATTTACTATAATTTTGATATTATAACGAATCATAATTTCGATTCAATGAATTTTAGTCCCCGCTATATTTGAGAACAACATATGAAATTGTATGGATAATTACATCCTACATAAGCTATATATACTCATGTTTTGTTATATAAATTGACAAGAAAGCACTTCCTGGTCCAGTCTACAAATGTAAATTTTATAGTGTGGTTACAGGCAAAAGTTACTTGTAGTGGAAGTAGAGAAAAAAAACCTTATACGGCTGATAAGTTAATTACAACATAATCTTTTCATTTCCCACTTTAAGATAACAATGTTGCATTTTGTGTGACGATAACTTCTTCATTTCTCATAGAAAATTTCTAAACACTATAGTAAAATATATGCAGAAGACTTCCATATCTGCATTTAATTATAATAGTACACATTTTAAATTTATGTGGAGACAGCAATAGCTGCCCCTTTGAAAATTTCTGTAAAACATTTTGTTACTTATCCATGGAACTGGATTGAATCAATAAAGTACTATAAAAAACAAACTTTTCTTATATGCACAGAAAAAAAAAACAAAAATGGATTTTATTTATGAAATTGCTTATATTAATTAAAAATTTGTTTCGTTTTGCTACAATCTTCAAAACAATAATATTAATTAATTAAAATTAATTAATTTTTTCATAAATTTCAATTAATTTTTTAATAAAATAAATTACATTTTCTTTATTGGGATTTTGATTGCAATGAACTAAATTATTAATTAGTACAATTAAAAAAAAAGTAAAAATGCTATAGCGAAGAAAAATACAAAAAAATTACGTTCAAATTATTTATTTTAATATTTTTAACATTATTTACCAGTGTTTACCACTTCTGCCTTTTTGAGGCTAAATTTACCCTTTTTATTTTGGTTTTAGCCTCAAATTTTCGTTATAGCTTCTAGGTTTTTTTCTAGCCTTTTTTCATTCTTAAAATTATTAAAAAAAAAACTAAATTGTTAGTAATTAACAATGAAGAAAATTGTTTCTTATTAGCCATTGCTAATTTCATTTTCAAATCATCATCCATTTAAACATTTTTGTGTATTTATTCGCAAAAACAAACCGCTATTATTTATATTTAACAAAATTTTTCGCCTGCGGCGCCTCATTCTCCAAATCAAAAGTAACTTAACTAATTTTATGGAATTACTAAAACGACTATTACAATTATTTTTTAATATACTTCATTAATGAATATAATTAAAAAAAAATCTTGTAAAAGCGAAAAATCTCCTAAAAATTTGGAAATGCTTAATCAAATAGGAATTATAGTTCTGAAATGACAAAAAATATTTAAAAAAATTGAGTAATTTTTCATACGAATTATAACTTAAATTTCTATGAAAATTTTTTGAACGATTTTTCACTGGATCATTTTGCTGGCAGTCGTTCCATGTTTTGTTTATAAATTTATTACAATGCCTTACAAAAAATTACAATTACAAAAACTAATGAGAAGGTGAAAAAATAAAATTTAGAACTAAAAAAATAGTTTTTTTCTGGCTTTATTTTTAAAGACTTTAGCTTGTTTTGGCCCTTCTTAAAGTTAAATTTAGCATCTTTTATCTCATCTCCTGGCAACACTGTTATTTATATATTTCGCAATAAAATGTATAGTATCCAAGTTGTTGTGTAGTCTTAAATCGGTAATTTCTGCGAGATGTTTAAAGTGGAGAGTTTTCCGAGTTGACTTTTATAATCTAATGGACGATACGTAGGAAAAGATATAAAATACATGTTGTTGATTGTTTAAAAATAGCCAAACACCCATACACAGTACTCACCTTTATGCGGGAATTAGTTTTCCAAAGAAAAATAAAAACACCATAACCATAACCATATGAATAACTTTGATACATATAAGGTTTTTAATTTCGACATCAATGACAAGAACATCTTAAATATGACCACAATACTTTAAAGGAAATCCAAATACAAAACGTGCGTACTTACCGAATAACTTATACAATTTCTACAGTTTGTAATCTTTGGGATCTAAAGATTTCATTAAATTTTTCTTAAAAACAATGCAACTTAACAATATTTGTCCAGAATTTATGGACAATTGAAAAAAATTTTATTTAATTGCTAAACATGAAAATTATTTTCGAAATGATATTAATCATATTAATGATAAACATAATTAAATTTGAATATAAAATTAAATAATAAATTACCGGAAAAAATTTATTGAATAATTTTTTCTGTGTAATAATAATTTGGCTACACAAAAAAAATAATAAAACTTTGATTGGAAAACGATGATAATGAACCAAATTTAATAAAAGTAACAGATAATCTTTTTTAATTATTAAAAAATATGTAACCAGAGGAATTTTTAATATTTACTAAATTTAAAGCAAAATTATATACAAATAAAGGTTCTTACAAAAGAAAATTTTGCTAATAGAACCAATTTATGAATTATTTAAATTTATTGTGATTATGAAGAGTCTTTAAACTAAATATTGTTGTTTATAATACTAAATTAGTTGCTATATTATAAATTATTATATTAATGCCGAGTAACTGAAAATTCACTTATTTAAAATTAAATGTTTACTAGAGTTTCTATCACGTATTGTTTATAATAAATTAAACATTATGCTGAAAAAGTCTAGAAGTTTAATACTTCCAGAAATAAAAATAATTCATTAGGAACACTCCGATACCGGTAAAAATTATATTCGATAATAAAAAAAAAGTTGTAGATAACCATCTCCGATTTTCAATTCAGAAAAATTTTACTCTGATAAAGGCTCAACTCTTTATTAAGATGAAAATTATTCCATATTTATTCATTGGAAATTTAGGTAATCATCTCTTCTAATTCATTTTAAATTAAACATTGGTTTCATCTCTTCTTTAAATGCTTTTCAGCTGTACATTCAGAGTAGACTCCTTGAAATAGGGGAGCAGAAGATGTAAAATTATTGCTGGTATTACTCCTAATAACGGCAGTATCTTAAACTGTATTTGATGTTTTCCACGCGCAGAGAAAAAATATAGTTGTATACATATAAACGTAGAACAACATATTACAATCAGATTGGTTTAAGAATGTACATGGTCATAAATAATAATAAATATAAACATTTTAATTATAAAATAATCTAACTTTTCATATTATGATCCGAGTTTTTGCATTTCGTATTTAAATAATTTATAACGCAAACGGTTTTATCACATTTTGTCTTAAAATGATTCAGTTTTGTCATATTACTTACCATAGAAATTTTAAAACATAGACAAATTTGAAACATATTAATAATTACTCATAACATGTTTCGTATTAATCTCATCATTATTCATTAAATAATTTTCATAAATTATTTTACAAATTATATGTTGTGCAAGATACTAAGATATTTTTATAAAATAAACTATTCAATAGTAGCTAATAAATATCTCATATTGTTTGAATTACTCCGTCTATAAACAAACCTTGTATATATTTATATTTATTCATATATAAAATAAATGAAAATTATAATGAAGTTGAAAAAGAAACATTGAAAACCAAATATATTTAATAATAAACAAGATGAGTTTTTCAACCACATTATCTATTATATTTATTTGTATTTATTTTTTGTTATATTGTAATATTTTATTGTTATGGGAATAAATTAATGTGGCTTAAGAACAAGGAAAATTATTGATATTATTTAATGGTTGCAGAAATAGAAAAATGTGAAATTCACAATAGTCACATTAGTTGAACTTAATTAATGAACAATCGGTTATTTCAACCGAATGTTGTTGTGATAAAAAATCTCTTTTCTCTATATAGTTACACGTCGCATTAGTCCTTCAGAAGATTATCTGACTACATATTATATTTTAACAAAAATATTATTTATCATATTGAAAATTATGCAGTGGATGGCAAAATTTTACTTATTCTAAGCAATATAATTCATTTTTGTATATTACACAATTTCATAAGGCATGAATAGAAATAATAAAAAATAGCATTTTTCCAATGACAACTATGGGTTAATAAATTCT
Source organism: Protocalliphora azurea (assembly GCA_932274085.1). Classification (NCBI taxonomy): domain Eukaryota; kingdom Metazoa; phylum Arthropoda; class Insecta; order Diptera; family Calliphoridae; genus Protocalliphora; species Protocalliphora azurea. Next base: position 68,747,258 of record OW026523.1, on the reverse strand, counting down.
AATTCTATTTCACTTTTTTGGAACTTTATTTTTTGCTGTGTAAATTACGTACCAAACGGTTGTTGTTTCTGAAAGGAAAGTTCGAAAATCCATAAGATACGCAGCCAATTTATTCAAGACATATATTTTATTTGCAATTTTCGACGATGAAAAGTAATTGTTTGCTTACACTGGAACAATAGAAAAAAAGTTATTAGGATTTATTGAATTTGGGTAACATATAGATGAGAGTCAAAAAATGTTTTAATTATTTTCATCTGTAGAGTGCTAAGATATGCGTACAAGTAACATATAACATTCAAAATTATCATAATAATTCCTATAAGGCCATTAATTTTAAATATTTTTCTATACCGCAATATCTTCGAAAATTATGTTACCCAGCAAAAATTTGGTAACGACATATAGTTACCTGACGACATGCTTTTGTTTTGTGTCAACAGTTATATTTTCTCTGCATTACATTATACATTATATGTACTTGTATTAGAGTAATTAATCATTTAAGAACCTCTTTGGAACTCTCTTTGGAAGCATATATGGTAAATATTTGCCTCTTGGAGTGTTTTTAGAATTGCTTTTTAACTCATTATTTGGCAACAGAAGTTTTTGCTGGGTCATATTTAATAGCAGATTAAATTTTTAAAACCATTCTTTTGATCGTTTGCATGGGGCAGTCAAAGAGAAATGTACAAAAACTTTTTATTTTGAACTTATTATAAAATCTCAACTGAGTGACTTTTGTGGTATGATTTAAAATTTTATCGTTATGTTTTGTCTCACAAATTATTAGTTCTTTAACTGCCCAGAGTTGTGGCAATTAGAAAGTAATTGGATCCAAGTCAGAAGTAAGTTAAGAAGTCCTCAGCAATGTCTAACTACGATTATATATTTAAAATTCTTATAGACAGATTGCAGAAAAAATTCGGTAAAATTACTTTGAATTTTCTTTCAAGTTTAAAAAAAAATCTATTTGGAAATTAATTTAAATATGAAATTATACATCAGAAAAATCTGCAGAAAAAATGCTTCGATTATTTCACTTACTTTTAATTCTAGTTTGATCTGATTGTATTTTATTTAATAATATGTATGTTACATTTTATTTAAACGCACATCTTAAAATTCAAACTTATAATTTATGTGCAACATTACAAAGTTATTTAAAATACCATAATTTCAATTCATAATGTCAATTTTTGACATTCATTCAAATTCTATTTATATACCATGATCGATGAATCCTTGAATATTTTTATAATTAAAATTATAAAACACTGTTTTCATTTAAACTTCTTAATTTGAATGAAAGTTATTCAAAGAATTTAATTTGTATACCAATTTAATTTATTTCACTCCATATTATTTTATTTTTATATGTGTTATATCCTATTACTTGTATATATTTGTACTTGTTGCCTTTTATACCAACTACTTGATAGAAAAAACACCAAATAGAATTTTTTTTTTCTATTTACTTCTATGACGAGTACCTATTGATAGTATATATTTATTCAGATAGTTTGCCATTGAATTGGCTGGTTTATTTTATTTTTTGTTAGTTGGTTGTATATCAATAGTTTATTTGTTTTATTTTCTATACAATTTGTTGGGGTTTTTAATTTTTACTTTTTTCTGCCTTTTTTCGTTTAGGTTACCAAAGTTACCATCAATACAGATACGATTGTTCTATTTCAATTTATTTATTTTTTCCTTTGCTCTTCAAATACTGCAGTACTTTGGCATAAACTTATCCAAATATAGAACATTTATTTTATATTGTACCTTTATCCTTTTTTTCGATTTATAACCAAAATCAAATAAAAAATAAATATTCTAATAAAATGAACTAAAATATTACTTTTAGATTGATTGTTATTTAGTTCCGGTTGGTATACTATATATATATATAGATATACCTGTATTGCGTTTTTATGCATGCAAGTTAAAATGAAAATGTTAGGTTATTGGTTGATGCTAAATAATTGTATAGCACTTCAGTTAGCCATAAATTCCCACTGGCATATGGGTGTAATATTTACAGGATGTCATTTCAAAAACTCTACTAATTTCGATTTTATAGTAGCACCTTAGATCCCTCTTTTTAAAGTAATTTATTTAAAGCCTTAAGCTTAGCTTTTATTTTAGGTTTCTGCTTGATTAAATACAATTTTCTTTACTATTTCTTTACCAGGAAATGGGTTTTGCTTGCAAAAGTTTTCTTTCCCATTCTGACTGTCAAATGTACATAACTTGTGGCAATTTGGTAAATTATACATTCCTTTGTTTCATAATTGTAGAAATGCTTAATTCGTAGAAATGCCATCATCAACAGTTTGAGAAAACAGTAAATGGTTTATAATACCAATAAAATGGTTTAATCTATTGTTGTAGACTAATATGTTTGTAGCTTATGGTACGAGTTATTTAAACAATAATATATTTCTTGTATTGTACTTATTAAGTATTTCATTTTTATTCAATACCTTAAGCGATTATTATTTTTAACATCGAGTTAGTTTGTTTTTAGCTAAGCAATATAGTTTAAAGGGAAAAAGGTTTCCACAGTGGTTTATTTGTCAACCACACAATTTAAAAATTTAAACTTTTGTAGCTACTGCTGTACAAATCACACTCGATGTGGAAATAAGATAGAGTGATAGTATTATTCCTTTTATTTCCTATAAATTATTAAGCTATGCTCCTGTTCTTAATTATAATTATATATTGTGCGATTATAATGTGTCTCAATATAATTCTATTTTATGAGAAATTTTTTTATTTAAAATTTCTTTAAAAATTACACTCGTCTACAATTAGAGCTTTTATTTCCACTTCAAAAAATGACTTGATGTGGACTGTAGATCTTGTTGAGTAAAAACCAATTTTCAAAAATGTCAAAACAGCTTATTAAGCTTTGAGGGTACTTCCTGAACCAAAGACCTCATAGCTATCTAACTTTTAAATCAATTTTCAAATTGATTTGGCAAGTAGAGTAAAGTAGCTTTTTAACTATGTTAAAATAGTTTACATATATATATAGTACTTTATTAAAGTACAGGTTGCTATTTTAGGGATATCTTGATGAACCATGAGTTATTATTTTGATACAAGGAAGAAACCTATTGAAATTGGTTATGATCGGTTCATTATTTAATCTAGCTTCCATACAAATGTTTATATGAAATTCCGAGGCCCACTTTCGGATTATATTTGATTATATTTATCGCAAAGAACTTTTATATAAATAGAAAACAGAGTGAGAAATTTTATGAGTATCGGTCCATAATTAGCTAAAGCTCTCATATAAGGCCCACTTTTGGAAATCACTCTAAAGCGCATACATAATAGTATCAACATAATATTATGAGTCATATGTATTAGAAATGGTCTGGTATATTTTATTATTTATCCAAGAATATGTACTATATATGGTCAAAATTTAATATTTATAGGTTCTAAAACTAGAAGGTCATATTGTCGCAAATATAACATCTTATTTGCGTTAAAGTGAGCGTAATGGAGCGTGGTTCTCAGTAAAGAAACAGTTTTAATTATAGAGAATATTTTGTGTTATGCGCGAGTCGAATTTGATGTAATTTTCTTCATCAGTTACGTGAAGAATAAATGTTTTTACAAAGTGTGCACAAAATGTGACCGTGACATTCTATCAAGCTAAAGAAAAGCAGCACAAGTAGCGTTCAAGGTAGTTCTTTAAGCAATTCAATACAAAAATTAGTGCAATTTTGCGTTATTATAGAGTAATTCCATTTTAAATTTAAAAAATTGTGGATGAAGATGACTGCAGTTGGCGTTAATGAGTAGCATCAGGGTTGAAAATATCTGTTCAATGGTATTAACTTTGTATTTGGCAGCTATTAAATATGGCATGGATCTAATATGCATTCTAAAAAATGGGTTTCTAAAGGAAAGCCAGCACCGAAGATGGCCAAGTTGGCCATATGATCACTATTTTTTATTTCCATATTTAAAGAAGTAGCTCGACGTAAATAGATTTTTATCTAACTGTGAAATTATTGAGAAAAAATGTATATTTCGAGGACTTTAGAAAATCATTCATTTTGAAAAGGATTTAATATTTTGAAAATTTTGGGAAACATCTATTGACGTAAAAGAAGTTTAGAAATAAATTAAAAATAAAAAAAGCTGTCCCGTTATCAAAATATCACGCAATTATTGATTAGTATTCAGTAAGCTTTTATTTCCTTAATTATATTCATTAAAAAAAATTTTCCTTAAGAGTTCAACTTCAAGATTTTTAAATGCGTATCATTAATACTTGTAATTCCATGATCACTAGTATTCCGAGAAACTATATTTTTTTCGATTCTAATGTAGAAATGCAGTGAATACCAAAAAGCTTTAAATTGAATATAAGTTGTGTCGTAACTGTAAAACTAATAATAAAAATATACTTCAGTAAAATTGTTGAAAATTCTATACCGAAAACTCATACGATGCGTAATAAGGGAGACACATGTATGCAAAGAATTGATTTTTGTAACCGTTAACCGCTAATAACTCACGTAGAGTACACGTGATTATTGGTGACTTTTATTAGCATGCATAAGATGTTTAGGCGAAGCTATATGCCAAAATTTACTTCTTTCCCTCAAATTCCGAGCTCAAACCCTTATTTTGACGAACTATTAATATATGTAGAAAAGAAATAGCTATCCGTATTTCTTTTTTTTTGCAGATGCGCTTTTCATTTTACTTCTTAAATGAAGTAAAATGATTTATGGACCTACAACTACAATAACAAGCACATTCGAGTATAGTTAATTTCTTTTTTTTTTTTTTTTTTGTTTCATAGTTAGCCTCATTTGGTATTTTTCCATATACAATTTAGATTCCATTATTTCCACACTTTGTAACAATATTCGGTGTAGGTAATCTTAAACACTAATATTAGTAAATTTAATATAATATTAAAGAATTTAAAAAATTGGTGAAATTTATTCAACAATTTTTAGTAAAGTTCAAATTGACTAAACTATTTAACAATGACATCATTTAATAACGCGTCTTGTTGAAACATTCGCTACGAGGAATTTTCAAACAACACATTAGTACGTCCCTTATGACCATTTAAAAATTCCAAAACTACATTACGTTCAATCACACATATACACACATATGTATAAAACAAAATCACACAAATGCTCTTAAATATATTAGCTTTTCCTACAAGTTCTTTTGAAACCACTGTATCTTTGAGTGAATTTAATGTGTGTAGTTGTATTGATTGTCTTTTAGAAAAATTTTCCTTTCTTTCTGTTTTTTCCTCTTGTTGGTAAATTTTTCTTTCTTTTTATCTCTTTCTTGTAAATTAGTTTTATTGTTTGATTATTTTGATAACCGTAAAGGGTAAATATGTATTTTTCCCTTTTTTCAATTTCATGTGTTATATATTTATGTTAGACTTTTTATTACTTTCTTTACTTTTCATACTTTTTAAAACCATTTCCGATAACACAAACAAACTTTTTCCACTTGTGTATTGTTATTGTTAAATTTTTTTTCCGTTTTTTACATCCGCTATTGTGTTTTGTTCTGTAGCTGAAAAATATGTTCAGTTTTTTTTTTTTTAAGAAATTCAAGTTCTTTTTTTATTCTTCTTTTTTTTTTTGTTGTTTTCTTTATCTCCATTGGCTTCTGGTAGAGCAAAAAAAGACCTTTTCTTTATTCTGGACTATTTGATGCATTATTAAATTACTAAAATTCTTATTTTTCTATTTTATTTTTTTGGTTATTTTCAATTCTTTGTATTAGTTTATGTGTGCCGTTTTTTTCTTCATCATTGTTGTTACATAATGGTTGTCTGGGTGTAGCGTAAATATTATATTGATGAAAATAAATGTTTTTTATTGCTTTTTCTTTTACTTTCAGTAAAGTTTTCAAACCCAATTATACATTTACTTTTCGTTTATATTTTTTCCCCTTCTGCTTCGTATTTTCTTTCTAGTTGAACTAAGGGCCTAATTTTGTAAAAAACTTCACTTTCAAAAATTTCGTATAAATTGTTTTTATGTTTCAAAAAAAAAAAAAATGTTGAAAAATTTTTTAAAATGATGTGAAGCGGTTAACAAAATAAGGGGAGCCAAGGAAGGCACTCAAAAGGATATTAGTGGAAACGGATTTATTACAAAAATTTAAACAACAAAGCTGAAAAGAATGATCGAAGATTCGAAATAATAAAGAATAGAAATATTTTCAATATTTGGTATTAGACTGGAAAACATATATTATTGCTGACTTTTCTCATGTTCCAAGACAAAGGGTAACAAGACACTAATTCTCAAAAAAGATAATTAAAAAAATAATAATATTTATATATATTTTATTATAAATATATATATAAATATATATTATATATTTTTTTTTTTTCAATTGTCAACCAAATGTTTCGTCTCTATGTGTTATTCTACGTTCTAAGGTATTAGTTTTATATAACACAGAATTGAGAAAATGGTCCTAAATATTATCGAACTAAAAACAAAAAAATTTAGAAAATAATTTGTCATATGACAAGTTTACTTAAAATGTGTCAAGATGATTGTTTTGCTTTTTTAATCTAAATAAACTTGAATAATCATAACAAAGAGTTTCATAAAAAGAGATTGATGACACTCCTGACATAAAACAATATTTTTAACATTTTGTGACTAGATTTTAAATTTGATTTTGATTATCAATATTAAATTCTTGTAGGGGATACTACGAAAAAGTACTTTAAAAAATGCTTTTTTTTCAGAAGTCATACCTAAATAAATTAAAAATAATCTACGAGTAGTTAGTAATTAATTATAACCCACACCACCATAGGTGGTTGGGGTGTTATTCGTTTGTAAGATGATATAGCAAAAAAATTTGGAGAAAAAATGCTGTAAGTAGTTGATTCAGTTTTAATACTGACTTATTCCCCTCATCTTTTATTTAAAAACATGTTATGTTTTATTTTATTTAAAAATTTAATTAACTCTAAATTTCACCATTAAAAAAACACATTTATAGTTAAAGCATATAGGCCTATATTACTCAAATTCTTGAAATAATGCAAAAATTACATAAATTCTAAATTCCATATTATGTGGGAAGTGGGAAAAAAGCGGATCATCTCACTCCAGCCTTAGTTCCCAAGTTTACATTCGTGCTAATTTTAATAAAATTTTGACAATTTATTTTATATTCGAATTATTATATTTTATTATGTACAAAAATATTATAGCAAAATTGTAAATTTCACTTTATATCAAGATCTTGCCGAATTTTTGTTAAATATTTTATACATTTTAATATACATTATATATTAGGGATCACAGCCAATTTAATTAGCGTATATATTTTTGTTCAGTTTATATGACTTGTAATATTTTGAAAATGTTTAGATCCGTATTGAGAAAATAAATCGTATCTCGAAATTTTTTTTGGTTCAACCGATTTCGTAATATTTGATAAACGATATTTTCGGTAAAAATAATATTTTGTCAGTTTTCAATTGTGTCGGTTTATTTTTCCAGAAATATCGCCTAATATTTTACCCTGATATTTTACTCTTCACTTGCAAACGTCATCCTTCTAGGTGGTTCGGCTTTTTTAACAGTCACACATACCGACGGACATTACTATATTGTTTTAGATTTTCACGACGACCGGAATATATGTAATATATGTACCATATCTTAAACACGAAATGAAAAACCCGTTAAAGCTTAAAAATAAAAAAAAATAAATGTTTCAAAAATTAAAAAAAATCATCGAGATTTGACAAAAGTTCAAATGGTTTTTAAAGCCACAATATCCTGAATTTAAAAACTGGTTTCTTAGGTAGATTTCCGACTTTTAAACTGTACGCTTAGTCACATAAATCCGTTTCCACTAACATCCTTTTGATTGGTTAAAGCTTAGGCATGATTTTAATATAGCTCATATTTTATTTTGAAGAAATGAACACAACAAGCTACGTTTTAGGCTTGGAATTTATTCCTGTGAATTTGTCTTTTCTGAGCGAAGTTTCATTTCGTTTTTCCGGACCTTCTTGAACTTTATCATTACCCTAAAATGTAATAGTTTTATTAAAATTTACTCAATCAGCATTTTCTAGTAAGTTAAAAAAAGAAGGAAAAAAATCTAATATTATTTTGTAATTTTTTTACTGCCATTTGCATGCGTACAAACGACCGGATTTCAAGAATTCGATCTGCTATTAAATTTTAAATTTCATTTTTAATTAACGTATAAAAACTCCATAATCTTAAATAATTTATGAGTAAAATCGAGTTAAATTCAAATACTGCAATTCCAAAACAAGAGTTGAATGCATGCGTTAGCTCAATTTTCATGAGCCCAAAAATGAAAATTTTTTTAGGTTTAAAAAAAATTAAGAATGTATTTGAATACACGCATAAGTTCTAAGGAAATCATAAAAATATTACATCAGTTTGAACTACTTCAAAAAAATTTTGCCGGATCTAAACAGCATTCGGAATATAACTTTTTTCGAAAAGAAAAAAAAACTTACAGAGTAGTATGTTACAGGGCATATTGAAGTGATATAAAAAATAAATTTTGGAATCATTTGGGGCAAAAACCTTCCGCACCGAAAGCAATTTCTTAAACCAACATTTCAAGAATTTTTTTGTTTGAAAATTTTTAATTTTTCAAAAATGTTTGTTTATTAACTATAATTGTAATATAAAATTTCAATGTTTTTAATATCTTGTACAATAACAAAAGCATTTTTTAAATCACTTAGTTAACATTAACTTCAAATTAAAATATTAACGCGATTTTTTCATACAAGTTTTCAGTTTTTTTTTTTTTGACGACTCATTAAAATACATTTGCATAAATATAAAGTGTGAAAATTATAGCGGTTTAAAGGTAAACATATAAAAATTTTTGCAAACCAGAAGCTTATATATAATTTTGGTAAAAATTACATGTAACATCAAAACCTACTGAGTTATTAAAATAAAATATGTCATATTTTCCATGTTTTTTTTTTAATTTACTTTATTGAATCTTTATAAAATAATTAATTAATTATATTGTTATGAGGATTTACTTAAAAGCTTAATTAAATAAGGTAGCATTTTCCTTATTACCACAGTATTAAGGAAAAGTTGTCAAAGAAAAACCTTGTGCATACTTAAAAGTTATAAGAAATATTAAAAAAAAACATCAATTATTACTCTTTAAGTAAAAAGAGTCTTAATGATTGTTAAGCAAAATTCTTATTATTTCATATGTAGACATTGCATTTTTCATTATATGAAGATCAATACACTTGCAAATGAACTAAAAATTTTATAGTTAAAGTTTCTATGCTGTAGATCAGTAGAATATCTGTAGCGTAGGTTATGCCATAGTTTCAAATTTTTATTTTGTATTATCTGTAATTTTCTTGTGTAAGTTTTAGCAGCTTTATTAAACCAGACTTGGCATTCGTAAGCTGAAATTGGTCGAATTTTTAAATTAAGATCTTAATTTTTAAATTAAGTTTTGATCTTCTGTTGAGTAAGAGGTAAAATGCTCGACCGCAATTGATTACTTTATCACAAATATATTGCATGTATTGTTTAAATGATAGTTTTTTTTTCTAACATAACTCCTAAATATTTGATACTATTCTTCAGAGGAATAAAACTCCCCTAGAATATAAATGTTTTGTAGGAATACATTTCTGTGATCTATTATATAGAAATATAATAGCTTATGTTTTAATAACAGTACCTTTTATCTTCCACTTATCAAAGCATTCATGTGTAGATTTTAAACTATCCTCATTTTTTTTTTTTTTTTTTTTGATTATTGTGTTTGACACCTTACCGCAGCTTCTTGATTATTGCGAACAGGTAAATAAAAAATATATATCGAATAAAGAATAGGTGATAACACCGATACTTGCGGCAGACCCGCAGGGAGTTTTCTATCACCAGATATCGTGTTATTTATAGATACAACAAATGAGCGTTAAAAAAGCTAAAAAACTTTACTATCTTTTGCAATTACCTTAGATAATTGATGGAGTTTAGTTTAAAAACCAGGCCACAGTGGGGTCAAACGCAAATTTTTTGGTAATAAATCTGAATCTCCTAAAATACTGGTCGGATCAAATTGAAATGTATGGAAGAGTTGTAGAGGAGGACCTAAGCTTTCAGAAAAATCATCTTTTAGTCACCCTGTGATAACACGAGATAAGCTACAGGGTGTCAAAGTTGACTACCTCGAGTATGTAAAAGTTAAAAAAAATCGTAACTTGTACAAATGAAGTCCGATTTTAAAGATTTTTATATTTCTGGAAAGTGCTTGGCAAGATAAAGAAAAAATAAGCTTACTCATCTAAGTTATCTCTTACAGTTAAAAAGATATTTACGCTTGAATTTTGGATTTTTGGTTTTTTGGCTCGACTTTATTTCGTTTTTCGGGAATAAGTTCGGAGATATATGAGGTAAAAATTTTTTTAAAATATTCTGTAATTTGCCACATATTTCAAAATAATATACTGAAAGAATCTTTGGATTATCTCAATTCGTCTAGACGTGAAAAATATTCAAAGTCAGCACTCTGAAATTGACATGAAAAATGGCTATTTTTTTACAAAAATATAGTACAATTCATTCACTTTTTTCTCAAATAAAAAATAAAAAATATTTTTTCCTTATTAATTTCAAAAGATAAGGCTTCATAAATGGTTAACAAAGCAATTTTGAATTGATTTAAGTTTGCCCGAAAATTGTCAATTTTAAAAAATAGTTTCATTTTTATCGATTAATAAAAAAAATGTCACGCGAGCTTTTTTAAATTTGGTACCCATATTTTTTGTAGAAATAGATTTAGAATGATTTAACACTAAACTGCTTCCCGCCCGGCCAAAAACGAATGCAGGAATGGAGATTTTATGTTAAAAGTCAGTTTTTTTAACGACTATTTTTAAAAGCATATTAAAAGCATATTGGCATAATATTTTTAATATTATTTCTTACGTAATGTATAAAACGCAAATCAAGCTTTCATTCCTAAAAAAATCAATAAAATAGCTTCAATAACTTATTTTTGGTAATTTTTCAAAAATAAATTTTTTTTTAAAAAATGGCTGAAAATCCAAAAAAAATTAATTTTTTTAATACAACTCCACTAATTTTGCAAATACTTTAAAAATGTTAAAAGAATATAAAAATAGACTTATTTACCAATTCAACGATATATAAAATGTTGATATAGGTCATTTGATAATAGTAATATAATGGCCTCAAAGCTACCAAGTCACGTCAAAAGTTGCAAAATTCACTATTTTGTTCCGTATATCCATATGTGTGTATACGTAACATTTTAGTTTTCTAATGTATTATGAAGGTATATATTTGTTATTATAAAGTAGTAAATTCTTTATTTGAGTAATGTTTATTTAATTTGTTCTACTTATTTACATACTTATTATATATATATATCCCGTATATTTATTTTATTAAGAATATATTATCGAAGATATTATTAGAAATTTTCTTGAAAATAATCAGAAACATCAAACGTTAGCAAATTTTTAACTTCCTTAGCTTCGGAATCCTCTTTTTCTATTTCAAGAGTGATTTTTGGTAGCCATCGTGTTCTTATAGAATATATAACTGGATCTGATGATATTAATAAATATTCCATTAAGTCCATATTTTGCGCTATTTTCGAACATTTTCGGGTATTGAAGAGTCGGAAATGTTTAACATCTTTATTTCGGGCTTCCTGTGCTTCCTCTGGCAAAATACTATTTTCTATTATTTCTTTACCATGAGCCAATACTTTATAAATTGTTGGAGTCATTGATTTCCAGGGGTATGTAATGTTAAGTAGTTCTTTAGTTTCGTAAGCAAAAATTTTAAATTTGTCCGCATTAATTTGTTTTTTGCTATTAATGGCTGCCAATATAATCTTAAAACGCTTCAAAATATTTAAGTCAATGCCTGTGATTGAAGATGTGAGTTCCGGATTTTCAAAGAAACGTCTTGCTGTATTTCCATCATTTGAGCTTCCATAGCCATGTAGAGGTTTATCAATTATTAATCCGAGTTGTTCTTTGAATTCTAATTGAATTCTTTTCTTCTCCTCTTTTCGTAATTCGTGAAGTTCCAAATTGTTTTTTACTGTAGCAATTTCCTGCCCGGGAATATTTCTGTACTTCATATCATATGCAAGATGTAAGCAGAACTCCAAAAATCTTATCCTTGCGTGGAGTGGTGATATTCCAAATTTTAAAGAATTTTTATTAACAAGGACTTCAGAATTATCCTGAAATTGTGAACTTATTTTTCCACATATATTACATTTCCATGTAGATGTTGTATCTGTTATAGCGTTTGCAACTTTTCAATCAATCATCGTTAATTGTTGTTGAAATGTAACTTTAATAGTTCTGTTTGATACTTTTACATATATTGGGGGCAATGCTTTAATTTCTTCTTCCAATTGGTTGACAATGCTGTTTATTGTACCCGTGGTTTCTTCTGTGTAATCAAAAATCAAAAAAATTATCCATATATCATCAAAAAGCGAGTCATTTCTTGTCGATGAGGAAGGCTTATTTAAGCGCATTCGAAGTGGTACCAGAGACGCTATAAACAGCGAGGAATAATTATTTCCAGAATTACTTCCATCCAGTTGTTTGTATTCCGAAAATCCTGATGTTCCATCGCAGCCCCATTTGAATATTAAAATAAGTTCAGAGTCTTTGCATTTTTCAATGTTATCATTGCTGAAGGTAGATATAATTCTAGAGGCAGTATTTTCAATAATTGCAATATATTAACTTTAGCACTTTTAATAGAAGCATTAACCGGGTGCTCCATAGGCTGTAAAATATTACTTTTCGCTTCTCTCACTGATTTGGTACTGGGAAAGATATCATATCCTTTTTCGCTAACAGATTTCCTCAAAATCTCGTATTGGTCTCTTGATAATCCTAAATTTAATATTAGAGCTAAAGTATCTTCAGAGGTAAAGGACGATGTTGATGTAATTGATTGGGAGAAGCTGTTGGTAACACATCTATAACTTTTTCTACTTTCTTTGGTTGTGTACGTGTTACTAAAGCTTTAAATGTATCTTTTATTTCGGCATTCGTATGTGAATTTAGAATAGATTCCTGTTTGGTCCTCTTTGTTCTTAGCTGAACTTCATCGTAACTTTTTTTTGGTCGACCCTTTTTCTGCTTTCCGATGAAAATTGGTATTTCTCCCTCCAACCACTCTTCATTTTTCTTCTTGAACTTTGGTATTGAAAAATCTGAAGCTTACATCCTTTTTTCGTTAGATTTATAAAAATTTTCGAGCTTTAAACTGTCTTCTGCAGTAAGAGTTAAACCAAAAGATACTATTGTATTAATGAGTTTTCTAATTTTTTCTGGACGATTTATAATATCAGATAGATTATCCCAGATTACTTTGCAAATAGAAAACTGTTTTAATGTAATCTCCATAATGGCAAATTCACTAATAAATCTGCATATTTATAAGGATACTTATATATAGAAAAAGAATATTTATATCAGGTAAATGGTGACAGGCAAAAATGAATTAAAAAATTTAAATTTTTGCTCAAAACCCCCAATTTCATTCAGTTTATTTTTATGACCTGTAGTGTTAAACAGGTACGTCAAAAAATGTACCTATGCGATTGTAAAAAAATCATTTTTGTTATAATATATTAATTAAGTAGCTAGGTAAATTATTTAAAAATTTAAAAAAATGTATTAAAAAACGAAGGAAAATATACTTATTTATGTACTTAGGTAATTTTAAAAACCTTTTCAGTAGAAAAAAATTATGAACACTTTAAATAAATTCATTAATAAATATTATTATCTTGTAACAAAAATAAGCAATGCAGTTGAGTGTTACGTATACACACATATGGAAATACGGAACAAAATAGTGAATTTTGCAACTTTTAACGTGACTTGGTAGTTTTGAGGCCATTATATTACTATTATTAAATGACCTATATCAACATTTTATATATCGTTGAATTGGTAAATAAGTCTATTTTTATATTATTTTAACATTTTTAAAGTATTTGCAAAATTAGTGGAGTTGTATTAAAAAAATTAATTTTTTTTGGATTTTCAGCTATTTAAAAAAAAAAAAAAAAAATTATTTTTGAAAAATTACCAAAAATAGGTTATTGGAGCTACTTTATTGATTTTGTTAGGAATGAAAGCTTGATTTGTGTTTTATACATTACATAAGAAATAATATTAAAAATATTATGCTAATATGCTTTTAATATGCTTTTAAAAATAGTCGTTAAAAAAACTGACTTTTAACATAAAATCTCCACTCCTGCATTCGTTTTTGGCCGGGCGGGAAGCAGTTTAGTGTTAAATCATTATAAATCTATTTCTATAAAAAATATGGGTACCAAATTTAAAAAAGCTCGCGTGACATTTTTTTTATTAATCGATAAAAATGAAACTATTTTTTAAAATTGACAATTTTCGGGCAATGCTGGATGTAGGGTGCAAACTTAAATCAATTCAAAATTTCTTTATTAACCATTTATAAAGCCTTATCTTTTGAAATTAATAAGGAAAAAATTTTTTTATTAACGGAACTTTGAGAAAAAAGTGAATGAATTGTACTATATTTTTGTAAAAAAATAGCCGTTTTTCATGTCAATTTCAGAGTACTGAATTTGAATATTTTTCACGTCTAGACGAATTGAGATAATCCAAAAATTCTTTCAGCATATTATTTCGAAATATGTAGCAAATTACAAAATATTTTTAAAAAATTTTTACCTTTTTCCCGAAAAACGAAAGAAAGTCGAGCCAAAAAATCAAAAATTCAAAATTCAAGCGTAAATATCTTTTTAACTGTAAGAGATAACTTAGATGACTAAGCTTACTTTTTCTTTGTCTTGCCAAGCACTTTTCAGTAATATAAAAATCTTTAAAATCGGACTTCATTTCTACAAGTTACGATTTTTTTTAACTTTTACATACTCGAGGTAGTCAACTTTGACACCCTGTAGCTTATCTCGTGTTATAACAGGGTGACTAAAAGGTGATTTTTCTGAAAGCTTAGGTCCTCCTCTACAACTCTTCCATACATTTCAATTTGATCCGACCAGTAGTTTAGGAGATTCAGATTTATTACCAAAAAAATTGCGTTTGACCCCACTGTGAGACGTCTATCTATAAACTTTCTTAAGTTATTAATTTGTTCCTAAATAATAAACAAAAGCGTTCTATTAAATGAAAGATGTTTTCATACTGTTATTCAAAATAAAATTTCTCTTCTAAAACGAAAAATATGCTCTGAAAACGTGAAAATATGTACTTAGAAATCAAAAAAATTTGGTAATTTTTTAACAAAAATTATGTTTTTCATTTAAATAAAGTGTTTTGTTGATATTTTAATGTTACAGAAAAAGCCAAAACTGAAATTTATCAACTGTATCGAAATTTAATTCCACAGTTTTTTTTATCATATCATATAAAAACGTTATTGATCTTCCATTTGCTCGCCCATTATTAATTCAGAAATTATCAAAATTATAATATATATTATTTATACAACATTAACTGATGTTATTAGGGCAAGTCTATATTACATTTTAAAAATAGTTTTAATGAAGATCAAATAATAATGGTTTAAATAAGGTCAGTTAATCAATTTCTAAGTCGCCAATTTTGTTGCTACAAGTAAAGCTCCTCAGCAATAAAATGGTACTCATTAAAGTTAATTTTGAATACTACATATTTTTGGTTCTCTTGTTTTTTTTTTGTAAAATCAAATTTGAAAAACAGTCCATGAGGTATTAAAAAAATATGTCATCAAAATGTCAAAATATGTTCTAAAAGAATAAAATATGCTTTAGAAAAAAAATATTGGATCAAAGGCTTTTTCAATGTCAAGAAAAATAACTCCAGTGCTCCTACGATTTCTTTTGTTTGTTTCAATAAAATTAACGACTCTGTTTAGTTGATGTACTGTAGAGCGCTCCTTTGCGGAATCCAGACTGTTAAGGGTTAATAATATTATTTTGTTTGGAAAAGTCTAAAATTCTTTTATTAATTATTTTTTCAAATACTTTATCCAATAGGCTTAGAATGCTGATTAGTCTATAACTAAATGATAACATTTGTCACCTTAAAAATAGTTGGAAAATAGCCTCCTATTAAAAAAATTTGAAAAGCTTACTTATAGTTTCAAAAAAAAAAAAACAATCATGCATTTTTTTAGGGATAATGATATTAATGCTATCTAAACTGGGGACTTTATTATTTTTCAATAAAAGTACAAACGATTTAACCAAATTGATATTTGTGTTATGGTTTCAAAAAAGTTTCATTTAAAAGGAGAATATCGATTTTTCTTTTATCTAAAACTTATTCCAGCTAGGCAATTGCTGACTCAATTTTTATGCATTGGGAATTCCAATGCATAACATGAACATTGTGTCTACCGGTTGAAGTATTATACCCAAAATTCTAACATCTCTGCAAAGAATCGACAGCATCAAACAATATTTGCGTTAGCTTTTCATCATTATTATTCCTTTCATAGCTTTTGTTTTTAATTAACCAGAATACAAAATACCATTAGCGTGGGAATTACATGCATTATTTTGTGGTTCTTGTCTTGGCAAATCAGGAAAATCATGATCATTCTTGACGGGTCATCAGCTCTATGGTTAACGTTTTTTAAGTTCTTCTTTATGCAGTTGTAGCACTTATAAATTATACTACCATCATTATTATCTTTGTTGAGTGGACAAACTGCATAATTGTGATTTCCAGCACAAGGTAAACACACACTTTTATAATTTCAGCAGCATGTCCATACATAGCACACTTGAAGCATTGTGCGGGACCTTTTTTTCCTTTCCCCAATACACAGAAATATTACAAAAATATCTTATTATCATACCCTCTGTTTTTGAGACATGCTGAACATCAAATTCGATAAGATTGACTGGATCTCTTTGGAATCATTTCTTTGAAAGCAGCTGCTTTTTCTTCGTCATCAGATAGAAGTTGAAACCTGTTAGCATTAGTTCTGGCACCATCTAAAGTTTTCGGCGCCTTGAATTTAGGATTATTGCCCCAATGCTTTCTTCTTTTTTGAGCAAACATTGCCAAACAAAAGAAAGTTAAAGTAAATTTAAATAGTTTTTTACATTTTTTTTATTTAAATTAACACGATGGGATTCAAAAATAAATCATTTCGTCATATACTGTACGAAAATATATTTTATAAGAGTAAGCTAATTTTGTTTGGTCTATAAAATTTTTATCATTCGAAATTTTGTGATGCGCGTCTGCATTTCTTTTAAGCATTATTTTTATTACCATCTTTTTATGTCACTTACAATCAATTATATTTATTGCCGTTCTTATATCCATATATTCAAGATTTGTACAAATTGTTATTTGTTATATAAAAATACAAGAACAAAACGTGCAATTGTTGTGCAATTTTCAAAAAGTCCAAAAAATGTTCTTACTAAATTTATTTTTAATGCCCCTCGCCAAAGTGAATGTGCCTCGCCAAAAACTAACTTTTTGAAAAATGTTCACTCTTGTTTTCCAAACTTTGAGACCATCTACTTCGTTAACAATTTTCTCTGCACATCAACGAGATATAGTGCAAAATACGCATAATTACAATAACTGCCAATCCTTATTTAAATATTTATATTCCGTTGAGGAGCGCACAAACTCGGCCAAAATACCAAAAAATTTTAAGAACTAAAAAAATTTGTCATCAAAATTCAACTATCCAGTATTTAACTGTTGAAATTCAAGGCAATAACAAAGGTGCAAAATTTATCCACAAAACCTGATTAGTTTATATGAGATCAACAAGTTTAAACGCGCGAACAAAAAGTAAAGCAGAATGGGAAAGAGTTAAGAAATTTTTAGTCCCTTTTATAATTTTTTTAACTTTGAACAGCAATCATCATTATGGAATGAAACTTATGGTACTGAAATTTGGTGCTCTATTAGACGTTTGTTTAAAGTTGTATTACAACAAAACTTATTAACGATTAAATTCAGTTTCAGTCAGGTTAAAAATTGTTGATAATGGTAATGATAATTTACTACACAAAATTTCAAAACTGCGTAATTTCAAAACTTCAACACATATAATGCTTTAAAGATCACGAAAATATAACCGCATTTCTTAACATTTTTCCATGGCGTGTTCCAAGTAAATTTTGATAATTCCAAAAATTACAAAAAGTTATATACCTAATATACATATTCTACTGATGGTGGCTATAATAGATTCGGGCAAGCCGAATATAAAATTCATACTTTTATTTTAATTTATTTTATTAGAATATCGTTCAATTGATTGTGTTTGGCATGGCTTTCCTTTATTAACATTAATTTAAGTTTTGAAGTCTATTGAATTTCAGTCTTTGGTTTTATTAAAAACTCTGCTCTATATATTTTTTTTTAATAATTTTTACCTACTCCATTGATACGATTTGTAACATATTGCTATAAATTTAGTATTATTTCATTAAATTCTCAATTTTTCATAATACAAAAATACTGAGTTCAGTTTCTTCGCTTTTTATTTTCACATTCCCATTTAGAAGCCATTAGGCGTTTGGTATTTATCTTAAATTACTGTTACTTGGTGTAAGTAAAACACCTTTATTCTTAAATATTAAGTGGTTTATATTGTGTTTAATGTGATTTTTCACTTTTATTATTATTTTCCTTTACTTTGTATTTTCATTATTATTTCTATGGCCATTTATATGCCAATGCCACCAGCTAACTTTTTATAAGTTGGAGTGAGTGTTAAAGTAAAGCAAAAGAAAAGTAACCAAGAACAGAAAAAACTTTAAGTATAATTTAAGAAACAAAAAGTTTATAGTTTATGGGGAACCTGCTGTTAAATAGAGATGAAGAAATAAAAATTACAAGTATATTAATAATAATAAAACAACTATATAAAAGCTTTCGTTTACTTTATTTCGTCAGGGGCGTCACATAGTTGAGATTTATAAGTGTAAGAGAATTTTCTACTCGTGACATAGATAATAATTATTAGCTCTCTTTGGCTACTGTAAATTTCGCTTAGGAAAGAGATCTTTTAACAGCCTTATTGAACTAAATAAAATTAGTTTTGGGAGGCATTGACTCATTCAGAAAAGCAACTGGTTCGGCTAAATAAAAAACTTTATTCATTTTTGTAGCAATTTTGCAAAGGTGCATATATCCCTAAACTATTAAATATTTCATCATATATTCTTATTATTTCCACTACCTTGTTACATGATTCCAATTCTGTTTTCCTTTTTCATACTTACCACTTTTCCCAGCTTTATCTACTTTACTCTTAATCTTTTTTTACTTATAATGAATGGGACCAAAATAACCCAAGTGAGCAATACCAAACCTAAATTATAACTATTTTAAAATACTATTTTCTAGCTTTCCGCTATTAATATACATAATTCCCCTTCTCTCAAACTTTTAACGCTCATGGCGTATTTGATTTTAAAAACTTTGTACGAGTAAGTTAAGGTATGAGTTACAAAGATTAGTAGTCCACGGTATGGTTTCTTTTTGAGATTACCAATCTAAAGCAGTTTCTTTATTAATTTTTTTCAAAAGGAAATACTTTAAGTGTGAGTTTTATTTATTTAGTTAAAAAGCATTTCTACTTGTTTAAAAGAAAAATTATTGCACTTAATGCCTTTTTATAGAAATATTGTGATAAATAAATAAGAAATAATGTGATAAACAGTGTTACCGTTAACAATTTTTAAAAAGTGTTCAAAAAAGGGGATAAAAAAAGTCGCCAAAAAAGTGATTTTTTTTTTAAATTTGATGAAAACAAAGAAGTTTGTATTATAAGAAAAATTACTAAATTCAATTTTATTAATAATAAAATAATTTATAATTGCCCAAATCACAAGTTCGTTATTGTAGTAATAAAAAATTTTAATGTGGATTTTGTAACAGCCTAAATAAAAATCCCCGCTTTTTATGAAGTATGACGCGAGATTATATCCGCGGAAAAAAGAAAGAACTACATAATTTATTTTTATTACTTTACAAGATATTTTTTTTAGGCTTTAAATTGAAATTAAAGGGCGTAGGTATACAATTTTGAATTATATACCGCGCAAATATATTCGCAATTCGCATGAAATTTTTTGGTATATTTTTGAAATCGATATGTTTATATACAATCAAAAAATATAGCAAAAAAGTAATGGTGTTTTTTATTTTTTCCATAAAATTGATATCTTGTTTAAATAATATCTCAATTATTACCGTATATTTTTCACATAACACACTTGTTTAATTTTGCATCTAAATTTAATAAATATAAAATAAAAATAAAATTTAATTAAAATTTTATTTCCCACTTAAATTTTTAAATCATTCAATCATCTACTTGATTGTTTTGATCAATTATTTAATTGGATTTTTTTTCTATTTTTCATCTTTTACAGTTTTTAGTAATTGATAAAAACATTTTGTTGAGAGGTGCAAATTTAAAAAAGTTTTTAACTGAATGAATTATTCACTAATATATTTGGTGATTGTTCAATTTTTCTGTGAAGTTATATATTTTTTCCAAAATGAAATTTTATAATATATTTTAAATATGTTGAATTATGTACTTATTTCATTTCTAAAATACTATGAAAATGAAATATATGTCTTAAAAAACTATGTATTTCAAATAAGTATATTAAATTTAATTATGAATTTTAATATAGAAAATATGAAAAAAAGCATATGTTAATTTACACAATTTTTACATTTCGAGAAAAAGAAAAATCAAACGAATTATGTTGTTATTCAAATCACTATCTTCGAAAGTAATGGGTATTGTGTATATTGCGTAAAAAGTTTACAAGGATATAACTTAAGATATATGAAGAAAAATAAAATTTTTAAAAAAGTAATACACTTTGTGAATAAGTGAGTTATTTTAAAATGAGTTAAAATATTATAAATGTAAAATTTGTTATTATTAATTTTTTCTTTCTCTAAATACTTAGTTTATTAATGAAAAATGTTGATGAAAATTTTATTTTTTGAAAATCCCGATTTTTATACATTGCAACATCCATTTTAAAGTATACCAATAGGCTCAGTATCACTTTCTGAGTCGATTAAGCTGAACTGCTGCCTGTATATACGACTGGCTAGTAGTCAGTACATATATAATTTGTGCACAAAATACAAGTCGTAATTTTAAAGATAATTTGATGAAATTTAGAACATATAATTATTTTGGTATAACGGCACAGTCTATTGAAATTGGTTATTATCTGTTCCTTATATCACCTAGTCCCCATGGAAGTGTTCCGCCACAATAGGATTATTCATAAATGCCTCATTACATCACTATTTCAATAAAATTTGGTACAAATATGTTTTATATAAGAGTGAATCAGAATACCAAATAATTAATTAAGCATATCTTCCATATAATATCCGAAATGCATTTAAACTCACATAAATACCACATAAACGATAGTAATAAGGTAATATTTGGCAGAAGTTTTGTATAATTATAAATAAACAGAATCATAATACCATTCATATGGTGAAGGACCATATTGTCATGTTGTCGGGCATGACCGACTATAAATTTTTACTTGTTAGTATTGATAAATCGAATTTTATATTTTATTTCATATGAAGAGTAAAATTTCTATTGAAAAATCAAATTTTTAGTGAATAAATGGAATTTTTAGTGAAAAATCGAATTTTTAGTGAATAATAGGTCTTTAGTGAAAATTTAGATTTTTGGTGAATAATCAGAGTTTTATTAAAAATTTGGATTTTTGGTGAAAATTTAGTTTTTTTGTGAATAATTGGATTTTTATTGAAAAATCGAATTTTTAGTAAATAATCAGTTTTTAATGAATTTGAATTTTTGGTGAATAATAGGATTTTTAGTGAAAAATTGAACTTTTAAATTTTTGTAAAAAATAGAATTTCTAATAACTGGTTTTCTGTGAAAATTTAAATTTTGTGGGGGAAATGTGAATTTTTGGTTAAAATTTTAATTTTGGAGGAAAATTTTGTAACACAAATGTTGAATAAAAAATGAAAATGTTTGTAAGAAATCAAGACATTTTTAAACAAAATAATTTTTAAATAGTATTAATAAACATAGGTTTTACAATGTTATAATGTAGTTTTAAATTTCCATATAAATTAATATATATATATATATATGTATATATATATATATATATATAAACTATGTTATTTTGAATACCATATAACAGAATGACTTATTTTGTGAATTGGGTAAATATTTTTGTTTTTATTATTGCAAAATTATTATACTTTCTATAGAGGATTTCTTACTAACATTTTGGCCTGCATGATTTTATTGTGAAATGACTCAAAATAATTAATTAATTTATTGGAATTAATATATAATGCATAGAGATATTTTAAACAACTTAGTTTATCGTCGTTTAGTTTAATTTAAAAAAATGAGCCAAAAAGTGGCCAGATGGTTAAAAAAGCGATACACAGTAGGGTCAAACTCAAAATTTTTGATAATAAACCTGTATCTCCTAAACTATTGGTTGGATCGAATTGAAATGTATGGAAGAGTTGTAAAGGAGGACCTAAGCTTTCAAAAAAACTACTCTGTAGTCACAATGTGATAGCACAAAATATTGTTTATTTTTTAAAAATTGCCAAAAATTGGTTTGTAAAGCTTTTTAAATGATTTTGGAAGGAATTAAAATTGATACCAAATTTATATATTACATAAAATATAATTGTGAACACATTATGCTAATATACTTTTTGTGCATTTTAAAAAAAGTCGTATAAAAAATTCAGTTTTTTATTAAATCTGCACTCCTATATTCCTTGAATATATTTACTAGAATATATTTATTAAATTTGGATGCATAATAAAAAAAAGTGTGTTAATTGAAAAATATATGGTAATAATTTTTTCTGTGCGAATAATTTTGTTAGAATATTATATGAAATTGGTTTTAATTATTCGAGTTCTTAAAAAAAAATCCAGAGTCGCAGAACAAAAAACCTGTAACATTTAAATCAGGATTTGACACTAGGAGTTAATGTTAAGGCTATTGGGCTAATTGGAATTTATAAAGTAAAAAGTTTGGAGTGGTTTTCGATTTGGATTATTGGTGCTCATTATATATCAATAATCTAAGTTCCACAGATATGGTTTACATAACATTTACTTCATATGGGAGTCATGGATCATCTACTGTACATTTGAAAAGAAAATTATTCTCAAAATTTGTGATAACTAACTTTAATAGCCCTATATATTTGAACTGACTAAAATTTACTAGATTATTATCAATTAATATTTACTTCCCATAGCTTAAAGTAGCTTCATGGTAAAGCTTGATAAGAAAATTATTTTTACAATATATTAAGACCTTCGGTAATAAAATTTTCTCTACTTTATTTTGTTTCCATAAAATTGAGAGCTCTAGCTTAAAAATCTTAAATACTTATACTCTACTGGTTTTATTTTAATATAAAATTTTCCTTGGACAAATGACATAAAATACCGTTTGTTTTGGAAAAATCGTATGTTTCTCAGGAATTGCATTGTACGAGCTATTTTCCACCACTGTGGCTTGTTTTTATTTTGCTGTTTCGATAATTACTATGGCAATTTCATTTTATGATGGACTTTCAGTCTGGTTTCTTTGTGAAATTAATTTGGAAGATACAATAGGCTGGTAAATACTGGAATGATCTGGGGTCCATACTAGGAGTTTTACCACTATTGATACCAAGGAAAATTCTAATCCTATCTATTATTTTGTAGGTGATATTATGAATATGATATTAATCATATTCATTAAATTTTAGACTAGTCTGGATTTGGCCAGAAAAAATATAAATGACTTTCTTAACCGTGAACTTGCAACAACTTCTTAATGGGATTGCGCCCACGTACTACTTATTAATATGTAGAATAAAATGAAATTAAAGTCCTATTTATTTTCTACATAAAAAAAAATCATGTCATCATATTTGCCTCGAACTTGAACTGGTCATATGGGTAAAAAAATTGAAAATGGTCAGTTAAAAACATAAGTTCTATAACTTTTGCGTGCTTAATTCTTTAAATACCAAATTCGTTCAATTTAACCGACTTCATTAGATTTTCTACCTCTTTACTTAATTCCATTGGAAAAATCATTACCCAATTAAAATGTAATAAATTATTTGTTCTTTTACAGCAATAAGTTTATCACACAATCAGCATTTCCAAACAGCAACTTAAATATTTGGTGTTATTTTACATAAATAATTTGTATTTTGTTTCTTTGTATACATATTTCAACAAAATTCTAATCAAGATTGAAACACTTTATTTACTCTGCAAACATGTTTTTTCACTGAATAATTATTTATACCAAATAATATATACTTAGCAAAATCCAACTCTGTAATTTATGTTAATTCCACCAACGCTCAATTTAAGTAAGGTGTGTCATTAGAGACAAAGTGTACGTTTTTATTTCCGTTTTAGATTTCTCAAGAGTAAAAAATTAGGTGTAGTAGGGAAAAAAAATTATTTATCTATTAATAATAAATTTCTCTTAATGCATGTTACGCATTATGTTTTTTAATTGAAGTTAAGTTGCAATCCTAACACAATTGGTTGTACATTAATATTGAATAGTTAATATTTTTTATTTTTTTTTTTTATTTTTTAAATCAACTACGAATTTTATCTTAGGTAGCCATCTTTGTCTTCCAGAATTATTTGTTTAACTGAACTTTTCCTGATGAATATTTTAATATGAGTCACCAGACAAAAATTTCCTATATTATTCTGAGCCGCCAATTTATTTTTCTTGTGATGAAATGTATTGATTTTGAGTTTAAATATTGGAACTTGTCAAATTTTAATAAATTAAAAATTTGTTATTAAAACAAATTAGAACGCTATATTTGACTATGCCGATTCTTTTATATCCTTCATCACTTTACCAACGAATAAAAAGAAATAGTATGCCTTAATATTTTTATATTTATACTTACTTCATATTTATGCTTATTTTTTATACTTTGTTCCACAGGCAACATTTGCCTAAAAAATAAAAAAAAAACAACTTATAAGCATACATATATTTATATATTTTTGTATGTATATGAAAACAAACTGACTGGTGTTCTTTGCAAAAACGAAGCCCTAGCTTATATAAAGACTTCAGAAAAACGAAAACCGGTTAAAAAAACTACCATATTTAATATATCAAAGGATCTCAAATGATTTCGAGAATTTTTCTATTGATATTCAGCAAGATCGGTTCATATGTGGCGGAGATATGTGCAAAAACTGGTGTTTTTTAGGTTTTTTTTTTTCTACTATAAAATGGTTGCGTAAAATTCTATTTCAATTTTATAAGAAAATGCAAATTTTTCGAAGTTTCAAATTGTATCCAATATAACAAATTTCATTTTAATACAACACGGGTGAAGGACATATAAGATTCGGCACAGAACAGCAATTGACGTGTTCCTCTCCACATTTAAAGAAATATTTAAATATTTTCTTTCTGTATTACTATTTCGCCTTCAACCTTAATTTGTTTTGACCTTTTTGTTGTTTTCATTATACTTAAATAATTTAAAGCCTTTGTGTAACATTAATATGACGGTAATATCTAAACTGAAATCTTAAAAGTGATACAGATTGTAACTTATACGGTGCGTGCAAGATTTAAACGATATTGGTTTCATGGTTTCTTTGCAGTCACGAAACCAGAAAATAAAAACATAAAACATAAATGAATACTTATTTATATGTGTATTGAAATTTATAGTTGGCATTAAATTGTTGAAACAGTTAAGTGTTTATAAACCAATATTTATCACCCATGCTACTCGCATTCAATAGTTAATTTTTATTAAGATGTTACAAAGTAACTATATATTATCTATAGAAACTAATGTAATGATTTATTTATTTATTTATTTATTTTTTTTTTATTGCAGGTAAGCTTATAATAAAAAAATTAGCCTCTATAATATAGATCTTAAAATATTATATAACGTGGAATGAGTAATATTTCAACTTATTTACTAAATATACCAAAAAAGTAAGTATTTATAAAAATAATTCTTCGGTTATTAATCCACAAATATTTAGAAATAAAATATATTGAGAAAGTATAAAATTTACTTGCCTTAATCCCTAATTAAATACAATTGTTTTTATTTCTCCACAATATATTTTATTCATTTTAATTTACTTAATTTACTATTATATATTTTATTAAAATTTCCAAAATAATAATTCCCAAAAATATTCATTGACAAAAACATACTGCAGCAACATGCTAATCAAATTAATTACATAAATTTTAAATATTAAATATTTTAAATATTTCAACATTTTCTAACTCAATATTATAAACTCAAATAACTCAAATATTATAAACATTAATTTAATGTCAGAGTTTAACTTTTAAATTCCAAAATATGTATATTTCCTACGTATTTTATGTCCTATATGATGTATGTATGTATATATGTATATATGTATTTATATATGTATATATGTATGTATGTATGTACGTATGTATGTAGGTATGTATGTATGTATATATGTGCGTATGTATGTATGCATTTACGTATGTATATGAACAAAAAATATGATTGAATGTTTGCTATTTAATGCAATCAATAAACTGAAAGTACCTAACAGAAATTGTCACAAATAAAATGTATATTGTATGTGTGTTGATAGAATAAATCAATAAATCATAAATAAAATTGTGTTTCAGAATATAAACAAACAAATAGACTTGTGCAATAATAATATTATAACCTGCGGCACACTTTAATAGAGGAGTATTTATTTCCATGTATTTGATTGTATATCTACATATGTTTAATAGATAGTGGTGATCGAGAGTAGTGCGATAAATATTTGGTGTCAATCAGTAACACCTTTTATTCTTTTTTTGTTTTTTTGTTTTAGTATTTCAAAGAGATAACGTACTCAAATATTTACTACACATCATATATAATTTTCTATTGTATATTAGTTGATGTCTTAAAACTTTATATAATTATAATTGAGTGATTCCTTATGAAAACGAAAATCAACAGAGCAAACATCTTATTTTTCAATGAAATTCATTACAGGTATTGGCAAATGTTTCTGAAATCATTAACTTTTATACTCATGTCCATTTCTGGTCTAAAAGTACGACGTTTTAAAAAACGAAAAAATGCTTTGAATGAAGTTGTACTTGTTTAATTGCTAATAACTTCTAAATTATACATGGAAGATCTATAGTTTTAGTTTAATGTTAAAGACAAAGTATCACCTTTATAACGCTATGTATAAAGTTTATTTCTATCAAAAGTTTAGAGGTTGGATATATAAAAGTAAAATATTATATCTCAAAAAACGATAGTTATAAAATTCCTAAAATAATATATAATGTGGACACAACTCTTTTTCCTACTCTTGTAAAATTTCAAGCTGTACAGCCATTTAGTTTAAAAGTTATACGCCAAAACATATTCTAATTACTAATAACTTCTGAACTATACAAAATATAATTGAAATTTTAGTATCACTTAAAAGACAAATATATTGCCTTTAAAATGTCATATAGAAGGTTTATTTGTTTCGAAAAATCTAAAGTTCAAATTAGACTTATAAAAATTAAATCATTATATCTTCAAAAACAGTATTTTTAAAATTCTTAAAAACTTACACATATAATGTTAATATAACTCCTTTTTTTTTTAATACAAGATTTCATTTCATTTAAAATGAGCTCATAGAAATACAAATTTTGAATTAATATTTGGATATTTACATCCATCAAAAACTTATTGATTTTCAGCAATGGCAACTACTTATTAAAGTAATTTCTTGGTAATCAGGCATCATTATTATTTGCCTACTCTATATTACATAAATAAGTACTCAATAGTATAATAGCACATTAATATTGCACTTACGTGGATCAGTTGGCTAAAGTGGTGGATTAACAGCCAGAATGTTGTTGGTTCAACCCCATTCTGTTCCTGTTAGTTTTTTTTTTTTAACAAAATGTCCAAAAAGATATTTTATACTAAAAAAAGTATTTTGTCACTTAGAAAATGAAGTGCGAGATAGTGTACTGAGCAAGCCGTTAGTCATTAAAAACTAAAGTTCAAATCTGTGTACGGAGAAGATTTGCGTCCATATTATATATTTTAAAAATACCATTTTGAGACATAATGGTTTGATTTTTGTATGTTCAAAGTTGTAAAGGTAAAAAAATAGTTATAAAGGTAAAATCTTGTATTTAATATGAAACCAAAACTTAACATCTACCATGTAAAATTAAGTTTATAGGTTTTTGTCGTTTCGCAATACGTCATATTTTTGAGCCAGAGCTGTTCATAAATCTTAGTATGTCTATAGTGAATTTCATTGAAATCAGAGATGTCAAATCTGAAAATGGCTGTTATCTGTTGGTTCATCACTCAATTTTTCTTTAAATAATCAACATTAGTTTTAGAAAAATAAAAAAACTTTTAGTACGCTACAAAATTGTTAAATTAAAAAATATTATTATTTTTAAAACACGACATATGATCAATATTAATTCAAAGGTTTATTATAATGTAGGGCTGTAAATTTATGCAGTTATACAATTAAATTTCGTACAATAAATTTTTAGCATATTATAAAGGGTGATCGGTAGTATTTTTTGTCATTTTAAAAATAAAATAACTCAGAAACTAATAAACATATTTTTGTCATTCTTTCACAAGCCAACTGATATAGGTCCAAGTAAGATGTGTATAAAACATTATACGTATTTATTAAGTTATTTCAAAAATATGAAGAAAAGAGAGAAACAATTTCATTTTGGGTAAATAGTATGATTTAATTTAAAATATAGCCCATTGTATATATTAAATTACATATTGAATTATATATTTATAATTTAAATTTGCAATACATTTGAATATTAAATGGAAAAAGTAGTTAGTTCTAACTAGATATATACTTGACTAATTGATTATAATATTTTATAGAATTTATGAAGAATTTCCCATACTTCTCGCCGATATTGTTAGAAGATTAAGAGTTGCAAAACATTTTTTCACAAAATTGAACTGAAGCATAATCACAAGATCACTATAACGCAAATCAGAATAAATTATCTTAAAATCTCTATACACTTGTGTATTAATAAATTATCATCTGAATGCCTTCTAAATATTAAACATAATTGAGCGGTAAATTAAAAAGTATTGTAAAACCCGTTGGACTGAAATTATTCTCAAGTTTTTGAGTTGTTTAGAGCAACATAAGTCTGGAAATATATTTAGACATTATTTTTTTTCAAATTATTTAAAAAGCTAGTATCCTTCTGGATAATTTTTAAATGATGTTAATTGGTGATATCACTCATAATTTGTACCAATTAATATAGCTAGAGCTAAATAAAATTGTATCATGGTAAATACTGTCAAGTACTTAATTTATTTATTTGATTTATCTGATTACCATACATAAAGGTAATCAGTCATTGTAGTACGTTCCCAAACTTCAATTAATTTAGTTTTGATACTAAAGATGTTGAGATATGTTTTCACTATAACTAAATCATTTTATTCTCCAATTAAATCAGGGTTTAATATATCTGCGACACTTAAACTTACTATATAAACATTTGAAATTTAACTAAAAACCTCTATGTAAAAGTGAGTTAATGAGGCAAAATCTAAAATTATTCCAATGTGTATAAAAACTCAACATTTTTTTTATTAGGGTCAAAAACAGAGGGAATTACCACTACTTGGGTATCATAAATTTTTTCAGTGCAAAATCTAGACATTTTATAATATGACAAAAAGCATTTAAAACCACACTTTACCTCAAAAGCTAAAAGAAGCGTTAAATCTTATTAAAAGAATAACTAAAGCAAATACTTTCAAAGAAGAAATTCAAAAATAAATGAAAATCTACAACGAATTTGAAAATTTTGAAGGATTTTGCATTGACGTAATAAGTGTGTATATCAAATTTTATCAAAATCGGATGTGGTGAGGTCAAAAATTGCATTTTATCCTCTTAAATGCCAAAAAATAAAACGCAGTGCAACTGAATTACTTAGATGTATGTATGTCAGTCTACCCAAATGGGGCCGTAACAAGGTTCCAGGGTGTCCGCGAGAAACACCGAAAATGTGTGTGGAATTATTGTATATGATATATTTTTTATTTTTCGGTATATATAATTATGCCAAAGTTGGATTCTACAGGTGCCTGTCATTTGAATGGGGAAAAATCTATTGAAGCTTCGTACAATATATCAATGCTAATAGAAAAAATAAAGTAACAGCTCATAATTGGTGAACTTGTGAAAAGGCTTGTTTTGTTATCGTTGGGGCCATAATGTTAGATATGCTCACAAAAGAACAAGTCATGATAACTGTGAAAAAAAAAGAATTGATGGCTGCAGTATAATAACGACTTATACATAGTATGAATAACGACTGATGTTTCTAACTTATATTTTATTTCAGAAAGTTAAATAAAGGAAGAATTACTGTTTAGTAAACATTTGTCTACGACTTCCATAGATATAGAGATGGAGCCGCATCAATTATAGAATCGCGATCAGGTTTTTTAGATCATTTAAATCTCACTGCGTAATCCAACGAATTGTACTTGCTGAGAAAATCTTACATGACATATTTAAAAATGCTGTCCAAAATACTATAGATAAAGTAAATTTTAAAAAGAACTTGTGTCTACTACTTCATATCAATATCCGCTGGATTTCGAAGGGAAATATGCTAAGAGACTGGAGTAGACATTTGCCTTTAAACAAAAATGAAGATCATTATAAAAAATTTAGAGAAAACTATAAAAAATTTATATATTACTTTTCGGGACTTCAAACAATATTAACATTAAACTATACATATTAAATGAATTTGATTTAATAAGTGATTTTATGTCCAAAATTTCTTTACGGAAAATATGCCTTCAATCGGCTTTATCAAAATATTCCTCATTTCCACTAATAAATGATATCTTGGATTCATCTGATGTTCATATGAAAAGTATAATAATATACTTAGATGCGCTTTACGATGTATTTTCGATACTATCGCTAGCGTAAAACCAATTCTTGCGAAAACTGTTTACTTCGTAATCCATTTAACATTGCTAATGATAACATACCCGATAATAGCAATAGAACTAAAAGGTAATTCGTGTGCCAAAGCTGACTTTGAATCTACATTAGTTAATATTTTTAGTTCATTATAAAATTTACAAGTTGATTGGAAATGAAGCATTAAAACTTTCACACAAACTGTAGCTTTCTGCCCTACCGTATGTCGGAAATTTCTTCCATTGTTAAAAAGTTAGTCGTTTAATATTTATTAATTGTTTATGAGCTTTAAGGGGTTTTTTTATTTTTTGTATTTAATAAAATAAATACCTATTGAGTTCTTAATATTATACTAAAAATCAAAATGTGGCAAGGGGTCCGCAAAAAACAAAAATTTCTAAAAAGGTCCGTAAAGCATGAAGAGTTGGGAACTCCTGGTATAGGCAATTATTATAAATTTTATAGGACCAACTTAGAAACTATTATGTAATTTTCTAAAAAAGTTTTCAAATAAAAAACAATAAGTTTACCTCGATAATATTGTTATCATGTCGGAAATCATGTACTTTATGTAAAAAACTTGAGGAAGAATACTAAAATTGAAGAAGAAATAACAAAGGAAACCGAAAAATGTACTTAATTATGAAAAAATGTCATATGCGATAAAAATTAAATTAAAAAGGAGCCATTTTAGCTCCTTTTTAAAGGATTCAAAAAAATTCGCGTAAGAATTAATAAAAAAGAGCATTTTAAGAGAAGTACGGCTCCTCAGGTACATAAATGATGTTTTCTATAGATCTTCCGTTTTATTGACTGATCATATACTGAATCAGTTACTTAATGAATAGTTTTACGTAGCATATATTCTTTGTGTATAAAGCTAAATAAAAGGAATTCAATCACTATTACTTTTCACTTTCTTTCTTTCTTCGTTTATTTTTGCTATTGGTGATATCCAGACAACATAGCTGAATTAAATTTATCTGGATATCACTTGAACTGTGTCTGTATGGTATGAATCGCTCTCCATCCTGACCGGTCATTGGTACCATATTTTTAAAGAAAAAGTGCAAGTCCAAAAACTTAATCACTTTATCTTTCACTAATCATTGAACGAGATAAATTGGGAAGATCTATGGTTTTCCTTAAAGTTTTCTGCGACTGCGTTGAGCGGTCACTTAGTGATGAAAATAATGGTAGGCTTTTTTATTTTTATTAACTAGTTAATACTTGGTTTTACGAATATTTCCTCTTAAATTGTGGCTTTGCTAGAATAGGAAAATTTCTTTCAGAAAATTACAGCAACTATCATCTTTGATTAGAGCTTCAACAATGATTTTAACTGATGCATTTTCTGCCAAAGAGAATTTTAATTTTTTATTACTTTTGGAATTTGCTAGAAAAACCTTGGCAACCATCCTTAACCTGCTTTTATACATTTTTATTTTTAATGATAAATTTTTTTCTTAAACTTTTGCTTGGACATTTCATTTCTTCTCATTTTGCCACGGTTTTGTAGGGGGTTGAAGAGGAATTTTTAATATTTTCATTTTTAAAATTGAACAAGTTAGGGACTTAACTGGTACCGCATTTTTGTAGCACTATTTCTCCTTTAAAAAGAATTGGGAATATTTTCTATAACACTTACAAGACAATTATAAAACCATCTTTGGGAAAATGAATTTTTTCTGGTGATTGGAATGAGTATTCTTACCAAATCCGCAACAAAATTTCCATGATAATTTTTATTTTTAAATGAGATTCCACATAACGATATTCATATATCTGCCCGTTTGATGAAATGTAATGAGCTGTCACTTCAAATCTTAATATGTAATAAGAAAAATTAATTTTTTTAAAGCTCCCAGATAAATATTGAAATCAGTTTATAACTATAAGGTATTGGCCAAAAACAACATAATTATGTCATTATTTTTCAATGCTTGTAAAGTTAGCGAAAAAAAAGAAGTTTACACTAACATAGTGTCTATAGTTGACAATTTTCTTGTCAAGACAACGTCAAAATTGACACCAATTTATGGAAGGCTGTAACAGTTGCACAAAACAACAATAAGGCAAATTTAATGCAGTTTGACAGCTTTTACAACCGAAAGTAATAATCAGCGGTTTAACTGAGGTTATATTCTATATATTCACACTAATTTGTCTAATATAGACACTAGGTAATTGAAGTTTTTTGGTTTAGTTTGATGTAATTCATTAAAATCTAAATAAAAATGAAACCCGCCAGAGTTCAACACGAAGGAACCTCAAGAACTCAAGTGAACCGAGACTCAGCATTGGATGTCACTTGTATAACAAACTAAATCTCTGTACCAATATTGTTTATACATTTTTGTTTTTGTTGATTTAATTATAGCAAATATAATTCTGTACCAAAATTCCATAAGTCTAGGAAAATTCTTTATTAATTCATTCATTCATGATTTTCACTATTACTTAAATTCTATGTAAAGAACAGGTCGAAAGATCATATCAAATAAAGTATTTTGTGTATAACAAAAATAGCAAAAAATAATTAAATATGTAGAAAAAATTCCTAAAATTTCAAATACTTAACTATTCATCATTTTACCCTCGGATGTTATTACTTAAAAAAATATATATTGTAAATGTATGTATACGCACACATGACTGGAAGCTAATAAAAATTTAATATTTCTGTAGTTTTCAGAGATTGCTGTTGTTTATCTTTTTTTCTTCTTTTTGTTTTTATTTTTTGTTTGTTTATGTGTAATAAACTCACTCTTACCCACAACAAATAATAGGTTAATAATGAAATGAAAATTTCGCAAAATGTTTTGAAAATCATTTATTTTTCAATGCTCGTTATATTTTGGTATGTTGAAGGATCAATAAAGAACAACGGCAGGTTATATCCGCAAAAATAATAATAAGAAAAGGTAAAAAAAGGCTTTGGTAACAAAACACATGTTACGACATGCCACAAAAACAAAATGAGGTTTAATATTTGAAAATAGTCTAATAGACAAGCACGCACATACTCATACATATCTATATCTATACTTACATCATACATACGCACATTTAAACTAATTGCTAATGCTTGAACACGTAAATGTTTTTGATGATGAGAATAGTCATGTTGATGATGATAAGAGTGGTCATGATGATGATGTTGACAACTACCATGTTGCTGCGCATGATAATGGAATGATAAAGGTAAAAAAAATATTTAAAAAGACATCACTTTTTGATATTTTTTCCTTTATAAAACAAATGACCATAAATAATGCGTTTGTGTTAGTGGAGGTGAAGAATAAAGGAGAGTAGGTATATGTTCCTTCAGACAGTATTCAACATTTCTGTTTGAGTGACATAGTAACATACCCATACTCATAAAATACTATGCGACAAATTTTGGGTATTCAAATATTGCATCAATGACCCCAATGTGAAATGAAAGTGTACCATCAGGTTAATAAAATCTCCGAAGGGTTTTGCCATGTTTCGAATATCGATTTTATGGAATTCCAAACTTAGGATATTTTGGAGCTCTCTTTTCATTATGTGTGTGAATAAAAAACTTTTAAGTCAGTAAATTTCGATAAATTCATGGGTATTTATTGTTTTATAGAGTATAAAGCTTCTCTTAGATATTATGTAAGATTTTTATTAAACGCCCCTCCCCTTTTAAGCTCACTCTTAGTAACAAGATTTTTGTAATATATGAGTACATTATTCAAACTTTTTAATAGATATTTTGCACGTTATATATCGTGCATTCTCCGAAAGGAAATATAGAATATAATATTACGCCCACTTTTTGTAAATAATCCTTTTTTTGAAACTTCAAATGAAATTTATCACATATATCAAGTAATTTGTGAAGAAAACTATAGGCTAAAATATAAGATGATGCCACGCCTATTTGGAGCCCACTTTTAGTAATTTTTGATGCTTTCTTGTTGCTACGAAAACACTTAAAATTTTTAATATACGAGGAATAGAACATATTCTATATTATAAAATTTAATCTGTATGGGTTCCAAGCCTCTTTTGCGCCCACTTTTATTATACTGTAATATTCTTTTACCACTTCCATAAAAATTTTGATAAATATGGAAATTTTCTTACTAAGAAGCAAAGCAACCTTTTTTTTAAAGTTGGCGTGGCACGCAGGCAATACTTTCTACGAAGATATACATATTTTATTTCAAATGGTTCAGTAGTTTAAGAAAAAGTTAAGTAAACAATAAAAATCTAGTATAATAATTCTAGTAGTCTACAAAACAACAACATATAACAGCATTTGGATTAAATAATTTAAATGATTTTTTCTTAATAACATTGAAAAAAGAACTCCGAAAAATTCGAACTCCAAGCCATAAAACCGAAATACGAACTAACTTTGAAATACTATTTGGGGAGTTTTTTAGCCTATTTGTACGCTTTCATTTTGCGTTGACATTATTGAGGCAATTTTTTCTTGTTGCACTGTGTAATTAAAACATATGAAAACCTTAACTTTTTATCAACAATACACTCTATATGTATGAGTGTGTAACATGTAGCACATTTACGCCTACATACATATTTCAACATATGTACTATAAATACATATGTATGTATATTGGACTACCTCCAAAAAGATCCGAATTTGGACCGTAACTCCACCTAGGATTTTTTTCCTTTCTTTTTTTTTGATGTAAAATCATAGTGTGCAAAATATTAGAGTGATCGGATGTTGCTAACACGTGCCGCATAGATCCTAAAGTTTCTGGGATGCATTTATATAGGGAAATTTTGGATTTCTCACAGTTTTGCAAATAATTTAGCTATCTTTATTTATAATAAAAGGACTTAAAATCGGTTATAAAATATTAAAGTTATTAGAAATTACAGCGACCATTAATGTGTTTTGGACCACTTGCATACGAAATGTACAAACTATTTTTAATTTTTAGAAAAATAAAAAAATAAAATATTACCATCATAATTACTGAAATTACTGGCTAGAGCTTGTGAGGAAACATTACCCAAACAAAACTCCTTAATATCGACCTTAATATCTCTGAAACTAAAAGAAGTAACCTACACATGAAAGAGTTAGAGATTTACAAAAATTTGTTTACATTCAAGTCATAAATGAATTTTTGGCGAATTCAAAAAAAAAAAAAAAAATACATACCCAAGGTGATGTTATTTAGATATCTCTAATGGTTCACAAGTTACGGAATTATTTAAAAAAATCCAAATATTCCGAAATTTGACTTTTGACCTTCCTATTTTAAGTGTTAATATTGTTCGAGTTCACTAAACATTTTGGAATATATTTGCTACAATCTATATTATCTTATTTGTTGTTGTAATTTTCACTAATCTGTATATTAGTACTCTACAACACAAAAATCACTAAGAATGGCTTTTTGCCGAAATCCGAAAATTTAAAAACAAAGTTGCGGCAAATTTATAAGAGTTATCGACCTAGTTATTTTTTATTTTTACCTCTTGTTTTATTGCCTATCAAAATGAGGTGTAAGTTCGCTTGTTTATTTGATTGTATGTTTGTATATCAATCACGCCCATCGACCTAGTTATTTTTTATTTTTACCTCTTGTTTTATTGCCTATCAAAATGAGGTGTAAGTTCGCTTGTTTATTTGATTGTATGTTTGTATATCAATCACGCCCAAATGGCTGAACTGACTTTTAATTAAACACACGGTTAGTACCAGTGCCGAAGGTATACATAGGCCAGATCTCGGTTAGATGTCATGCCTACATTTTACGCATACTCACAAACGGCTGCACTGATTTACTTAAAATTTTCCCAGCATCATCCTATGTATCCCTAAATTCAAATGTGATTTTTATTTTGATCGGAGCTAGAGAATGGTACCCCCATAAAAAGCAAATATTCATTATGGCATATCTAAAGAACTGTTATAGTGATAGCCCTCAAACTTAGTTTGAACCACTATCTTGTCATATCGAGTTGATGAAATGAAAATAGGATGGTTTGTTCCAGGGGGAGAGGTAGCCCCCATTCAAAGCAAATATTAACTTTTGATCTAAAGGAGTACTATAGTGAAAGTTTCAAAAAGTTGTTGAAATAATTTCTATAGCTTCGCGCATCGGGATAAGCTAATGACTTTAATATTTTCTAAACAATTTCCTTACACTAAATTGTGAAAAAGAGTTTATAATAGCATGTTTTTTGGAATACATATAAATACAGTCCAAAAATTTCAGGGTCAATGCGGGTCAAATTAGCGACATCTGATCACTAATATTTTGCACATTATGTTTTTACATTAAAAATAATTATCCTAGGGAGAGTTACGGTCAAAATTCGAAATACGGATTTTCTTCGATCAGTCTAATATATACACATATGAGAAATTTTAAAAAATTTTAAAATTTTTAGTAAACATATTTTCAGAATTTTTTTCTTCTAATCGAACGTCGATTTGTGATTTAATTAACCAATATTTATGTATGCAAAGTCCATTCGAGTCAATCATTTTTCAACAATGAGCGCAAAAATTATGGAGGTTTAAAGTTTAAATATTAAAAAAATCTTATAATTACAGATATTACTTTATCGAAACTAAAGTACCGCGATTTTATAAAACATATAAAGAGCTAATAGCAGATATTAAAACTATTACTAAATTTTTAAAATTTATCGAAGTACACTGAAAAGAAAAATTTTTAATTTTATCTTTTGCATAGTTTTGCAAATGGCAAGAATCGTATATTTGCTAAAAATCTCTAAAAATATTTGGTAATAAATTACAAGTACTGGTTTAAAAAATACAGTCGTTTAAACCTTCTTACCCATGATAATATTTCTTACAAAAGCACAGTATTTTTATTAGAATCTTTTAAGTGAATTTTCGCAAACTTTTAATCACTATTTGGTGACGTTTTACATGGAATGAATTTTCTATTATTTTAAAATTTGAACTATAATGCTGATTTTTGAAGTTAAGAACCTCTTTTTTGTCCATACACTTATAAGTCCTCAAAATACTTTGACGCCACATGAATTTTAGTATTAAGGAAATAAAATGCTTTCATTTTTCATGAATATTAACGTAATTTGTACTTCGCGGTAGTTGTCAGCAAGCAAAATGTGTTCGGAGAAGTATACCGCTGTACCCGGTATAAATGATGTTTCTTAAAATGTTTTCATATTATCAATTTTAACCATTAAAGTGATTTTTTAGAGATGTTTTTCATATCTGGTATTAAAAAAAAAATCCGGAAATTTGGGGAAATTTTTGAAAATTGCATAAAATGTTTGCATTTAAAATTTTCTTAATGCCCTTTGACTCGGAAATGTCATTTATTAAAAATTCTGTTTACGCAATATTTTGGTCAATTAAAACAAAATTTCCCATTTAATTTCACTTATACTCGTCATTTTTCTATCAAAAAACTGCAAAATCGTAAATTTTTGGTTTTATTTTTTTATTACCGCAAAACTTTTCGCGAGATAGTAAAACGGCTACTTGCTATACAAAATTTGAATTTCTAGATGTTGTCTCTTGAATGGTTAATAGTTTGAACCTAAAGGATTTAATTTGTCAGTGCAAAGCTGAAATAAATCAAAAACTCCTCGAAATTTTCAACTCAATTTGCTACTCTTTTTTAGGCTATATATCCTTGATATTTTAGATTTATGATCTAAAATTTTGGATTTCTTAGTTATTTTGTAAGGTTCTTTAAAACAAACTTTAGAAATATAAGAAACATATAGTCCGTTTCAAAAAATTTCGAAAATGTTTGAAATTTCTCATATATATGAATGTCTATAGGAAAACACACACATATATTTTTTCATTTATATTATATATATGTACATATATATATATATATATATATATATATATATATATATATATATATATATATATATATATATATATGCTCACTTGTGCATGTCTGTAACATTTATGAAAGCTTTTACTAATATTGTATGATCGCAGAATGTATTTCCTTTTTCCTGGGGCTTGAGTTTTTTCCATAAAACATTTCAAATAGTGATTCAGTTGACCAGTTACGTACACATAAGGCTTTTAATTTGGTTGGTTAGAGTTAAAATAAAATTAAATAAACTATGGAAAAAAACAATAATTATTTAAAATGTATAAAGGGAACTTTAGTGAGGTTTTGTATTAAAAATTTGCAATTTGAATTTATTTATTTTTAAGTTATATAAAGTTTAAGGCGGATTGAATCCTTAAAAAGCTGAATCATTGGTGTGTCTTGAATTTTTTTTATTCCATTGCATAGCTATATTTTAATAAAACTTTGAACTTATTTGAAAATAGCTTTTGTCATTTGTAAATAAATCATTAAATAAAGAAAGAAATGGGATAAAATTTGTTTCAATTTTTGTATTTGTTTGTTATTGCTTTTAGGGCAAAGTTTCCCAAATGGGGTCCATAGAGACATTCCAGGCGGTCCGCGAGAGAGGTCGAAAATGTGTATGAAGTTATTTTACATGATATATCCTTTTCTATTTTGTAGAATGTATAATTATTCAAAGTTGGATTCTATGGTGCCTTTTATCTGGATTGGGAAAAATCTATTGAAGCTTCGAAAATATACCAATGCTAATAGCAAAAGCAAAAAAACCACATATAATTGGTGAACTTTGTGGTTATAATGAAAAATTTATGAGAATCCATCTGTAAGTAACTGTGAAAAAAAGGAATTGATGACCTTCATTATATATATTTCTAATTTAAGTCTACTTTTGTTTTATTGCAGATTTGTTATTATTTTTTACCATTAAAAATAAACCACAAATCACTTAGATCTCACTGTGTAATTCAGCGATTTGTGGAAACCTTATATGATATATTTCTTACCGATGTCCGTTGGATTTCGAAAGGAAATCTGCTGAAGAGATTATACAAATTATTCAAAGACAGAAGTAGACATTTTCTCTTTATATAAAATTTACCGAAAAAAAAAATTATATATATTATTCCGCTTATATCTCAAAAATTTTTGAGACGTTAAATAATCTTAAATATATTAACTGAATTTGACCCAATAAATGATTTTATATACAAAAATTATGGAAAGGACGTCCCCAATCCCTCTACCAAAATATAATAAAAGCCGCACAGCTCCGGTAGACACATTTTATGGTCCCAAGTTTTAGGTGTCATTTATATATTATATTATATTACATATTGGACGGACGCTTTCTTGGCCAGTCACGGACACTTGTTTTACATATATATATATATTGATAAATTATTTACATCTGTTATTACTGGTCAAAAATAAATAAGAAAAGGAGGGAATTAAAATCATTTGCTTCAGTTTACTATTCGTTTTTTTTACATAACTTTTTCTGATTTTAAGAAAAATTTAGTTTTAAGTTTAACTTCAACTGTTACTCTTTATTAAAATGTCTTCATACTAAATAACAAAGGGAAAACAAAAAAGAGAAAATTAAAAACTTGGTCCACCCCAGTTAGCCATGTCCTGTAGATATCCTCCATGATGGGTGCATGATCTGACGTAGGACACATTGACGAAAAGATACAAATAAATATTGAAGACTTTTTTGATCAAAGGGCACTGAAATCTACATAACAACCTGAGCGAAATTGTCATCCACATTGTCGTCAGCTATGCTAAACAATTTTTGGCTGCTGTTAAGAATCGAATACCTTCCTTTCTTCTTCGCTTCATTTTCCCAAGTAAAAAAATATATTATATACTATATCCCATAGACGAACATCTTCCGTTACATGTTCGGCTATGGGAGCTTTCACTGTATTCGTCATTTCCACTTGATTCATCTGATGTTCAAAAAGAATATGCATATGAAAAGTATAATAATGCACTTGGATTCACTTCACGATAAATTTTCTCGATATTATCCGGATTTACTTCGTAATCCATTTAACTTTACTATCGACGACATACCCAAAGTTTTTCAAGAATAAACATGTTGGTTGAACATTTTTGGTTAAAATATTGAAAGTTAACACGATGGTTGGGAACGAAGCGTTTAAACTTTCGTTAAAGTTGGTATCTACATATTTATGCGAAACTAATTTTTCTGTCATACAGTTCATAAAATCCAAATTTGGATGTGGAAAATGAAATTTCTCCCAATATTAAAAAATTATTAAAATTTTGTATTATGAATAAGGCCTTCAATAAACAAAGTCTGAGTTCATACAAGGCAATTTTTATTTCTGAAATTCTGATTTCGTGTGTGAGATAGAGCGAGAAAAGAAATTCGTTTTCTTTTCATTTTCGTACTTCTAAACAAAAACAAATCGGGACAATTAAAGCAAGCATTGCTTAAAAAAATAGAAAAATTTCAGAAAGAAAAATTGCAGTGTGTGAACTCAGACTAAGTTTTAAAATATTTATTTTTGTATTTAACAAATAAATGAATTTTGGTAACGCAATTTATTATTAAAATAAATATCTTTTGTTTTTTTAATATTTTTCATTTCTACTCTACCAAGAATTAAAATGTGCCAGGGGTTCCGAGAAAAACAAAAATTTCTAAAAGGGCCCGTGAAGTATGAAGAGCTAGGTACAACTGTTTTTGGGACAACTTCAAAATACTTTAAGTTCTAATTGCAATCAGTAATATATCGTGAAAGATATTTTTTATTTAATTCATACTGATTAGCTTTTAATCCCAATGTTCAAATCCAAATGATGGAAAACCAAATCTGCGATTTTTATGTTAAAATCCAATCTTGATAAAGGTTCTATTTAATTTCATCATATTTATTTGAAACATTTTTATGAAGTTTTGATTATGTACAGTTTCGTATCAAGAATTGAAAATTTTCGGAAAGTTTTACTTTACTGATATTTTTTGAAGAAACCCGCTGCGAAAACTGTCGTATTTTGATGAAAGTTTATGGGGATTATGCGTTAGGTGGGACAGTTTGTCGTGATTGGTTACGATGATTTAAAAGAGGCGATATGGATCATACCGGCAAGCCGAAGAAGTTTTAAGATAAAAAATGAAGGCTTTGCTCCATCAAGACTAATGCGAAATGCAATAAGTGCTTGCAGAAACATTATCAGTATATCAGGCAATACTTTCCAGCATTTGGATTCACCGAAAAACAAGGAAAACCAAGAGCCAACAGAGGCCAACCAGGAAAATTGACATGAAAACCGAGACGTCAAGGTAATGTTCTACATTTGATAGGATCTTAAGGGTATCTATTATTATAACCGGTTAAAAGATCTATATTAAACACAATTATACCATTTGTGGAGAGCATTGAATGAAAAACGACCAGAATATGCGACAAGACACGAGTTCATAATTTTCCTTTACAACTATACACAGTGGGGCAGAAACGAAATTTTTTGGAAATAAATCTATACCTTCTGATCTATAAAAAAACATGCTAACTTGTTCTATTTATCTCTTATAGTTTTCGAGTTATTTGCGTTTGAATTTTTAAGCACCATAATTTGGCATGTTCTTGGTCCAGTTTTTTTCATACATATCCTAGAATTTCCGACCGATTTTATTAGTTTTTTTCTTAACTAGTTAACGAACAAAATTATCTATTGAATGAAAAAATTTGAAGTCGATATCTTTACCGAGTCGAAAAATAAACGATCTTGAATATGAATATTACAAAAAATTACTTTTTGTGTTTTTTTAGCCGAAAAAGTATCTACACTCTTTTTTATCTAAAATAAAATTTTCTTTAACAATATATAATAAGTTTGCACTTTTCTGAAAGGCAACGTCACAGAGATTACTTTAAAATAAAAAACAAACCCAATAACTGATTTGGTTATGGTACACACCCTCCCGAATTCGACCCATTTTATATGACAGTTTTGATTTTAGAGCATATTTTCTCAAATCCCAAAGCACGAATCGACAAGCGGAATATATTTTAAGGACCTTCAATATCTTGTTAAAAGTTTTAAATTAAAATCTACGGGACTTCGGAAAAATGTGGATTCTATAGCCAAATTTTTGGGAATTTTCATTACTTTTTTTTGGGAATTCAGGAAAACCCTACCCCTGACTGAAATTTGGTTAACGTGCTTTATATTAATAAGATCCACATTTCCTGCAAATTTCATTAAGATATCTTTATAAACAGCCTATACATTGCCTTTACTATTTGTTCCATTCAATTCGAAAAAGGTAACAAAAATTGACTTTCCGATTATATGCGGCTGAGTATCTTTCCACGTAAACATTGTGAACACATTTCACCATGTCGAAAATTTTAACCATAGCTCTAATATAAAGCCCATTGGCCCACTTCGAAATTTTATTTTCTTAAATAAACGTAAAGCTTTATATATTGACTAAACAATTCAATTTAAGTATTTTTTGTAACGAGAAGCTGTAGTATTTTTAATATTTTTTTTTTTTTTTTAAAAAGCACAACAAATTTTACCAGACAAAAACACCTTGTTTAAATAAGGCATGTAAAGGAAAAATTTTTTACATTTTCAAATGTAAATATTTAAGCACCTAAAATTGTTATCAAAAAAGTTTTATACTTTTCTAAAATTGGTAACCCTGAGGAATATAAATATTCATTATTTTTTTAAGATATCAGTCACGGAAAGAATATAAAAATTGTAAAAACTCAAAAAAAATCACACATTTTCACACCATTATTTTAGAACTTTTGTAAATATTTAAAATCTTTTCGCAGTCTACTATTTTTTTTTTTTTACTATCTCGACAAGAGATTATTAAGTTCAATTCTTATTAATTTTTTTTTTTTTTTTGACACACATACTCAACTTACGTTGTCGGGATAACGATCTGTACATTATTTAGTATTTTAATTTGATGTACCATTTGCCGAATTCATCATTGCTAAAATAACTTTTTTTTCGAATTGAAGTTGTTTGATGCCGGCTTAAAAAAAATCGCCCAAAATTAATTTTGTGTTATATCCCAATTATCAGGTTTATGAATAAATGGTTTGGATTTTATAAATAAAATGTAACATATTATCGGACTTCATAGA
This sequence comes from Protocalliphora azurea, assembly GCA_932274085.1. Taxonomy (NCBI): domain Eukaryota; kingdom Metazoa; phylum Arthropoda; class Insecta; order Diptera; family Calliphoridae; genus Protocalliphora; species Protocalliphora azurea. The sequence continues at coordinate 68,703,071 of OW026523.1, read as the reverse complement.
ATCAAAAAAGCATTCAATCTATATCATATTGCTTACAGGGATTGAAACATTTATGTTTTAATATATAAACATTTTTTGGCTTACACATTTTTTTAAAGAAATTTGCCCAAATTTTTTTCTTGATGTCTTCCAATTTTTAAGCTATTTTTTTTGATTGATCTCTCGAAACTCAAAACGAAAATACATGCATAATTCAAAATGTAAAAAAAATTTCTTTTTTATATTTATGTTTTGGACTAAAAACATAACCCAATTTTTTGGTTTACTTATAAAAAAATTTAGAAAATATGTATCCAAATAAAGTTACCCAGCAAAAACTTTTTGGTTTTCGGTAATAACAACTACTTATTAAAGTAGATTCTTGGTAATGAGGCGTCATTATTATTTGCCTACTCTGTATTACATTAATAAGTACTCAATAGTATAATAGCACAGTAATACTGCAATCACGTGGATGTGTTGGCTAGAGCGCCGGATTAACAACCAGAAGGTTGTTGGTTCAACCCCATTCTGAAGCTGTCAATTTTTTATAACAAAATGTCTAAAAAGATATTTTAAACTAAATAGAGTTTTTGTCGATTAGGATGCTATGTGCGAGGTGGTGTACTGAGTAAGACGTTAGTCAGTAAAAACAATGGTTAGTGTGCGTCCAAGTTAGAGTCTCACTGACGGCCAAAGTTTTTTGTTTTTTTTATTTTTGTTTTCGTTTAGGTACATATTTTTGAGTACCCCTAGAGTCAAAAAATAACTACATGAATTTGTGGACAAATCGAACAAAAATAACTAGTTATTCAGGCAAAAAATAAGTAGTTTATTTTTGTTTCCAGTTATACCTGCTAGCTTACCAGGAAAGCAAAGTTTTTGCTGGGTATATATGAATAATTAGTAAAGTTGTTATATTTTAATAAAATATCTTAAAAAAAATTTTTTTGATGAAGACATTTTATAAAAGAAATTGTAACTGCATTTATGCATCTAATGCAATTTATAACTAAAATGTTATTTTTGAATTATTTAACTTAACGAAGATATAAATACCTCTATAATTTTTTTTAAATCAATTAAATATATCATTTACGTATATAGTTTAGATACTCTAAGTTGTACACTCTTTGCGTAAAACGTACAAAACACTATAATATTTTAAAGAGAAAATTTTTGTATGAAAAAAGTGTTGGTACTTTTTATAAAAATTATTAAAAATGGTAAATATTTAAGCAATAAAAATTGAAAATTGTAGGGGAGAAGAATTTAAAAAATGCATCTGAAAAATGTAAAAAAAAAATATTATAAAAAAGGGTAAATCTAGAAATTTAATGTATTTTACATAATAAAAATCCAATAAGAATGTGGAGAATATCGTCTTTTAAAGCAACATACTTTTTCGATTATGTTAATTTTTTAATAATTTCAAACCCTGAAAAAACTACGGTTTTAAAAAAAGTCTGATACGTTTTATTAGCTTTGCAGAGAACATATATTCTTCAGGGAAGAATTATTAAGAAAAACCTTTTAGTAAATTGTGAAGTTTTGAATAAACAGTAAGTAAAATAAGTTTTATTGTTTTTTCTTTACAGAAGATATAAGTAAAAAGCCGTTTTATTAGTTCTCTAATTAAATCAAACTGAGACATTCTGCAACGTGATTCGAATAACAGCGTCAAACCTCTTATAATCGTATATATCGTTTTGTAATTATAATGCTCATTCAGGTGAACTGTGGAGTGCCTTTTCTAAGGTTATATATGATTTCAAGATTCTTGTTTTGGATAATTTGAATTTTTTTGATAATAGTCCTTGAAGATTTGGCAGCCATAAGTCAAAATTGGGAAAATACAACATTTGTATAAAAGTAGCTTATTTTTTACATTTAAACGTGACTTTTTATTCATTAGAGAAATTAGTGCTCTTCCACAATTTATAACTTTAAGAATTATGTTATGTTATTCATTTATTTTATAGTGTCACTAATATCTATTACGTTGCCTCGTTATAATGTTACTTTAAGAATCATCAAAATTATTACTTTTATTTTACACTGATTCTGATAAGTTTTAATACATGGCTAAAGTCCCAATAATGGAAAACTGATTTTTATATCTGAGAGATTAGAGTGTACATCTAATAAATCAAATTGTTTTCAATGTGTAAATCGTAAAAATTCAAGCTTTTTTATTTATTCTAATTAAGCCCTGCTTACAGATTTACACATCTTTTCTTGGAATAAGACTTTGGAAAGACTCAATTTAAGTCCACTTTGAACAAAAATTAATAAAAGCAAAAATATATCAACTAGCAGTTTTCAAAGTCCTATACAAGAAGTACCTTATTCATAAATGAACATCGGACTCAAATTACACAACAATACAAGTATAACTAAAAAGCAATGTGTGGGGAAATAACATATCCATTCGATTACAGATTATGAGTATACAAATATGAAACATTTAATTATTGATCTTTTAGGAGCATTAAATTATTTTTCATTGATAATTGGCGTAGTCTACGTTGGTCATGTAATATACATACGTCAAAAGAATAAAAAACACTCGCCAATATTACATATTTTAAAATTAGTTGTGAAATCGCAATGATTCTTTAAAAACTTGGCTTATGTAATTCAAATAAAAATCATGTTTTGTAAGAAAAAATTATTAAATTATATTTAGGTAAAATAAATCATCAAAAATATGATCAAATAATCATTCTGGAAACGCTACTTTGAATTAGGAGATTTAATGTATGAAAATATAATTGCTTGAGCTTTCTCATTACTTACTTTTATCTTGTATTTGTTAAAGTATTTCGAACTTGTTTCAATGCATTTTTCCATTCTTTTTACAATTAAATTGGATACTTTTTCTGATGTTATAAAATCACTATCATCTACATAAAACTTCACTTCGCTATTGCGTACGTTGGTAAATCAGAGATCAGAGGTATATATAGAACACAATAACACAGATAATACGGATCTTTGTGGAGGGCCAAATGGTACACTTTTAGTGTGAGAAAAAACATTATTCACGTTTTCTGTAAGCGTTCTTTTGGAGAGAAAACTTTTGATTAATTTTTACACAGGAAAACCAAGTAAATTTAATTTATATATAAGGCTTTTGTGCCAAATAGAGTCGATAGCTTTCTCAATATCAATAAATACAATTCCTGTGCACTTCCACCTATTTTTGTTTCGACTCAATAATTTTTAAAACTCTTTTAAATTGATGGATGAAGGGTGAAATAGTCGCTTCGGAAGCCAAACTGCTCTCTTCTTATAACATTGTTTTTATCTGTAAACAGTAATAAACGCTTATATATTATTTTCTCAAAAGTTTTGGATAATATATTTAAAATACTGATTGATCTATAGATGGTTGGTAATTTTGATTCTTTCACTTGTTTGTACATTGGCGCTACTTTAGCCTAAATAAATATATTCGAGAAATAAATAGTTTTTATGCTGAGATTGTAAGTTTTGCACAATCCTGAAAACATATATGAAGTTTTCATGGAATTTTTTTTCAGTAAGATTTTCGTGACTCCGTCTAGACCTGTGGCCTTATTATTTTTGAGCTGATTTATAACAATTTTAATTTCTGACATATTATGAGCAAAAACATTTTCTTCTGTTTCCATTGCGTTATCTCTACCAAGTGTTTCAATATATGCACCGATGGCATTTTCCACTGCACAATGGTCCCGAAAGGTTCTTTTTTATTTTTTTGGAAATAATTCTATAAATTGTGAACCATTGCAGATATTTAAATAAAATTTGACATGGTCAGAGCTATAAATATAAGAACTTGTCTTAAAATCAGGGAATTAAAAAACTCCCTTTTTTTTTTTTTTTTGTAACAAAATAAACAAAATCCTAGTCCGGGGAAAAGTTGTTTCAAAAATTTACTTTTTCCATTAAAATTATTATTTAATATTTGTAGAAGGCATGGCTCAGAAAATATGTTTTTTTTTGTTTCATCTCGGTTTTTGAAATTTGTAAATTTTATAAAAAAAAAAAAAATTAAAACAAATTTTCAAAATTGACAAAGTTTGGGTAAGACTTAGGTGTAAACCATTGTCCAAAGAGCTTCCAATTTTACCTTACACGATTTTACGTTAAGATTTCCTTGAAAACCATTACAAAAATTTTGTAGTCCGGAATAAGAAAAAATATTTTATAAGAGAAAGAACATTACCACCTTTTTGGAAAATAACCTTAAAAATGTATTTTTTTTTTTTTTTTTTTTGTAAAGTTTATACGATAAGATATACGAGGGCTACCTATATGTATATTTTTTTTGCGTTTAAGTCATAAATGAATTTTTATCGAATTAAAAAAAAAAAATACGTACTCGAGCTGACCAACTGTGGAAATCTACCCTCCACTGCCGTGACCTACTATGGAGCTGTGATCTTCCAAATCAACTCAAAAATACTTTAGCCGTGACTATGTGAAATTTTATTAGATATCTCCAACGGTTTACAAGTTACAGAATTATTTCCAAAAATAAAGCGTTTTAGGATCACTCGTAAAATATCAGGAAGTGAAACTGTGTGAATTTATTTAAAAACATTCGCAATAGCATTTGCTTTACCCCTCATCATTTACTACACAGAAAAAATTATTACCGTATATTTTTCAATTAACACATCTGTTTCCTTTTGCATCTAAATTTAATAAAATAAAAATAAAATTTAAGGAAAATTTTATTTCTCACTTAAATTTTTAATTCATTCAATCATCTACTTGAATAATTTGATTAATTTTTTAATTGGAAATTTTTTTTCTGTTTTTCATTTTTTTTTTTACAGTTTTTAGTAATTGATATAATCATTTTGGTAAGAGGTTCAAATTTAAAAAAAATTTTTATTGAAGCAATTGTTTGCTAATATATTTGATGATTGGTAACTCTTTTCTGTGTACTGGATTATTTGGGTGAGGTCGACTGTGCCTAGTAGCTTTAGTAATTTTCCAAAACTTTCTACTACCTTGAGGTAATGAGGCGCTAAAATTAAACCAATTATTATTTCTGTCTTTATTTAATTTAATTTTTTAACATGGCTAAAAGTATGCTTTTTGGACTTGAACGTCTTTGGAGTTTTTTCTTATGTTCTGCATCGTTTAATTAGATACTCACTGAGTGGAGAAAACTTTCTCTCCCACTTATTTTGAAGTTTAGTGGTAGCTTTTCTATTTGCAGCAACGGTAGTATTAATAAGATCCTGTAATACGATTTCCATGTTCGACAATATAACACAAGTAGTGTTAAATTCATGAGAATTAATTTCATTAATAACCCATGTATTCCATACCAGTTAGCCATGACCGTAAATGGTACAAATAATTGTAACATAATCAGAGTGGGGTCTGTTTGGATAGGTTTTAATAAGGCAAATAACTGAGCTTGAATTAGATAATATTATATCAAAAAAGGATGGCTGAGTGTCTATTGTCTTTGTCCTAAATGTGTAAAATCATATGGAAAATGTACGTGGTAGTTTAACCGCACCTGATGTTGATATAGTTACATTACCAGAGGTATTATTTAGTGAACAGTTCTAGCTAGTATGTTGAGCATTTAGATCGCTAAGGACAATAAAATCTGTTGTTATATTATTAAGATTGTCGAAGTTTTCTCTAAAATGATTTTCGGCAATATGCAGAGGTGAGAATTATTCCTCGTCCATTGATAGGTGGGATGGTGAATTTAATCACATATTTCTATGAGAACTCCTACTCCGTGAGTTTCTCTATCGTTCCAGTAAATTTTGTAGTTTGGAACTCGAAATTTGTGGTGTTTCGTTTAAGAAGGCTATATCCATTTTTAAAGCATGTAAGAACTTTTCAAATTGGATATTTCAAGATGGGGAAGTAAGTAATGGCTTGGGTATTCCAGTGCATAGTATTGAGACATTATAATGTATTGGTTTTATAAAGCATAACGAAGCATATTACCTAATACGCTTAACTTATCAAATTTATTTCAGCATTTCTGCATTTTATCCAAAGTTTGGAATTAATATCTAGTAATCTTTCTTGATATATTATTATTTTTAGATATATTATATTTGAAAAATATTCCCCGTTCACTCTTGCTACATTGTCTCTAATAACATAAAAATAACTTATTCTATTACTTGTTGCTGAATTGTTGTCGTTTATTAAAGTTTCTTAATATGTAACGATGTGTCAGAAATGTTTCAGAGATTTTTTTTTTGTCTAATTTAACTCTTGGTATTTAATTTTTATGAACCTTTAAAGATTTGAAATAACATTATATATAAACTTTATGTTCTCCACTTCTTTTTATATTTTTTCGATTTAGTTAACTGAATTATTTAAGTTTACTTTTCCTAAGCAACTTAACCGTTAGGAAGATCATCAGTATTTAATTTATAATAAATTTTCTGAGTCAATATAATAACTTTAACAAATTCTCAAAGGTAGGTTTACGTAAATTATAACAAGTTACTATCTACTAAATACTGTACATAAAAAATATTATTGTTTAGCACTTTCATACTACTTAGATACCGTCAACTTAAAACCAAAAAACACAACATATGTCACTATAAATCACATAATCCTGCACTATTAAATTTCTGAACAGTAAATGTAAAATAAAAATTAAAAAGGATTATAGAAAAAAATGCTACCACAGACAACTTAAGTAAGGAAACTAAAACATAACATATAACACATTCTAGTGGAAGGCCAGTGAATGCGACATATGGCGACTGGGCTTTCTTATGCGGCCACGCGACCTGTGATGCGTAGCCATGCCTCACAGTACTAACAGGCCAAATTTATTCCTTTGTCAACTTTTTTAAATAAATGATTGATTTTTGTAGCTAGTAATATTGCTGCCACCCATCGCCGCATGTCATGTACATTAGCTTTCCAACATTTTGATCAGAGAACGAAGCCGACCGGTAATAGTCGCTGATAATGTGCCGCCGATTTTTTTCTAAATTCTAAAATAACTGATATTCTAATATTGAATGACGATGTTATAACATATGACGGCTACCAAATATGTCTTCATACTCTACGCAAATCATTAATAAGTATTAAGTATTTTGAAAACAAATGTGTTAATTATGTAACAAAATTTAATCTAAATTGAAATATATAAAACAATTTTAGGAACATTTTAAGCACTTCAACTGATTTAAACATTTAAATATTTCTGTGACAACAAGAAAAACTAGATGTTATTATTTTTTAAGTTTACATCAGGATAGTTTATAATTGTTAAATGCTTTAAAACAGTATGAGAAATTTTGATTTCAAACGTCTTGAAATACTTCGAGAATGTTTTTCTTAATAGCCATTAATAGCCTCATGTCTGTGGTATACTCATCTTATCTGTGGTATACTCATCTTATCTGTGGTATATCCAAAGGCGCCTTTGCTAATACGTTTTGACATTTTCCCATATTTTTATAAAAAAAATTCTTGTTGCAATATAATCAATCACAACATTAAATTTAAGACAATTTTATTTCTAAAAATTGTGTACTACTTAAATCAGCTGTTGCCTGCTGCAGTCTTCCAATAACCAGCGCCATCGACATCATTGTTTGTTTATTACAAATATGAAACAGCCAAAAAAATTGTTTTTACCCTTTTTGTATTGTTTTCATTTTCATTCTTATTTTGACAAGAATTCACATAGAATTTTAAGTATTTTTTAGTACGTACATACATACATACTTACATACAAACATACATACATATATTTAATATAGTTTGACAAGGCGAAATCAAACAGGTGACCTTACTTGATCAGCTGAAGTGTCAAATTCCATGTATAGTAAAAAAAAAAAAAAAAAGTATTGAAAACAACAACACGGTGTTGTTTTTATAGAACTAACACCACCTTTTGCATTTCGCCATGTTAATTTTATTTAACGTAAGTATATACGTTATGAAAACAATAATGTGTAGAGTAATTTAATAACTGTCATTCACTGTATATGTGTATGTTTTTATACATACATACATATGTATGAGCGTTAGTACTAAAGTTTCAAGGATAAAGGGGATGTTTAGTATATAGAATAATAGTTATGTAAGTGTGTATAAATGTATATATATATATATATATATATATATATATATATATATATATATATATATATACAAATATATATGTATATATATACAATATATTTTGTTTAATAGTAAATAAAAACCATTCACCGACGAGGCCAATAGGGAAACTACTGTAATATCAGGAATATTCATAATAATGTAATATAATATATATCATAATGTATAATGTAATATCAATGATATAATGTAATATCAAGAATATACAACAAGAAAGAATCACTATAGACATTTTGTTTAAAAATTAACAAAGTGAAAATAAATTAAACTCCTTAAAGTGACAATTTGAAAATTTATTCGGAAGACATCAAAACAGTGGCAAAATGTACATATCTAGGGCTTATGTTCAAAAAGGATTATCTACAGATTTCAAAAAAAAAAAAAAGAATCCGGTCAAAATCTTTAGTTTTGTGTTTTTTGTACGTTGTATTAATTTCTTTTAACACTATGTTCTTTACTTTTTATTTTTGCGCTATCGATAAAAAATATATTTTTTTCAAGGAAAAACGGGACTAAAATAATGTAGTAAAAAAATTTTAACGAATTCATTCGAAATAAAATTAACTCCTAAGTCGGTTTAACGCCTTTCTATAACGATCCTTCTATTTTTACCTCTCATAAAAATTAACTCTTTCAAAATTCCACCCAAATTTTGGACTATAAAATTTTAAAGCATTAATTAATTTTAAAACATTAGTTAATCAGCGTCTTTGAATGCTTTAATCACAATTGAATTGTTGATACGAAATTTAATACAATTTTAATGAGTGTAAAATTTTTTCCAAAACTATTTTGCATTTTTTTCGCACGCAGTTTTTAAAAACACTTGCTATCTAAAAGCAAATAAAAATAAAAAAATATATGCCGTCAGTAAGATTTGAACTCGGACACAAATTAACAATTCGGTTTTAATAATAAAGGTCTTACTCAGTACACCATCTCGCACTTAATTTTCCAACTGACAAAAAAGTATTTTTTACTATATAAAATATCTTTTTAGACATTTTGTAAAAAAAAACTAACAGCATCAGAATGGGATTGAACCGACAACTTTTTGGTTGTTAATCCAGCGCTCTAGCTAACTGATCCACGTGATTGCAATATTACTGTCCAAATATACTACTCATTTATGTAATATAGAGAAACAAATAATAATTACCAAGAAACTACTTTAATTGGTAGTTACCATTACCGAGAAGATTTAAAAGATTTATTTTGAAGTTTGATGTTTAGTAGACACAATATTAATAAATCGTGGAATACTGGATTGAAAATGTTGAAAAATTAGTGAAAAGAACAGTTTTTATGCTCCCCTGAACAATTCGGGCTATACAGATAGCCCTTTTTGAATATAAGTCCTCGATATATGTACTTAAATAAGAAATATACATTTCGTCACCTAAAATGCAAAAGTCGTTAACCATTAAAAAATCAAATATTATATTGTTCATAAGCTACAAAACCATAGGTGGCTGGGGCGTTTGTGCTCATGTTTGTAATGCATAGAAAAAGTTATCCAATAGCCACCTTAAAGTATACCAATAACTTTTTAAATCGATCTAACGATGTCCTCTGTCTGACTGGCTGGACGGCTGGATGGATGGAGAGCTAGCTGGCTGGAGAGCTAGCTGACTGGAGAGCTAGCTGGCTGAAGAGCTAGCTGGCTGAAGAGCTAGCTGGCTGGAGAGCTAGCTGGCTGGAGAGCTAGCTGGCTGGAGAGCTAGCTGGCTGGAGAGCTAGCTGGCTGGAGAGCTAGCTGGCTGGAGAGCTAGCTGGCTGGAGAGCTAGCTGGCTGGAGAGCTAGCTGGCTGGAGAGCTAGCTGGCTGGAGAGCTAGCTGGCTGGAGAGCTAGCTGGCTGGAGAGCTAGCTGGCTGGAGAGCTAGCTGGCTGGAGAGCTAGCTGGCTGGAGAGCTAGCTGGCTGGAGAGCTAGCTGGCTGGAGAGCTAGCTGGCTGGAGAGCTAGCTGGCTGGAGAGCTAGCTGGCTGGAGAGCTAGCTGGCTGGAGAGCTAGCTGGCTGGAGAGCTAGCTGGCTGGAGAGCTAGCTGGCTGGAGAGCTAGCTGGCTGGAGAGCTAGCTGGCTGAAGAGCTAGCTGGCTGAAGAGCTAGCTGGCTGGAGAGCTAGCTGGCTGGAGAGCTGGCTGGCTGGAGAGCTAGCTGGCTGGAGAGCTAGCTGGCTGGAGAGCTAGCTGGCTGGAGAGCTAGCTGGCTGGAGAGCTAGCTGGCTGGAGAGCTAGCTGGCTGGAGAGCTAGCTGGCTGGAGAGCTAGCTGGCTGGAGAGTTAGCTGGCTGGAGAGTTAGCTGGCTGGAGAGCTAGCTGTCCGTGTAAACTTTGTGCGCAAAGTACAGGTCGCAATTGTACAGATAATTCAATGAAATTTGGCACGTGTGAGTTTCATGACACAAGGGCAAAGCCTATTAAAATTGGTTGTGATCGGTTCATAATTTCACCTAGCCCCTATACAAATGACCTCTCAGAATAGAGTTTAAATACTCAAAAATGCTTTAAAAATAAGAATATTTTAATGAAGTGTACTAAATTTTATGAAAATCGGTCCACAGTTGACCATAGCTCCCATATAAAATCCTTCGAAAATCACTTTAACGTGCGTAAATCCCATACAAATGTTAGTATCAAGTTAATATTCGAAACAAATAAGTTTTATGTAAATAGAAACAACATTGCCAAATTTTATGATAATCGATCCATAATTTACCATAGCTCCCATATAAACCCACTTCCAGGAACCGCCCTAAAGTACATAAAATCATTTAGCTGTTAGTATCAACGCATTATTCGGTATTTGTATATTTTATTTTACATTTAGTAAAATTAGCCACTGGTGTAATATAAGTCCCCTTCCCGAATTTTTATGCTTGTACACAATGGTGTTGGGTATCATAATGTCGGACTTGGCCGACTATATCTTTCTTTCTCGTTTTTTTTTTTTTTTTTTTTTTGCTGTATTATAATATACTGACAAACTACATCTGCACAAAAAATTTCATATTTATATCTTCGAAAATTACATCAATATTACCAAAAGCCAGCTTCACAAAGGAAACAGGCGTAAAATCTCTTCCATTTAAGAAAAATTTCGTTTGAAGTGTTTTATTCTTTATATCTTGTTACTACATTTAAAGCAAAAAATGTATAATTGTTGTTATGGCCTTTTGCATTTTCATAATGTTTTTGCTTTTGTTGTAAAAAGTTAAAAAAAGTTTACTGTCTTTTGCGTTTTAGGTGACGATATAATGAAATTAAATTATTTTAAACCAAAAGTTGGTATCTGTTGACCTCTAGGCTGGAGTGCTTAAAGTGTTTTTACATACAAGAAAACGGAAAAAAATTACTTGTTATAAAATCAGCTTTAAACAAGATAGACTCATGTTAAAAAAAACACAAGAGAATAGGAAAGTTCTTCTTTCTTCCGATCTTTTAGTAATGCTAAAAACGACATATTATTTATGCATTACAATAATTTTATATTTTGCCCTCGTATTTTTATAGTTCAGTTAATTGTTTTCGATGTGTACTTAATAATTGTATTTGCATAATTACTAACGATAATTGCAGTCATTATCGCTTTTTTTTCAGGGTGTTTCCATTTCTTTGTGTTGTAATTTTTTATATTTATTTTACCGATAAAAAACATACAGTAGAGTGATTATATGTCAAAACGGACTGCAATCAGATTTAACATGTCCGATTTCAATGAATATTATTGCAGACATTGGCTATTAGAAGTGTTTCTCAAATCGTAAATTTTTAGGCTAATGGACCTTTCTGGTGCAAAAATATGAAATTTTGAAAAAAGAAAAAGATAAAAACTTCGCAAAGCTTTACCTGTTTAATTGCTAATAATTTCTAAACTATACATGTTTGATCTCTACTTTTAGTTTCATAATAATGACAAAAATGTTATCTTTATAAAGATTTGTAAAAAGTTTATTTATATCAAAAGTTCAAAGGTCAAAGCTGGATATCTAAAAATCAAACCATTAACTCTTAAAAACGATATTTTTAAAATCCTTAGAAAATTACATAATGCAGACAAAAGTCTTCTCCGTACTCGTGTGAAATTTCAATGTGGACGCTCGTTTAGTGTAAAATTATGGACCAAAATATAATCTAATTACTAATATCTACAAACCTATATATAATAAAACTTGAATTCTGCTATAATTTAAAAAATAAAGATATTGTCTTCAAAATGGTATGTGTAAAATGAAAAGTGTAACGCTGAAAATTATATTTAAAAAATTAGATCATTATATCTCCAAAAAAGATATTTTTGAAATTCTTAAAAAATTATGTAATGTTAACATTCTTTGTAAAACCATATTGATATATCTATTTTAATTTTTTTAAATTTGAAAAAAATCGTGATTTTATTCACGTTTTTAATTTCGTAAGAATGAAAATACTTCTCTTTTTATGTAATTTTAATTATACTTGTCTTTTGATGTTTTGGTTCGAATTCACTGATTTAAATATCATAAGTAAGGCAATTAATTCCTCTTTTAATATCATAATTAAAGAAAGAAATAATTTTTTAAAAAATGCATTTTTTGGGTGCATTTTTGAAAACTTTAATTCAATTTAATTTTTTTTTCGAGAATCTATAGTATTTTTTATACTTTTTTTTTTCCGAAAAAACACCAAAAAATTTTCCCATACGAAAACTAATTTATTTAAATATATTTGTGTTTTGGATTAAAACAAAAAATTGTTCAACCAAATCTTTTGGTTTATTTATAAAAAATTAAGAAAATATGCATCCAAATAAAGATATATACGAATAATTAGTAAAATTTAAGAATTTTCATAAAATATTTTTTTAAAAATTTCATGTTGAATAAATTATATAAAAAGTGCACTAGAAAAATTGCAAATGCATTTATGCATCTAACGCAATTTATAAGTAATATTTTACTTTTGAATTTTTTGAATTAAAGCAAATGTAAATACCGTTAAATAATTTTATAAATCAATTAAATCCGACATTTGCGTACTTATGTGTAGTTTTATATATTTTAATTTGTATACTCTGTGCGTAAAGCGTACAAAATACTGAAATATTTTAACAAAATTTTCGTATGAAAATATTTTGGTATTTTTTTCAAAAAATTATTTTATTAAATTGTATTGTTTAACCAATAAATTAGTTTTTAATATGAAATAAATTTAAATTAAAAATCGTAGGGGTAGAACAATTTCAAAAATACATTAAAAAATGCAAAACAAAAAAAGTAATAAAATTAAAATTATTTATAATATAATATATATCATTTTAAATAATGAAAATGCGATAAGAGCTATCGCATTTAAAATAACACACTTTTTCGATTATTAATTTTTTAATAATTTTAAAGTACGATAAATTTTATTAACTTCACAGAGAACATTTTTAGTGAATATGAAGAAAATTAAAAGACTTGACTATAAAAATTGTACTTTTTATGTTTTCTGTCGTGGGTTTTTTTAACTTTTTTTTATTTTTAAAATTTTTTTGTTATATAATGGTTTGATTTTTATATGTCCAACTTTGATCTTTGAACTTTTGATATAAATAAACTTTATACATGTTGCTATAAAGGTAATATCATTCATATTTTTTAAGTTATTAGTAATTAAATAAATACAGCTTTGAGAAGTTTTTAGTTTCGTTTTTCAAAACGTGATAATTTTGGATCAGAAATGGCCCTGAGTATAAAAGTCTATGATTTATATAATGATCATATTATTCTGTTTGTACTCCTACGTTTTTCATGTGTATAAGTTAACATACAAGATATTTATTTCTTTCTGTTTTTTTTTTTTCTTGCCCTCTTCACTTTTTTTATTGCTTTGTGTTGGTAAGTTTGGCGAACTATTTAATTATTGAACCCAGAAATTGATTACTATTATTGCTTTTTTCATGAGTTTTTTTTTTTTTTTTTTTTGTAAACATAAGTAAAATAAATTTTGTTAAGGTAAATATTTAAATAAAATTATATTGTAGTGAAAATACTTAATTTTTATTAATTTCTTAATTTTTTAAACAAAATAAAAACCAATAATTGTAGCGTGAGCTGTTGTTTATTAAATCAGCTTTTTGTATTGATTTGTAATTGTAAGCGCTTACTGTAAAATTTTAGTTTTTAAGATCATCTTTTTGAAAAATAGAAATCAGTCCTTAAGTAGCACTCATAGTTACACATAGTTACGTTAGAGCGTGTTTTTGAACAACGAAATAAATCCAGATATTTGTAAATAGATTCAAATTTAAAATTGACGATCAATAAAGCTTTCAGAAAGTCCAATAAAAAATTTCGGAAAACTACTCTTGGGTCTTTTCGTCAAAGCACTGACGATATAAAATCGTGTGTATTTTATACATATATCTGTATATTTACGTGTATGCGATAACATTTTTTTCTTCTCTTAAAGTTCTTTATGTTTGTAGCTTGATGAATTTTTAATAACAATAATTATAATCGTGGTAATTTATTATAATGAAGTTACTTTGTTTTCCTAAAAGTACAGTGGGAAAGAAGATCTCACATAGGGTAAAATCAGTAATCTATAGATATTAAAATATCAATTTTTATCAGGTATTTTTCCCAAAGTCAATGGTGTAAAAATAGTTGTATGTTATTACCGTTTTCTGTTTAAAAACTTGCTTTAAGATTTTCTTTATCCCAAATACTATTTCTTTATAGTATTGAAGCCACTGTTCTTCGAAACTACAGTGTTATTTAATTTAATTTTTACTTTTATTTATATGGTTAATACAAATGTTACGAGTAAAATTAAAAAGTCAATGATTTTATAAATGATATTAACAACATGATGGTTAATTTAAAACCAATAATATTTAAATAACATTATATATTACATACAGTCGACAAATTGAAATAAGTTTATAAATAGATAATGCTAAAGACATTAATTTTATTCAAAAAATGCACAGCGGTCGCAATCGCTGATCCAGCGACTGTTAATTCATATTGAAAATTTTAAATTGATAATTATTTTACAGGTTACAAATTCTTCACTGAGTAAACTGATAATTTTGCTTTTGTTATTAATATTTGCAAAACTATAAGCGATTAAAAATAGTACATGTTGCAGCAATTGTTTTGAAAGAATATGCCGCATTTTTACTCAATTTGTGTTTTTGTCATTTTATCGAAAGTGATTATCAATTTTATAAACTAAAGGTTTATGTAATTAAAGAATGAGTGTTTGTTGCCTATGTTTGCCTAGTTTTATAAAAATTTATTGCAGAAAATAACATTAGTGATAGTATATTTAAAGTGCTATACTCTATAGTTTCGGGGATATGCAACTTTTGGGATACGATTGGATTCGGTTCAAGTTTTCTTTCGCTTATTAGTTTCATTTATTTTTCATCTGAAATAATTTGTCTGCTCTTGCCTGTTTATATGCTAATGTGCTTTTTATACATAGCGAATGTTCCCAAATGTATCTTTGTTTTTTTAAATATAGGTTGCTTTCTTAGTGATATCTTAATGAAATTTCTCAGCAATAATTATTTTGGTTATGATCGTTTCACCTAGCCCCCATACAAATGTCTTCCCGAGATAGAGGTTTAATGAATATGTGTGCCGAATTTACTTAAGATTAGTTCATAATTAATCATAGTTCTCATATGAACATTTCAGCCAAAAATCACCTTAACGTGTATAAATCCCATATAAATATTTATATTATAATTATATTTGATACGACAAATTTTATATAAGTAGAAAGCAAAGTGAGAAATTTTGTGAGTATCGGTCCATAATTATCTATAGCTCCTATATAAGGTCCGCTTTCGGAAAGTGCATACATAATAGTATCAACATAATACTATGACTCGTATATATTAGTAGTGGCGTGGAATATGGAAAATTAATAGGTTCTAAAATTAGAAGGTAAAATTGTTTCAAATATAACAATATAGCTATGTCAAAGTGGGCGTAATGTGGATGTGGATATCAGTAAAAAAACCGTTTTAATCGCAGAGTATATTTTGTGTTATATGTGAGTCAAATTTGATGTAATTCGATTCATCAGTAAAGTGAATAATAATTGCTTTTAAAAAGTGTGCGCAAAATGTGGGCGTGGCATTATATCAAACCTTAGGAAAGTACAAGTCATGTACAAATTAGTTATTTAAGCAATTCAATACAAAAATTAACATTCGACTTTGTTATTATCCAGTTACGAATTCGACCATGGTGAGTTCTGTAGAAAATAATCTGGAAAATTTGAGCTTCTGACGATATTCTGTTGATAAATATTAATTATGTTTTATAGCTTGCAGTTTATAGTAGTTTTGATATGTGTTTAAATATGTAAAACCTAAATTTTTTTAATAGTGTTTATACTCTACACCATCAGGTTGTTGAGGTATTATGCATTCGTGCTGATCTTTGTAGCGCACAAAAATATTGGATCTAGGTCCGCCTTTAAGTATACTCAGAATCAGTTTCTGAGTTAACTTACGATATCCGTCGAATAATTATTTTGACACAAGGACGAACCCTATTAAAATTGGTTATGATCGGTCTATTATTTCACCCAGCACCCATACACTTATCTTCCCGGAATAGTGGCTAACGATCATAAATCCTTTAAATATACCAATATTTTAATAAAATTCACTGCAAGTAAATTGCACATGAGTATAAATCTTAGTGCCAAATTTCCTGAAGATCGGTCCACAATTCACCATAGCTCCCACACATATGAAAAATGTTAGTATCGAGTTAATATTCAATAAAAATAAGTTTTATGTAAGTATAAATGACAGTGTAAAAATTTTATGAAGATCGGTTCAAAATTTACTATAGCACCCATTTTAGGTCCACTTTCAGGAATCACCCAAAAGTGCATAAATTCATAAAAAGCTTATCAACGTAATATACTGTATATTTTGTATATGCACAATGATGAAGGGTATCATATGATTGGGATTGACTGACTATACCTTTCTTACTTGTTTTTTTTTTTTATTTAATACGAGAAAATTGTACAATTAAAGAAAATATTCAAATAAAAGTTGTCGTGTGTTTAATTTTAGAACAATTAATGTAAAGTTACAACGTTACGTAGATTTAAAAAATATATTTAACTAGGACAACCATTGTTTTTATTTGTAAATATTTAGTAAGAGTAATTATTGTTTCACTATTTTTAGCTACCTAATAAAATCAAAATACTAACATAACTGTATTAATGATTTTTAATCAACTTTTAATCCAATAAAACTTACGTGTGTTTATTTAAATACATATCATACGTAGTATATTCTGATATCAGCAAAAATATGAAATAAATCCCAAACTTTCATCCATGCAAATTGAGTTTTAATTTATTATGAAATAATAGCTAGTGTGTTGGAACTTATTTAATTTTTACCATGAGAAGTTATTTAATATTGAAATATTTCCCAAATTAAATAATTTCTAACGAAATTTTGTTGAGAGATATTTCATGTCCTTTTACAATTGAGAGTTATTTCATTTCGAGTGTGACATTTTTTTATTTTGTTAGACCCGGTTAAAAGGTTTTCTCCTCTGTTTTCTTTAAAAACCAGGCTTCTCTAATTAAAATATTTCTAAATAAAGAAAGCCTCCTAAACTGAGAACTGTAAATTTCCAATTACTCCATTTTATGTTTAAAATAGGAAGTTTTTTTTCATTAAATTTGGAACATAGTTTTTTTATTATGATAAAACTCCCAAATATTAGGAATAACTAAATTTTCCCTTTTGCGAGTTATTCATTTTTTTTATTTAGAAGTATTTTCATTTTTACTAGAGCTTGTTTCACTGGAACTTATTTAATTTTGGAGTTCTTTCATAGTTTATCATTTTCGATCAGCGTTGTATTTTCGCATTAGCAAATTTACCTATACTCTAACTTATTAAGTATAATGTTAATGAAAATATTGGCTAAATAATATAAGAAGAAAATTGCATTTGTAGGGAATCTTAACCTGCAAAGTGGGAAATGTTTGTAATTTTCTGTTCATATCTCTGTAACCTTTTAATTTTTAATAATAAATGAACAAGATTTTACACCAATATTCTCGAGAATATTTTCCATAATATTCGTTAATATGAGTTAACTCCATTGGCGAATTATTTTTCAAAATATCTTTGAATTTGAAATTTATAGCTATTTGACTACATTAGTTCAAATTATATTAAAAAAAAAAATGTGATATTTAGAGGAATGAGAGCGGGAATATTAAAGGCTCCGACATAGAGAATTAGAGTAAATACGTTAATTGATTTAAACTATGATACTAACACACTATTTTTAAAGGATAATGTAGCCACCATATAATGATCTCTGATGAATGGTGTATTATTTTGCATAATCCCCTCCAGCTATGTAAAAATTTTGCATTATAATGGATTAATTGCATTCTGAGTTATTAACAGAAATCTTGTAATAAGTAGTACATTTTAATATAAATAATGTTTTGAAAGTAATTCCATTTGATCATGACAAATCAAAGCACCAACAACCGATCTTGTAAATATAATAAATACTTATGTTATTTAAATTTGTTAATACTAAACACCTTTCTTTTATAATGAGTTTATTATATTGACCAATAAATTTGTTAGCAATCAAGAATTAAACAATTTGTTTGTTTACAACTAACAGTTATATTTTTAGGACGCTTTCGCCATATTAATCAATTATATTATTATAAAGTTAATCAATTGTTCCACATTTATATATATATATATATATATATATATATATATATATATATATTTATTTATTTATTTTATTTATTTATTTAATAGCCAATGAAATTACAATTTCTTACAGGCTAGCATATATATTATTCTTAAAGCTATTAACAATAAAATATTTTCATAATCATTCAATAACAAAAACTTATTATTTAACTAAGTTAAAAATATTCCTCTTAATGCGGATTGGATTTAATGAGAAATCAATATATGGATAGAATCTGTTGAATTGATTGCATATACGTCTCATGGGATCAAAGTTGGCATAATTGGTTCGAAAATATTTTATTTTTAAAGGAGTATAATTTCTAGTTGGACGATTTGGGATTACGAATTCGATCTTACGAAGCAGGAACTCAGAATTAATTCAACCGTTTACTAAATTAATTACAAATGAAATATTCATATATTTTCTCCTACTTTCAAGAGTAGGGAGATCAATAAGCTGTAATCGACTTTCATATGATGGTAAATTAATAATAGGATTCCATGGAAGATTACGAAGACAAAATAAGAGAAATTGTTTCTGGACCGATTTAATTTTCTTTATATGAACTTCGTATTGAGGATCCCAGACCACGGAAGCATATTCCAGGATTGGGCTTACAAGAGATATGAATAATTGCTTGGAAACATAAGGATCATTAAACTCTCTTCCCCAGCGCTTGAGGAAACCTAGAACTCCTTTTGCCTTATTAACGATTTGTGAAACGTGGGAGTTAAAGGATAGTTTACAATCAAGCAACACGCCCAGATCAAGAAATTCTTCGACTAGATCAAGTTGATATTCATTTATTGTGTATCTACAGAGTACTGGACTTCTTCTATATAACATCATATGTTTACACTTTTTTAAATTCAGATCCATTAGATTCATCATACACCAATCATAAAGATTGTCAAGATCTGATTGGAGTAAGGAACATTGATAGGAATAGTTAAAGCTATGGAACAGCTTTACATCATCAGCATACATTAATATTCTAGAATTCCTAATGCAAGCTGGTAGATCATTTATAAATATTAGGAATAGTAAGGGGCCGAGATGACTACCTTGTGGAACACCAGATAAAACAGGAATGGTTTTTGATGTACATTCTCTGAATAATACACATTGGCATCTATTTTTAAGATATGTGGAGATCCATTTAAGGAAAACAGGAGAAAATCCGAGTTTATCCAATTTGAACAGAAGGAGATCGTGATTTACTTTATCGAAGGCTTTACTGAAATCTGTGTATATTGCGTCTATCTGTAAACCGGAATCAAATGCGATTATAAATGAGGTTGTGAATTCTAAAAGTTTAGTAGTAATGGAACATCCTTTTTTAAATTCATGCTGAAATGGCGAAAGATAACATACAACTTGATGCGAAAGGATTTCAGTAACTACCTTTCGATAAGTTTTGCAATAACACTTAATTTAGCAATACCTCTATAATTGGAAATGTTGGATCTGCTACCGGATTTAAACAAAGGTGTAATATAAGATTTCCTCCAAACTTCAGGAAAGTAACCACTAAATATTGATATGTTGAATAAGTATGTTATTGGAGATATAAGGGAATGTAAACATTTTATAAGAACACAGCTTGGAACACCATCAGGTCCACATTTATCAGAATATTTTAGATTCTGTACAGCTCTCAGTACCATCGATTTATCTAATGTTGGACAATTTATAAGGGTTGCAGCTGGAATTGGATATGGATAATTGGAAAGTTCATGTGAATCTTTATCAGAATAGGCGGATGAGAAGAAAGCAGCAAACATATCGCAAATATCTACATCGTTTGAGGATAATTTATCTCCAAATTTCATCATGGACGGATATCCAGAGACTCGACGCTTAGAATTTACGAACTGGTAAAAATATTTTGGATTATTTTTAAAGTTTCTTTTCACCCTAAAAAGATAATTATTGTAACATTTGATATTTTCCGAATTGTAAACTGATCTTGATATGGAGTACCTCATATAATCAATAGATAAACCGGATTTTTTGTATTTCCTATAATGTTTGTTTTTCAAATTTTTTAAGCCATTGAGCTACTTTGTAGTCCAAGGGGGTCCATGTGCAATTTTTTTCCTCGTCATTGGTATTGATTTCTTAAAACATTTAAATAAGCCATCATAGAATTTATTCAAAATGATGTCAATATTACGAGGGCATACTTTATTGTAAGGAATATATTCAATATTTCAGATATTTCAATATTTCAATATATTTCAGAATAAAGTAGGTGATTTAATTTGGAATAATCAGCTTTGCTAAAATCAAAAACCATCTCATTATTTACATTGGATTGTAATGATAACTTTGTTTCGACGTATACGCTTATTTCAAGAGTGGGGTGATACGCATCTTCGGGTGTTAATAATGGATTAATGCGAAGAATATTAATTTCTTCAGGTTGATCAACAAATACAAGATCAAGTAGTTTGCTAATCTTGTTTACTATGTTGTTTATTTGGAATAGTCCCAAATCAGCAATAGCATCCAGTAATTCAATATATGTTTCCGATCTTATTGATGGGCTTAAAAAGCATGAATCAGGAGTTTCGCAGCATTTAATATTTGGAATATTAAAGTCACCAAGAACAATTATGGAGTCTCCAGGTTTGGATTGATTAGCTACAAATTTTATCGCGTTTGCATGTTGTTCACAAATTTGAATGTTTGACGCAGGAGGAATATAAGAGCAAGTTATAAAAATTGTTCTAAATTTAGCTTTAACACATACGGCGATAAATTCAATATTTTGATCATTGTTAAAAAATATTTCTTCTGAAAAGAGTTGAGACAGAAATCAAAACTCCCCCACCTTCTTTGCCCACTCTATCACGTCTACAGATTTGAAATTTACTTCACATTATTTCAGAATTATGTATTTCTTTATCAGATTTATTTCGGAGCCACGTTTCAGTGAGTACAATGATATTATGCTCAATATCAAAACTCTCTAAATAAAGGGATTTTAATTTTGTGTTCATACCTCTAACATTTTGGTATGCGATGGAGATAGCTGAGAAGTTGTAATCATTTTTTGGACAAATATTAATATTTAACGGATTATTTAATTCAATTAGTTTTTTGTATTTGAATCAGAAGCCCTGGGAAGAATTACGTTGTTATCATCACGATAAATAAATTGCCGAACAATTGTATTTTTTGGCCAAAATCGTGGATTAACGAGACGATCAAAAATACTTTCTGGGACAATTATTTTAAATGAAGCTCTATTGCGCGCATTTATCTTGTAAATTTGGACATTATTATAATCTTCGATGCCAAGGTTCGTTTTAATATAGAATTCAACATCATTTATTGTTGTATCTACTGAAAAACGGCTAGCAAATATGGTTTTCCTTGGAGCAATAACTTCTAGAGGCTTTGGAGTTACTGTTGTAAACGGATTTACAAGAGGATTGTTGACCACATTTAAATTAGTTGGGATGTTTGACGATGAGGGAGTTAATAAAATAAGCTCTGGAGGCTTACTGGTAGCAAAATTTGGAACCATGGGCAAGATCGACGAATTAGATACCGTAGGGGTAACTGAAGTCGACTCTGACGGAATTATATTATAATTGGAAGCATTTGAAGTATGATGAGGCGGAATAAAATTATTTGTATTAGGAGTTACAACAGCAGCAGGACAACTACTTGTATTTGCGGTTGGTAACGGAATAGAATCATTATTAGTAGTAATAACCCCTGTATTTTTAGGAATACAAGGAGGTGTTGATGATGACTTAGCAGTTCTTTTACGTTTTGGTCTCGGCGAAGCAGCAAAACTATCTAAATTTGTAAATTTAGAAAAAGTTCATTTAAATTTAGAAAAGTTAGTTTTCCTTGTAGAGAAGAAAAGTCTTTTTTAATTCCATCGAACTATACTTTATGGCTTTTGAAAAAATTGTAAAATTCAATGCCAATTACTCTGCAATTTGGACAAGTCCACTGTAAGTTTTTGGCATTGTCAGATAATGCATCAGCATCACGAGCTTTGAGGCCACTACATTTTAAGTGGTAATTTCCCAAACACAACCAACAGGAAACCATATATTCTTCTCCGAAAATACTGCAGTTTTTATTCATACAGTCCATCTCAGACTTTATTAAGGACACACACCAATACAAATATTATCTAGGATTAAAACCAGTAATATGTAATTAAATGGCAACACAGCAGTTAATTAGCAAGGACACCAATTATAATATTGATCTTAGTAATGGAAAACGGAGTGGTAATATTAAGGAAAATATAAAACGGAGATGTTCTATCTGACAGTTGTTTTATTTGACAAATAGAACTACACCAAATGTATGTCAATGAACAATACAAAAACAAATTCATGCAAAAATAAGTCTTAAGGTATATATCCACTGTTGTTGTTGTTCAAAACAATAAATAAAAAAAATTTAATTAAGACTTAATTGCGAATCCAATTCAATGAACTTCAATATTCACTAATTAAGATATATTTGTGGAACACTTATCTTAAATAAAATAACCAGAAAAGGCAATTATAGATGGTGTTTTTAATTGAAAAATTATATAAAATCGCAACACAAAAATTTTCACAGCCGAAACTTTACAAGGTTACCAGACGAAAAAAAAAAAATATATATATATATATATATATATATATATTTATCAAGATTGAACTAAAATAGAATTTATTATAAATTATAGTAAGCAGAATATTAATGCAAATTCGATACTCTGGAATTTTTATATAATTTTCATATTATATATATATATATATATATCTGCTATCATTGCAAGCGTTGCTTTCTTAAGAAAAAACAACAACAATATATATATACATATATCAAGCGATGGGAAGTCTCTTAAAGAATTTTACGAGATCGGTTCATAAATGGCGGAGATATGTTAAAAAAAAAAACGATTTTAAACCGGTTTTCGAATTTCTAAAGCCTTTATATAAGCTAAGGATTTCATTTTTGCAAGGAATATTTGGAAATTTTCTTCTGAATTCTTATGCTGAAAAGATGAACTAAATAGGTGCAATAATAAGTGAGATATCGGACAAAACGCATTATTTACTTTTTGAAGCCCTTGATTACGCTTTTATATAGATCGATTGTAAATATTTTTATAAAATTTCGGTTTTTGGAATTAACCTTATCGGTCCATAAACAACCGAGTTATAGGCAAAAATCTGAAAAATTATTAAAAATATTCGCACACACAAACATATACAAAAACACTGTATTAACTTTCAGTGTTGTTGTTTTTTGTATAAGCAAGCAGTAGTTGTTGATTGCATGTACTACGTACCCACAATCATTTTTTTTGTATTTTCAAACGTCCTTTAACATTTAACATTTTTTTTTTAGAAAAAACAATAAAAAATTAACATTTTTGTTGCCATACTTGAGATTTAAAGTTGCTGAATTTATATTCAGCAAAAATTAAGCTTTGTATTTTCGTACATATGCAAATAGCAAGATAATAAAATAAATAATATTTTTCATGTAGAGAGTCTAAACAAATTCACTCATACATAAATATAAACATACATATAACTATTTGTTTGTTTATTTCTGCCACAAGATATTTCTAAATTTATTTCCTTTTTTTTAATTCGTCTTTTATTCTACTTATTTCCTTGTTTAAAATTCCCCTTCTTTTTTCGGCAACATACAAGTATAGTAGATGGATAAAGATGGGTTTTAAAATATCTTATCACAACATGGTTGGTTACTGGAAAACAAATACATCAAAATCTACTTGCATAAAAAGTAAATAAAATATAAATAGCAGAGACTATAGAAGTAGAAATCTGAGTATTAGATAAAAATAGTCGTAACATAGAAGCCAAGAAAAGAAAAAAAAAATAAGATTGAGTGAAGAGAAATAGATAAATGAAACCATGAAATTGTATTTATTTTCTTTAAATAAAAGATGCGTTGTCATATTGTTGTTATGAAAACAAATAAAGCTAAATAAAAAAAAATATATATACATATATTTATTTTTTTCAGCAGTATTTAAATTGAAAAGCACAGTGATTTGATGTGGAAATTTGATTTTGAGTGATGTTTATTAGAATTTAAAATCATCTTTAAAAAGTTTAGTTTATTTAAAGATACTTTAGGCTTACATATAATAATAGAAATATTTATTAAAATATAATTTTATTTTATAAAAATACCATAAAATATAACATACAAGATGTTCAGTTTCTTAAATTGTTCCCTTGTTAAAGATGTTCCTTAAACTTGCTTCCATATAAACTACTGTGAAATCGAAAAGATAAAATTTAAAAAAAAATAATAATAAATAATAAAATACTTGTTGAAAGAAGGAAGGATCTACAAAAGCCACTTCTACAAACATAAATATAAATAAATATATGATAGTAGTTTATTTTTTAAATACAAATGGAAAAATAAATAAGATCTGTTATTTTCTAACAAAATCTACAATATAACTAATTCAATTCCATTTCAACCATTTCTCGACATCTTAAAAGTATATTAAATCAAACCATAACCCACATTTGTGCTTAAAATACTACTTCACATACATATATATACTAGACTGCATGAAAATTTACCGAATTTTGAATATTGATCATAACTCCCCCTAAAATCGTTCACTGGATTGTAAAAATATATTGTGTGAAATATTAGTGAAAACGGATATCATTATCCGAAAATATGGCTTTTTTGCAGGTCTTAGAAAAATATAGACATCAAGTACTTTATTTTGTAACAAAATATTAAAGAATCGTAATGTATGCACAATTATCTATCAAGATATAAAAACAAAACATTGGTTAAAATATGTTAAAGTTATTGCGAGTTCCCCAGATCATTAATGTGTTTTAGACCACTTGTATAAGGGGTGCAGAAAAAATGTGTAATTTTTTGAGAATGTTTAAATAAAATGCTATTTTTATTTAAATTTGAAGCATAATTACTAAAAAAGTTATTTTTGCTTCTGCAGTATAATTCAAACCACTTCCTATGCTTGGTTTAAAAAAAAAAAAATTTAAGACTTTTTCAAAACCCCAATTTCAAAATTTTAAAAGTTGTGTTAAAGAAATTTCAAAACAGTTCGAATAAAACTATGCAGGTTTATAGACAATACTACGGAAAATAAAACTAAAAGAGAATAAGGTTAATACCTATTACGACTAAGCCGCATCTGCGATTTGAATTTTGCGTATTTCGGTAAAATTGATTTTTTTTTGCATATTTTTTTAAGTGATATTCAGATAGTCGAAATTTTAAATTTAAATTTTTTTTTTTTAATTTTAATTTGGATTTGGATTATATTTATCTGCATTTTATTTATCTGGATTTGGATGCAATGACTTCTGTGAGGAATTTTTTTTTTTTTTTGGCTAAGCATTATTTTGCTTGTCAGAATGCGATAAATATCATTTTATTTGTCCATGATATAAACTAATAAAATTTACTTTACGAATATGTAAGAATAGTTGCGTTTAAAAAAATATTGATTCCAATATCATTTGAGAGTCAAATTTGCCTTTTTACTGCTAATATTAACGAATGTTTTTCAGTTATATTTCCATAAATTTTTATCGAAATCAAAATACAAATAAATAAGTTTTCGTTATGTTTTCCTTAAAGCTTTTAAATATTCTAAATTACGACCTTTGGCATGAACGCTTTAAAGATCATTGTCCAATTTTCCTAAAAACTTTAAAACTTATTTTTTGAAACATGTTTTATCTTATTCTGTAATAATTCTGTTTATTCTGAATATCAGTTCTAAAAAAATGACTATAACTAAAAAATCCTTTTTGACGATATCTGAAAACTCAAATGACAGACAAAAATTAATCATTTTAAATTCTATTTGCACACTTCTTACACAAGTAGTCTAAAACACATTAATGGTCTGGGGAATTTGTAATAACTTTAACATCTTTTAACAGATTTGTTATTTTTATATCTTGTTTGATAGATAATTGTACGTAAATTACGACTTTTTAATACTTTGTTAAAAAGTTAAGTATTTAATAGCAAAATTTGTCTAAAAATTTAAAAAAGCTATATTTTTTCCATATAAACGCACCATACAAATTTCAGGTCAGATGCGGCACGGGTTAACGATATCCGATCTCTCTAACATTTCATACGATATCTACAATTCTAGGG
Source organism: Protocalliphora azurea (assembly GCA_932274085.1). NCBI lineage: Eukaryota > Metazoa > Arthropoda > Insecta > Diptera > Calliphoridae > Protocalliphora > Protocalliphora azurea. The sequence goes on along the minus strand of OW026523.1, from coordinate 68,676,033 downwards.
TGAGTCGCGGTCAAATTTCAAAAGTCGGTAAACTTTGTTGCAGTCTAATATAAATATATCTACTCGTAAAATAAAGACATGCTTGTAAGAAGAAAGCAGTGTTGCCGATATAGCCTTCTTAAGGAAAGCTAGCCTTTTTAATTTGCTTTTAGCATCAAAATTTTCGGTTTAGCTGCTAGCTTTATTTCTAGCCTTCTCTAATTCTTAATATTGTATTAAAGAGGATAAAATGTTATTTCAACGAAATAATTTCATATTTGCTCTATTTTACAAATCATCCATTTATTCACAAAAAATCTAGATTATTTATATTTAAACAAAATTTTAGCCTGCGACGCATCATTCTCTAAATGAAAAATAAAAACAATCGATTACTATAATTATAATTATTATTTTTTTAATTTAGTTTATTAGCAAAGAAACTATTTATGAATATAAATTTGAAAATATTCTTTTAAAAGCGAAAAATCACCTAAAAATTTGAAAATTCTTAATCAAAAAGAAATTAAGCTCAAAAATTACAAAAAGTCATTTCAAATTATTTCTCGTATTAAAATTTTAGCATTTTTTTGATGATTTTTATTTTGATGGAAATTGTCCTATGTTTTATTTATGAATTTATTAAAATAGAGTGATTTCATTTTAAATTTAAAAAGATGTTGACCCTTGGTTACCGATTTGGGTAAATTTTGATGCATGTGTAGAAGAGGATGCAAAAGCATGTAAAATAAATTTTATTCATTTTTATTTTGAGAACTTTTTCAACTTTTTAGTTTTGAAAGTGATTAATATATTTTTTTAAATGGCCATAACTTTTGGTATATAATTGATGTCAAAATATTTTTTTTTTTTGCAATGGATTTATCAAAGATGTCATATACAAATTAAAAAAATATATATTTTTGGAAAATATATTCTTTTTTCTAAAAATTATTTTTAGAGACATATATTTAAAAAACTGCATCTTTATTTTTTTATATTTTTTGATAGGAAGCATTATATGTGTATTATTGTGGAATTATTTACTTAATGTCTTCAAAAGTTACCAAAAACTAATGAGAACGGGAAAAGAAAGCTTTTAAATTAAAAACAAAATTTTACTTTTTTCTACCATTATTTTCATGCGTCATTTAGCCTTTTCTGACCTTTTTCAAATTTAAATTTATCTTCTTTTTTCTCACTTCCTGGCAACCCTGGAAGGGAGTGAGTACATGACATTGTAATGTTTGATATTACTTTATATTTGGGTATGTATGTAGGTATTAATATATGTATGTATGTATGCATATAAATATGTATATATGTATATATATATATATATATATATATATATATATATATATGCATATAGTTATGTGTGTATGTATTCCTGTGTGTGTGTTTTTTTTTTTTTTTTATTTTATGTGGCATATTTTTTTAGAATAATCCATTGTACGTGAGTATTAGTATAAAATTATATTTCCGTTGCTATGATTATTTTTTATTCTTAGGTTCGTAATTCCTTAAAATAATATGTATTTTTGTAGAGCTGCCTTCTTTGTCTTTGACTCTGATCGAAAATTTTAAAAAATTGTGGAGGAGGATCTAAAAGTTTGGAAGAAATATATTATTATTACCTTGATGTAACATGGGATGAGCTGCAAGGTATTAAGTTGGCCCTGTATTAATAAAACATTAAACTCTGATATTGTTCAGCCACAATGCGGGTGACTTATTTCACAATTTTGTATATATAAGTATATATATAAGGTATATAAGGCGTGGATACTTAGCAATATATGTAAATCTAAGATACGTATATATATTAGGGATGTTCCCTTTTAAGTGGAAAAAAATTAAAATATCAATGTTCCAGTTTAAAACACATTAATGGTCTGGGGAATTTGTAATAACTTTAACATCTTTTAACAGATTTGGTATTCTAAGATACCGTTTCTCAAACATTTCATCCTGATATTATCCTTTCGGGAGCTGGATTAAAATGAAAAAGGCCCCTTTCTTGTGTCTTTAATTTCTTATTTTATTTATTTTTTTTTTAATATAAATATTAATTTAGCTTTTATTTATATGTGGAAGAAAACAAAAATTTCGAACAAAATTTTTAATCTCACATCTTCGATTTTGATAAAATATACACACTCATTACGTCAATACAAAATTTGAAGTTATTAAAATTGTCCAAATTCGTTTAGTTGTTCTGATGCTTTATAAAACTGGTTTTTAATTGTTTTTGTAAATGCGCCATTTTTGAAAATAAAAGGATAATGAAATTAGTACTCGTTTTTGTATCAAGATTATTTAAAACAGCACATCTTTCACCATAAGGAGATACTGAGAAAATAAACATTAATTTAAAAAAAAAAATCATTTATTTGAGTAATAATTTGATCATTTATAATGTATTTTTTTCGTGTGTGAAAATATGTGAGTAGGTTATTCTAACTAAAATCGATATCATACTTAGCAAATGAGTGTGTTCAAAGAAGTTTGGATTTTATTTGTTACAAAAAATTTCTATGCTCTCTAAAAATGTTTGGAAAACCAAAATCCAAATAGATTTAAGGAGTTCAGTTGCATTGGAGAGCATTTAATTAAAATTTTAATTGCTTTTCAAATCTTGTAGTTAAAAATTACAGCAAGGCTATTTTGATACCGTTTAAAATATCCTAAATCATTTGGTGATCTCCGAGATATCGTTATTGCAAATTACATACTAATATAATTTATTAAGTTTTTTAAAAATATCATAAAGTAAAGAAAATCGCAGTTTTACAATTTTGCAAAACTAAAACTGAGGCCAATAAATAAGATCCTTATTATAGCTCCGTTATTCCAAATGAATCGAAATAGTCATTTAGAAAAAGCCGATTTATTATAAAAATTTTTCATTTCGTCACGCTGAGAATAGCAGCTATAAGGATTATTTTTTAACGTTCTTTCTACTATTCCCGAAAGATATATTTATGTCGTACCATTTTTTAAAATAACAAAATAGAATCGCTAACAATAGGCCGAAGTCTTAAACGTTCTTTTATATAAGTACAAATTTTTTCATTCGAAAACATTAAGGTCTCGTTACTATAAATTAAACATAAATATAACGATTCAGCTGACATATTTTTTATGAGAGTTATGTGTATATGGTTACTCATAAACTTAAAAAAAAACGTACTGATCTGATGAAATTAGGTCGCCTTTTTACGTATTTACATTTACGGTAGTGTAATGGAGCCTTAAGAAATTTTAAATTTATCACTGCAAGAAATATTTTTTGTACTAAATGTTTATTTTCTCAGCATCCCTCATGATCCAACTGAAAATTTTGTATATGCTCACAGTTTGGATAACATACTATGAAAAAATATAAAAATGGAAGATATGGTTTTTTTAATATCCTTGATAAAAGGACGAATATTGGTTTCATTATCCCTTTCTTTTCAAAATTTTCCTTTTCAAAAATAATGTTATGTTATTATTATTATTATTATTATTATTATTATTGTACGAATGAGTTGTGAGGAAATGGTACCTCAATCCATGTTTGAGCAATTGGTATTCTATTACTGTTACTCTAATTATAATCAATAATTTAGAAGCTTTCAATAATTATTTGTTTAAAAGTTAAAGAAAGTGTATTAAAAATAGTTTAAACAATGGAACTTGATTAATTCCAGCAAAAGCTTTACTTACCCGATAAGCCAACATAATAGTATTCCATTGCCAAAAGGTGGTAACTGCTTATAATTTGGGTGAAGAACTTATTACTTTTATATGGCGATGTCCACGAATTCATGGGTCCCCATTACTAAAGTATTTATTTTAATTTACGAGATATCAACAAAAATATTTTTTGCTATGTTTGAGATCTGATAAGCAATTCATATAATAAAAAGTTATAAATAGGAATTAAATATCTTCTAAATTAAATTGTTATTATTAGAGTCCAAAAGCAGGAACTTTTCATGCCTACATCCTTAATATATTTTTCGATTTTCGCCCAATTTTATAATATTTGCTCTTCTTTCTCTTAACTTGCATCATCAAACTTTTAAGTGAAAAATGGAAATATTGAAAAAAGAAAATTAAGATTTAAAGATATTCTATATCCAATCTTGTGGTATTTTTGCAACAAACACTCCATTATTCCCTACAAAGTAGGGGACTTGCGATTATCGACAAGGTTCCGAACACGACTGTCTAATTATCCTTCCGTTGATGGAGATTTTATCGGTAATTAGTTTTCTTATATTAGATTTTGCAAATATATCTAACTTAATCTTTGTATTTTGTGGCAAAGTGATTTCAACATGTTCTTGAGAAGTAAGGTTCTATGCGAAAATGTGGATATGAGCTCGGAAATGGTGAAAAGGAGACATTTTATTTTTTCGCTTCAAATGGTATCGAACTGTGTATTAGTGAAATCAAATAAATCGCTGATATCATCACTGAAATCTCTGGTAATTGGGTACAGTGAATAATTTTTGATCCCTTATACTATAAACTCCTATACTATAAACTCTGCCAACTGTATTTGTAAATTCAAACCTCGAGTCAAGTTATTCAGTTCTGTTAGTGAGACATATAAACCGTAAACAATATTCGTAAAAATAATAAAAGTATTTGAAATCGTCTTTGCTTTTTATGTATTTCTACACGATCTGTAATAAAATCCAACATGGAGAGTATAATTTAAATTCATTTTCTTGTGACGTCTACATCAAAAAGTCGTTATGACAGCTAATTTCCCCAATATGCGAGAACTCTGGAAACTGGAAACTGGAATTTCGTTAGTCAAATTTGTGAATTTTCGTTACAAAAAAAGTATACAGGACTATAAATAAGATAATTGAATGTAAGCTAAGTTGACTGAGATTAATTTTAAGTAGAAATGATGCTGAAGTAAATTAATATTATGAAAACCTTGTTATTATGTCTTCGTTTTATTCAATAAATTTCCTAAGAACGTTGAAATTTTTACTATTTTATATCAATTTGTTGAATTGTTAAAGTCTTGGCTAAATTGATTTTGGAAAATAATTAAACTTTAAGCTGTTAGAAAAAGTAAAAAAATAAAAAATAAAAGATTCATATTAATGATAAATTAATACTTAAATGAATATTTAAATTAAATAAATACAAAAATTTATTAATAATAGTAATAACAATATTAGAAAAATTCTTAAGAATTTGATTTATGATACTGAAACTTTGAGATTTTTATTACTATTATAATTAGTTAAAAAGTAAGAGATTATTATTTGAGGCGACTGGTTTTAAGACAAATTATATAAAATTTAATCAGGTGATATTTTTAAGATTTTGCCAATTATTTTAATAAATAAAATTTACACATAAACTTTTACTAACATACAGATTCTTATATTTACAGACACATGCTTCTTAGGGATGGGTGTTCTATTTTAAATAAGTTTATTTTTCTTAACTAAAACAGTCATATAAAAAAATCATTAAAATTATCTTTGGTATTATCTACAGCAGTTAAATTAAATTTTAATGTGCATCATTATAATTTTTTTAAGCTCTTAGAAAGCGAATAAATTCATTTTAATGCGTTTATTTTTTGTGCTTATTTTTCTATTTAAATTTTTTTCAAAGTGTCATTACGTAGTGTTAATCGTTTGCATTGAACAACTTAATTCTATGCATTAAGATGTTAATGCTCTTGAAGAAGATCCAATAAAGTATAACTGAAAAGAGTATGGAGTGTATATGTGTATGAACTTAATATACCACGACAAAAAGATAAACTCATGAATATAAAATAAAGTAAATAATTTAGAATTTGAATGAATATAAAATAGTTAGTTCATTGTACAAATGACTGAGGTCAACGAATATTCAAGGAAAATACTATTTAGTATCTCAAATGATAACTTGAATTGCATTTCTTACGTTCGTTAGATTCACAGGATGGCCAGAAAAAAATAGGATACTGGTACTATGGAAACAAACGGTATCACAAAGGATCCTTTAACGTGGGTCGACAAAAGAAATGCTCTTTAAACACGAATAGTTAGACCATAAGGATTTTGATGTGCTAAACACAAATCTGCTTTTATTTTTTTTTTTTCACCAGATCTACCATAACTCTAGAACGGCGTATACAAAACAAGATTTGTGCATCAATTTTGATGATATATGTTTTTTTATCCATAGCTTTATGATAAAGGATTAAAATTTAAGCATTTTTAACGCTTTCAATTCTTAAAAGAAATTTTCAAGAAAATTATGTTTAGGTGACTTAAAGATAAGCATCAATTATATAAATCGTTCTCAAGTTATGGTAAAATATACTTGTGTATTCGCCTTACTGAGGAAAGATATTAGACATGCCCATAATTAAAAAATAACAACCTGATGGAAAAAAATGAAAACAGATTCGTATTTAGCAGTTCAAATTTCATATAATCCATTCATTTATTTATTTATTTATTTATTTTTCTGAAGGAGGACGAAATAAATTTTTTTGCCGACCAATAAATTTGAATAAAATTTAATCTAATTTATTTTAGCAATTATTCGTAAAAACAAGAAAATGCTGTTATTATAATGAAATTATTTTTCGGAACTCTGTCCTCTATAGGATCACCTTTTTCTTTCTTATTTTTCATTAAATTAAAACGTTTGATTTTTTTTCGAATATTAAATAAGTATGTTCAAAAAATATATAACCAATTAAAAATTGATTAAATCAATTAATTTTTTAATTACATTATAATACAAAATCAAACAATAGTATTAATTGAAAAATTGTAGCCAATAATTTTTTCCTATATACAAGAATAATTTTCATTAAATCATGATGTAACTTTTAAAAACTACGTTATACTCTTTTAGAAATATGTTCTCTGAAAGCATTAGTAGAATGTTCTATTTGCTTATATAATTTTTATAAAAAAATTATAATGAAATAATCTTCATAGAAAATATAAAAACTAAAAACCAATTAAAATGGTATACACACCCAATCACAGACAGGACATCACCCATTCCTGCTCATAATCACTTCAAGCTACTTATAATCCCTATTCAATTTGACACTCGAATTACAAAGTAAGTCAAATATTAACAACTTACAAACTTTATAATGGTTGTTGATTTTTTAGCTAAGTGCTGGTAGACAGAGAGTGAGTCGGTTAGTATTTACAAGGAGTGTTAAATGAAACATGATAAAATATAATTTATAAAATTTTTAGAGAGTATTTTCTACTTTAAATTTATAATATTACTGCCATGTTTTATTTTCATTAACATAACTTGTTTTAGTTTTTTTTTTTGCTCTTGACATCTTGGTAAAGATGGATTATGACCAATGAAGTTGAAAGAAAAAAAATATATATATATATATATATATATATATAATTTGTCAAGGTGAATTTGATGATTCATTAAACTTCGAATTTGTCATAGAAACAAAGAGTGAAAGGAGATGGGCGTTATAATTATATAAATTTAAGAAGTTGATATCAAATTAAATGTTTTTAAATTGAAATTTTGTTTAAACAAAAAAGTACCTTATATTAATTAATTTGTATGAATTTTCTTTCTTAGACTAATACTTGTTCTATGCATAGAAACGATTATTCCATAAAATTATTAATATATATTTTTTTTCGATGTAAATCGACAGCTTTTCAAAAATTTCAAGAGAAGAATAAAATAAGTGTAAGTATTAAATTCGGCTGGGCCGAATCTTTTATTCCACACTGGTAAAAATCAAATTTTTCTTGCATAAATTCAAAAAGCATTGTTAGTGCCTTTTTAAAGTTATATCGAAATCATTTTATCCAAAAATTAATATTAATATTTATTAAAATCAATTTTAAGTTTTTTTTTTTTTTTTGTGCTAAGAGCCTCAATAACACATAATTTTACTACAATAGATATATATTTTTTTAATATGAAATTTACTTGTTGTAGCTTTTCTATTTTTATTAATTAGTGAAACCTCACTATAGGTTAGAACATAATATTTTCTGCTATTTGATTGTGAAAACCAAAAGAATTTTGCACAGGTTTACCAACATTTAAGTGAAAGAAAATTGACGATTATAAGAGTTCGGCGAAAAATGTTGGCGCCATCTAAATTATTACATAAAATAATCATCTCGGTGAATAATTTTACGCTTTTACATTTGTGCAATTTCATCCTCAAACATAACTTTTGGCTTTTCAAACTTTTAGGTTATCTTAAGAAATTACCCATATAATCACAAGACCCTAAAATAACCACAAATACATGTTTTATGTAAAATTTAAAATATTGGTTTTAAAATACATCTCTTAGGCTGTAATTTACACTATATAACATTGTTTAATAATCCTAGCTCCATTTTAATAAAAATATTAAACATAATATTAAACTACCAACTTGAACGTTTTGCCAGACATTATATTTTGTAATATATGATCTAGATTTCTTGATCTGTAACCATTTATAAAATACATTCACTTTTCAATATTTTTTTAAACTGTTTTGGGATTTCTGCCAAAAATTTGGATTTTTGACCAGTATGCCTTTACAAAATCTATATTACATAAATATATGTACATATTCGAATTATCTCTTATTTGTAAACTGGTGTTATCCATGACATTGGGAATTTGTAACATAAAGCTTCATATCTATGTTAATCTATGGCTCAAACCATCTATGTGGAAGAGCTGAATAAAGAGATATGCAAAATTATAAATTTCTTTTGAGTTTTCTATCAACAATTTTTTGTTCGGAAAAGATACCTAAAGCTAAGTTCATACTTCGATAATCTTTGACGATTTTTGCAAATATTTTAGTTATTCAAACAAGATAACTGTTGATTTTGGACAAACAAAACTATCTTCCCTTACCCCAGATCTACAACTGAGACTAACGCTGATATAATATGTGATATAACGCCGGCAGAAGAGAGTAACCATTTTGTTTATATTATGTTATATCTTAAATAAGGCGTACACACACATATTCTAATAAATCCTATAAGATATAATTATTTTCAATCAGTCAGAGAGTAAACATGTCATTTTATTTAATAAATGCCGACTTTTTTTAGCACAATTTTTATAAAAAATATTTTTTAATGTAAAATATCTATTAAAACAAAATAATTTTTCAAAGAGCATCGTTTTTGAAGTAATTTCCAAAATACATATGCACAATAATAAACAAATCATCTTATAATATATATTATACTTCTCATAACAACAGTCTCATAATATTTCTTATAATACTAATATTTGAATCTAAACGTGAAATAATTCTCTTAGAGTGAGAATTTGACACTCTCTGGTAGAATTCTTTTACGTTTAGATGGGCTGTTAGCTAAAAATGTTGCTGGTGTGAGGATTGTGTGGACACAACTTATAAAATATTTGTCATTATTTTTGTTTGATCTTACAAAATAAATGTAAAACTTGACGCCGACGCAATGCACTGAGTTGAAAAAGTTGTTGTTTTTACGTTCACAAACTTTAAGTTGACAAAAAAGAAATGATCACTTTATATTTTATCCATTAAAATATAGTTCTTTAAATATAACTTTAATAATATTTGTTACCTTTTATACAGCTGAAAGTAGCATGCAAATAAAAAAATGTTGTTTTGTGAAAACAAGGCTGTTTTATAAATGACGGGGAAAGGGAATTGGATTGTTTTTGTGCATACACGTAAACTACTTAATTTTTTTTTTAATATATATTTTATAAAGTAATTTTTATTAATGTCCGTATTAAATCTTGTAAATAATCGATTGCTAACAACTCATATTTCTTAAATCTATATAAATGCTTTACTTTGAAAATTTTATAAATACTTCTATTTGAATAAAATAACATTTCCGCTTTACGATAAATAAAACACTACAAACACTACATTGACATCCACATATTCCGAAATTTTTTCAGAAAATTGTTCTTAATTGATTAAAATAAAATAAAATCTTATTTTCCTATAAGAAAAGTTTTATTTTCCTACAAATTCATTCCATAATTGATTGATAAATTTATGGTAGTTGTGTGTTTAATTAATTAATTTTGAGTAAATATTTTACGTCTAATCTGAACTGGCTTGAAATATGTTTCCCCTTCTCGTATTTTACGATATTTGGTGGCTGTTTCATTAAACAAAAAAAAAAAAAAAAAAAAAAAAAAACATCAAATAAATGCACGTAATGTGAACTAGAAATCAACACTGTATTTAGTCGTAAAAATTGCAGGAAAATACCATGAAATATTTCATTACAAATATTTGCGTAATCTGCATTTAGCTTAAATATCTTACTTCGTAAATTTTATAAATATTTGTATTTAAAATAAAAAGCATTTTCGCTTTACATTAAATAAAAACGCTACAGACATTACCTTGACTCTACATATTCCGAAATTCTCAAAGAAAATTATTCTTAATTATTTAAATCAAAATAAAAAAATAAGATTTTCCTATAAATTCATTTAATAAATGATGTCAAATAAATTTACGGTAGTTGTGCATTTAAACAAATAACTTTGAGTAAATAATTAGCATCTAATCTAAACAGGCTTCAAATATTTTCCCCTTCTCGTATTTTACGATATTTGATAGCTCTTTCATCCAACAAAAAACCTCAAATAACTGAGCGTAATGTGAATAAAAAATCAATTCTGTATTTAGTCGAAAAAATTGCAGAAAAATCCGATGAAATATTTCGAGCCAAATATTTGCGTAATCTAAATTTTTAGATTAAGAATTTGATATTTTAAACTTGAATTGTGTATTTTAAAATTTTAAGAACTTTTAATTTTGGGGCTAGAGTATACAAAAAACCAACTTTTTAGAAAACCGGTTTTCGGTTTAAACAAAAAATCTCATTTTAGAAAAGAAAAAAAAAATAAAATAAACGTACATACTTACACTTGATGTGTATAATTTAAAAATGAAAGTTTTTTATTCGCGATATAGCCTTAGTAAAATTGTTATTACTTATTATTTATTTATTTCTTTTTTTAATTTGAAATTGTTCTTACCTATTTGATTTACCTTATTTAATAAATTCTGGTGTTCTTCTGTGCTTCCGAAATAAAATATATGTATATTTTGTGATTAGAATACTTATAAGTGAGCACGAAAAAATTAGTGCATAAAATTATGGATATAGTATAGTATAGCCATCTAATGGTATGTTTTTGTATGAAAGAAAGTTTTAAATTTTAAATAATTTCTTATTGGTTTTAATAAAACTTGTGAGCTTTTCTAAAAAATTCGTGTACTTCTAAGTACACGAATGATTAATGATTATAAATATCTTTAATTTTAATGTTTACATATGTACATTAGGGTGGCCCTTATTTTTAAAAGGATTTTAATTCTCACCCCCAAGAAATATGCGAATGCTTAAAAACTAGGGTTTACAAAGTTTTAGATTGATTGGAGGAATTCTGCAAAAAACTGAGTTTTGTGAACTTTCACCGTGAATATCTCGCGCAGATAACACATGAGAATCGGCAAATTTAGATATGATGTATAAGATACCAAGATGAAACTATATGCTGAGTTTTGTTTTTTCCCTCAACTTTTGGTTGAACTCTTAATTTACTGGAGTATATATGGTTAAAGTTTATTTTGCTAACTACTTCATTATTGGTATAAACTATACAATTTAAAAAGAAGTAAAACACGCCATTCCGATTGTGATTCGTTATTTCTGCTTTGACAAAATGAAAAAAAAATAACAATTATAATGTTTAAACTTCTAATCGATCTCTGAATCTGTTTCAATCAGTCTAAAATTTGTATTTCCTAGGTTTAGGCTCCTCGCAAATTTCGTAAATTTGAACAACTTTTTTTTCTTCCATACAAAAAGAGGGTCACCCTAATACATATATAACAAACATTATAACGCAAAAATGCTTAAGTTTTTTTTGTACACACTGAATAGTTTGATTTATTTGAACTATTTAAAGAGAATTGTCCAAGTTAAATAAGCTATTTGCCATTTTTATTGCATGAAACTTCTTATTTTTAATTATGTAATTTTTCCCGATTTCGTTTTCCATTCTATTCTATGAAAACTACAATAAATTAGGTTGTGGTGAAAAATGAAACTAACATTATAATCAAATAAATTTTGGTACTCATTTTAAAATCGGATATGTTTAAAACTTTTGAAAAGGTGTTATTAAGAATTTGTCACATTACACATTTTATTAAAACGTAAAAAAGCTATATTCTTAGAATAAAAAAGTACACATATAACAACAAATAATTCAGACTTGTGTGGAAGCTAAAGACAAATATAAGGATCTGTAAATCATATTATTTAAATTTTTAATATAACATAACCGGATTTTTAATTTCCCGACATTTTTTAACTCCCGTGATTCGGGATTTTATTTAAAACATTTTCGAGAATTACCGGGTATTCGGGAAAAATACTATATTATTTAAAAAACATTAAAACTAAACCAAAAAGACTATATTTTATATATAATTTGCACACAAATATATCTACTTTGAAATACGAATAAATTTATATCTTAAGATGACTTTTTTAATATAAGTAAATAGTTTTTTAAAATTTTTCTGTTGAGTTATAAACAAAATATTAATTTATGAATAATTTCTTTTAAAGGGCATTTTAAATTTAAAAGTTGTTTGTGAATTGTTATATTAACAAATATATTTATATCTATATCTATTATTACAAAACTAAAAATATTTTACTATTTAATTATCTGATTATTCATCATTGACAATAAAAAGAAAGAATCATGGATATAGTTCGTCAGATCCACAAAACATTTTTTTAAGAAACCATAAATAAGCAAGTCTTCGAGATTTTTTTTTTATCATACTCCGATCCCAATCAATTTCTCCAAGACTTAAAAATAATAATTTTTTTATTCTTGAATATAGAAAATTAATGTGTAAAAATTGGAAAGGTCAAAATAAAAAACTCTTACAAAACGCGTATTCATCTAACACTGGCGAGGCTTTCTAAGTTTTGTGTTCTAATAGCGATGATTTCAAAAATAGAGAATTTCCAAATATCTAAGTAATCTTGTTATTACATTATTATTATCACTATTATTATTATTGTTTTTATTTTTATTTTTTGTTCGAAAATTATTTCTTCTGGTAATAAACCCTTTGATTGATGCTTGGTTATGGTCAATGAGCGTTATTTTTTTTTTTAAATTTTTGATTTTTAAAAGTTGTAAAAATGCGCATTTTTGGTAGTGTTTAATCACAAACCGACAAAAACTGCCGAGAATGGGAAAGTGAAAAAATTTTCAAAATTCCTGAAAAATTCGTACCGAGAAATCTCGGGATGAAAACCATGATCATATACATGAGTTTTGTACTTGTGTTAAAGCGATGATCGATCGTTCCGGTCACAGATTTTTCCTGATAAGTCTTACCTATTTTAATATCTATCTTTTTCATTTCGTCGACGATTTTTTAAAACATGTGACATTCCTAAAATTATGCTGTAAAATCGGATACGTTTTTACAAATTATAAATTTTGAGTTTTTGGATATGGCTACCATAAAATGGAAAACAGCTTATTATTACTCAGGAATATCATTGCGTTTGACCAACTTCTAGAATTTATAAAATGGCTTATAAATGCCATCTAAGTTAACTTAAAGAAATAAAAAATTCCAGTATTTGATATAACATAACTTCACCCGCAAAGGTTTGGTGTTCATTTTTTAATTTTAATAATCACGGCATCAATTATCGGAAGTACCACGGTTTTAAATAACCATAAATATGTTGTCCCTTATTTTTCTTCTAGGTGTATTGATTTCTTATTGCTTAAATGTATTGCCTGTGACGCACAATCTCTCTCGATGGGGAAACTTCCGCAATATGAATATGATTATTGGGCAATAATTTTCTTCTAAGCAATACAAATTTGAATCACTTTCATAAGATTTTGCTTCCATATATATTGTGTTGCAAATTGATATCTATAAAATGTTCACATATATGAGGAGTAAATATAATACTCGTAACTCGTAACTCAACTCTATAAGTATAGATAGTCTAGTGGAAGTACATATTCTAGATTCATATCATCATAGAATCCATTTGAATTTTGTTTTTTTATTGGCATATTTTTTGTGAAAAAATAAGTTTGACAAGTAAATCTGAGTATGTGACATACTTTTTCTTAAAAAACTCATCACTTAACTGTAATTATGTTTTAGGTTTTCAATCAGCGTTACAGTTTGTCGACTTTTGTCGCCAACTGCCCCTTTAAGACTTAAGGTCAACTCTTATGAATCTATGCTTTCGATTCTAAATTTGTTCAACGGGGATTTGCAAGACTGGAGTCGAGGTGGAGACTTCGTACAAGAGTACAGAAAAGTGCGAAATTTATGTTATAAATAAATTATTTTGTTAATAGTAAAATTGAGCTTAGTAGTTTTTCTTTCTTACAATAAAACGGAAATGAAATCGAAAAATGTATGTATGTGTATCTCAACTTTTTTCGTTTTTAAATTATTTTTGGCCCGAAATCGATTTTCATCACATACCTAATTAAATGAAATTTAAACCAAATATCAGTTATTGCCAATTAACTATCATTCTCATTTTGGCGATTGAAGCAAAATCAAACAATTGAAATCCATTTTTATATTTTTCTGTGTATATGAAGCTATATTTAATAGCACATAAAGGGGATGAAGCTTATTTTTAAATATTTGAGGTATGTTTATGAGCACCTGCTGCTTAATACGACAATCAGTTAACTGATATTCTTTCGTGAATATTTGTTATAAATCAAGGATTTAGATTAAGCAGAATAATAGTGATTTTCAAAAAAAATTTAAGTTTGTCGTAAAATTCCACAATATCGGATGAAAATGGAAAGAGGCTTACTATTAGTGATGATATACTTAACGTGACCAGATATCCCGCTTTTTGCGGGAATATTCCACTTTTGGCAAGAATATTTCACTTTTGGCGGGAATATATCGCTTTTTAAAATTCGTTCCGCCTTAAAATATTTGGTAAGCATTTTATTAACAAAAATCACTTTTTTTAACCATAAACTTTACTTATTCAATTTCCTTTTTTGCGTTTTCTACAACATTATTTCTAATACTTTTTTAAGTTTAAATAAACATATGTATATAAAGTATATACTTTGACTTTTTATACTTTCGAATCTACACATTGATGAAATTAACATGAGAATATATTTAACATGAAAAATTGTTTTTCAAATATTATTTTTGACAATTAAAGGTTTTAAACTTTTTGTAACAAAGCACAGTGGAACAGAATCGAAAATCTTTGGAAATAAATCTATAACTTCTGATAGGCTGCACGGATTTACATAAAATTTCATATAGTCATAGCAGATGAATTTATAGTTTTAAGATATCGGAGGTACCTAATATTATTATTATTTTTTATTTTTTTGGAAATTGATCTTCAACTCCCTACCAGTGTTTTACAATCTGAAGTTTCGTACATTTTTTGTAAAAAAGTTTTGAGTATTTTCCAGAAACAGGTCTTTAAAATACATATGGGCATTTCTTTAAACTCATTTACTTTTGGGGTTCAAAAAATCTGAAATTTTTTAATGGCACATTAATGCTATTTAGTATTAATATCAACTGGGTTTAATGAAACACAAATCCGTTCGCGTGAATGAATTTTAGCGAACGGCGTTAGTGTTATGGAGGCTTGTATATATAATCCAAATCAATATGTTCAAAATACGAATTAAAAGTGATACGATATTGTTGATGACACCGAAGGTAATCGATCATAATGATTTTTTAACATTTCATTAAACAAATTTTAGTCAATAAAATATGGATAGATTTTCCCGGTTTTTAATTTTATAAAATTTTTTAAATGATATTAATGGACAAGAAATTAACGTTTATGTTATGGTAGTTAAAAATCATAAGTTTAAAAATATTGTAACAATTCCACTTTAAGTTCAATATCAATAATAAATGCACATATGCAACCTACACAGATGTATATAAAATACAAATACATTAAAGGAGGTTCGATATGTTTTATATTATTAAACATAATCGCGACCACAAATCTATTTAAACCTCTCTGTTTAAACATAGGGCAAAAAAAAGTATAAATAGGTTTTTTTTTTAATTGCGTTTAATTCACTAATATATTTAACCACATAAAAATCTTTAAATAATGTTAGTAAAAGACAAGTTGCATATATTAATTAAATAACTATAAAATATTTTTTTCAGTGACAAAAATACACACCCATAAATGTTAACAAATGAACTAAAATAAAATGTGTAATTATTTTTGAGTACAACTTAATTCTGACATAAGCTATAATAGCTGCATATTGGTATACATCTTCACTGATTTCAATTAGAGCCTTGGGCGTGCCAACACGATTTATGAAATGTTAAAGATACCGCGACCTCTGGTCATGAATACTTTTTATGCTATTTTTTTTTTTGCTGAAACCGGGAATAGATGTACTTATTTTAAATATAATTTTACATAAAGTGTAAAAAATGTTAATACAAAGTATGCAAATTTTTAGATCGTTTGTAATTTATAAAATGTTTGCAAATTAAAATTTTATCTATTTTGAAATAAAATTTAATGATTTTGAAACGAAATTTGGTTCATTAAAATTACGCTATGAATGTGAATTGCGAAACTCGTACCTCTTATAGCCATTCACGTTTTTTCTCCCCACCTATAGCACTGCTATTGAGGGCAAATTAACTAAATGTATCTAATACGATTTATTATTTTAAGGTCAATAAACCTCCTTATTTTGCAATACTCGCAACGGCGCAAATTTTCTAACCGATAAACTGCAAAAAATTAAAATGTTTGAAAATTTTAGTTTCACCTCTTGCCCAAAGTATGTTAATTTATATTGTTCAATGACAGACAGATTGAACGCAAGTTGGCTTATTTCTACAAGTGTTTGTAGTTTACATTAGAGGCATTGGACACATGTGATAAAATCCACGATTACAACAATCAAAAAAAAGATAAAAGCTTGTTATTTTCAAACACCTTTTTTGGATTTTTTTAATTTTTAGTGCTTGCTAATTTCACATTAAACCATTTTGGATTTTGAGTTTTTGTTGTTTTACTCCACGAGGTAATATTAATATAATTGCTTCAAAAATTAATTTAAAAAATCTAAATTTAAAAAAAATATTTCAAGTTTAAGGTCGATTTCTTAAAGGTAAATGTAAAAAAAAAATTCCCCATATAAGTAAATTTTTGGTGAATTAAATTGTGCTCCTTCACGATAATTTGTTGGTGCATTCTGGAGAATCTTTTCATGAAACCTTCTAAAATGAACCTAAATTTCTACAAACATATCATTTAAGTATTTTAATCATAAAAATATAATAAGTATTATTTTTTTTTTACCTTTCGCAAAACATATCGAAATATTGTTTTTTGGTCCAAAGTTTTCGTAGCGAGCTCAAAATTACGAAAATTTTGAGACCTAGCTTTTTTGTCGTCATAATGTTTCAGACTTCAGACTTTTAATCACTGGTAGAGAACAATTGACGAATTTTGAAATTTTTTAACTATTTTTCCGTATTCAGCTCATTCTCATCATACCTCGTTTGATGGAATTTTCTAAAATATTCACCGGACCTATTGTTGTATATTTTTGTTGAAATTAGAAAAGAAAAATTAAGAAACAGATTGCTTAAGGAAAGAATTTGTGTACTTCTAATAACAAAATTATAGCCTGGGAAAATTATATGAAAAAATGGCTCAACTTTGAAATTTGCATATACCTTTGCTTTATACACAGAAACTGTTAAAAGACATCTATAACCATGCAATCTTTTCGCAATTAGAGGTCAAAAAAATCAGTTTATTTTATATATCTCGATTTTTATGTATGGTACGTGCGCCGGTGTCATTACATTATTACATATACCAAAAATAGGTTTTTGTATAAATAACTTGCATATGGGTGACTTTTATTATACACCAAGTTCCTCTATCAAGTTCCAAGCTCGAACGCTTATGTGACTGAACTATTAAAACAAATATTAAATATGGATTGTATTTTATATTTTTAAATACGTGAATTTATTTACATTTTAAAACCTTTTAAGTAAATACCTTTCTTAACCAGGTATATTCTTTTGTATTTAATTCAAAATCCTTCTGTTTTATAAAAATTTCAAAATTCCGTTTTTTCATAAAACTTTTATAAAGTGCTGCCTTTTTCATAAAACTTTTCCCGCATTTTAATCTCTCAGGTCCCGCTTTTTGACAAAAATCATTTGTCTCTTTGGTGCTTCTAAAGGAGAGTTCGTGGGTTATAATTAGCCACCAGCAGAAAAAAATATGTATTTTCTTTCTGTGCCACTATACACCTCATCACCATTCGTGATCTCTTATCCATTTAGTTTTCGTTGAAAAGTATAGATCCATACACACCCAATACTTGTCATAACGACTCTTGAGGCTCTAACCATATCTCAGCTGTTCTGACACCTACCAGCAGTTCGTAGCTAATATAAGTTCCTTAATATTTGCAGAAACACCAAAAAATTAACTCCCATCGCTTCACGCAGATAAAAAATATAGTTGCAGTGACCATAGCCTAAGAGCAACATATTACGACTGGAAAATGATCACATCGAAAAATAGAAATGATTATAAGTAATAACTATTTTCCATTTTGTCATATTGTATCCGATTTATGGTTTGTTTTTTCATATTATAATTGTAGTTTTACATATAATTGAACAACCTTATAATATTTTTATACCACATTGTCATATTATGATTCCGTTTTATCATATTGTTACCTCATGTTATCCTATGGTTCATATTTATTATCATATTATTATTTTATTTTGTCACATTATTATATTCCATCTTATTATATATTAATAATATTATTATTAGTTTTATAACATTTTTATTTAATTATTACTTGTATTCATTGGCTTAGCTACTATATGTGGTTGAAATGCATGATATCTTATATTGCTTGAAGCACACCGAATATGACCATACATATATTTGAACTAAATGAGAATTAGAATGAAGTTGGAAAACAAATTAAAAAAAAGAACATATCTAGTTAAAAAGAAACAAGTATTGAAGTTTTCCACTAAGTTCGTGAAAAGGATAAGTAAGTATTATACTTATTCGTAACATTTTATTGTTATAGGAATAATAATATTAATATAGTTTAAAAATAGAACATGGTTTAGGAACAAGGAAAAAGACAAATATTTAATAGTTGTGTAAGTAATGATATTTTTCATATTAACAAAATTTTGTTTCTGGTGAAAATACTTAAAAACATATAATTTTTGCAGTCAATCATATTAAAATTTTTATTGAGTGTAAACATTATATGACAAAATTGAATCAAAATCATTGTTATTATGAACACAGAGTTATTAAAATTCAATAAAATTAATAACGAGGACATAATATTGTTGCAGTGATCATGCTGTAACCACGTTTTTTCTCTGCGTGTTCAATCGGATTGATGCAATGTGAAAGGAAGGACTCGTGACACTCGTCTAAACACAAGAGTTTAAAATTCCGTAGGATAAATTAACGATATTTTGTATTTTTTTTTTTTTTTTTGAACCCTGCATCAAGCAACTTTAAGTAGAAATTATCAATGACAATTTTGATAAATGATATATCGAAAAAAGACAACATCACGATCTAAGAACTAAAATACTAAATAATGTGCACATCGATATTTTGATCAGATTTGATAACGAAAAACTATAAAATACATTAAACAAGAGTGTGATAAAAAACTCATTTAAAAAAATTCTCATACTGTCAAAAAAAAACTGATAAATTGTAAGAAAATTGCAAATATTTATTATATGTTGTAAGTTTGAAAAAGTTTTTAAAAATTATGTGGAAAAAGAATCTCGAATTTAGTAAAATTATAAAATTTTTTGATGCCCCCTATATGTATCTAAATATTTACATTATAAGGTGTAAACATTTTTTCGTAACCGTTCTTTATTTGAGTCTGTGTCATGAAATTCTTTTAGATATTTTTGAGTGCAGTTTCCTTTATTTTTTTTTTTTTTTTTGAAAAAATAAATTAGTTTTTGAATTTAGAGCATTAGCCGTTTACTTTTTCAGTATATTAGCCTCATTTGAACTTTTTAAAAGTCCTTTTTTCCATACGTCCTGGAAACACTAACATACGATAATGTTAATCATACGATCGTGTTAAAAAAGTGTGAAAAAAATACAATATATGAATTTAAAGTCATCTATCATCATTCTTTTAATAATTTGTGTAATCTCTATTTACTCGAATGTTCAAAATTTTTAAAACAATATCATTTAAACAAATGCATTATAAAATAAATTAATTTTCCAATAAGTTTCAAACTTAAAGAAATTCGTTTAGGTGCTTAGTTCTGAAAATTTTAAGGTCTTATTATTAATTACATAAACACTATTAGCTGTAGTTTTAAATGCAATAAAAGGAATCAAACAATAAGAGTTTGAAACTAATGAGTACAACAAAAAAAAAAAGCTTAACATTTGTAAATTTCTTTTTAATAACGTGCGCAATTTCCAACATATTTTTTTTTTAAGATTTTTAAGTCGATATTTTTGACTATCTAAATTTATCAAAATCTTTTTATTACGTTTACGAATTTACCAAATATTTGTACAGAATTAATTTGAAAATTTACCTGATTTTTAAAGTTTAAGAGTAAATAAAAAAATGGAACTTTTTATATATTTATAAAATTCTGAAAACAGTCAAGGAGTTTTTTCTTGTGTAAAATATTTTTAATATCTTTTATCAATCTTTTTTTCCACACTAATATCTAAATTTGTTCTTAATCAAATTTCAAATAGTAAAATAAAGGGTGAAGTAAATAAAAATATAGTTTATTTTTAATTAATATTACATCATAAAGTATATAAAGTACATTTCCTTTATAGTTCACAGGCTTTATTTACATTATTGAATTTCATTCATATTTTCTGTTTCTGGTAAAATTTTAATATATTGTGATAAAAAAAACTCCACTGTAATTTATAGGTACAAAGCTAATTGTGTTTTTTACAAAATTTTATAGGTAAAGTTGAACTAAAAATTAATAGTTTCTATTTGCCTTTTTCTCTGTTGGTCAGAAGTCGGTTAATATTTTTTGGGCCTGCATACGTCTGATAAATAACAAGAACAACTCCTGATGCCAAGACAACTAAAATGAGATGTTAAATATCTAATACTTACCATTCTGTAATGGCGAGAATGAAGTTCATGATCTGGGTGTAGTTTCGAAAACTATTTTACGAATTTTACGTTGTATTGGATATAATTTTAAACTATTTACAATAAAAATAACACCAAATTATATCATAATAATTGAAATTAATTCGAAACGCCAAACTTGAACCTCTATTTTAACATAGTCAACTATTTGAAGTTGTACGAAAGTTCATCATAATCTTGTAACTGCTTCACTTAATTCAGAACTAAAGGCTCTGTCAAATAAAGCTTCATTTATTGAACTATAAAATTAAAATTCTTTTTAAATATACTCAAATTTTTCACAATTTTCTTCCAGCTTCATCGCCATCAAATACCATATTTATTGGTAATTATGGTTAAAATATGGCACTCTTAATATAATCACACAGAAGATTTAGAAAAAAAAAAAATTCAAATATAATTTGTTAACACCATTTAAATAAAATTCACAAATTTATGTATACTTTGTTGTGAAATAACCATAAACAATAATAAAATCAATTTAAAATAAAATCTTTCCCTCAATACGTTGTATCATCTACACTTTATTTATGCTGTTAAGCAAATACTTCCTTGTAATAGAAACACAAAATATAAAAAATCATACAATAAATTTCTAAATTAATTTTAAATGAAATATTTTCCCCATCAGCTTGTATCAACAAACATTTTATTTATATTATACAACAAATTTTTAAGTGATATATCAAAAACATATAGAGTAAAGAGAAAACACTCAATTTCACATAATGTTTTATATATATAACAAATAAAATTATATTTCTATAAATAACCCAGTTGGCCAAATGATCTTAGACGACAATGTTTTTGACGATTTATGCAAAACATGTCTCATATTTCCTATGCTTACTTAACTACAGCTCATAGGAAATCATCCTTAACGACACGATAAGCGCCAGAGTCTTGGATTTTGTCTTGAATATAAGTGACAATATGCAGTGTTAAAAAGGAAAATAGGAATGAATATTGTCTTCTATAAATCTCTATTAATGAGAATGTAAGCGACTCAGTCTTACATATCTTCGTCGGTTAACAGCATTTGTTGACAACATGAAAGACCATGTCTTGAATTTTGTCATCCATAAACTATGTTGAAGACAAAAAGAAAGACAATGTCATTATTGGCTTCTTTTATCAAAAAAATTTTGGAGATCTTTTTAATTAATTTGAAATTGAATGACAAACTTATTTTAGTTTTTAGCGAACTGAAAAATTAATGATAAGATTTTCTTTCTTTATTTAATAGAAACGTAAAAAAGTGTTGTTAATCAACATATCATTGAAAATAAAACGCATAAATTTAATGCCTTTTTTGGAAAAACCGCTAAAGGAAAAATATCGACTTTTAGGATGCTAAAAAAAGCTGAATCAGGCGCGAAAACGCTGCATTGGTAACACTGCTTTCAGGCACAGATGAGCTTCAATGTTTATAACGTTTCCTTTGTAAACTTTTCTGATAACAAATTAAGCGACAAGATATCATTGTCGTCATTTATTTACTTAAATTAACGACAAGAAGACCTACGGCATTTTAAAGGTTGTCATCTAAAAACTATATTGATGAGAATATATAACGGAAGAAAATGCAACTGTTTGGTTGTTAAGAGAGCTAAATCTAGCGCAAAAAGCACACAAATGAGTTTATAATGTTTCCTTTGTAAACTTAGTAAACCACAAGCTATCATTATTGTCTTTATTTAGTTATATTGATGACAAAAAGAGCAACAGCATTTTAGAGGTTGACATCTATAAACTGTATTTATGAGAACATATAGGTCAATGTCTTAAAAGTTTTCTTTTGTGGAACTTTTTTTACGAAAGTATGAGCGACAGAAACTATTTTTACGACAAGATAATGAACAATGTTTTAAATATTGATATGTTATTGATGACAAAAAGGACGACATATTTCCCTATGTAATCGTTATCGACAACATTAGGGAACTTATCATTAAACATATCATAAACATGTCATTCACTAAATACAAGATGGACGACACTGTCTCTCTTGTAATCGTGAAGGTTTTTCGCAACATTTGTTTCAAAATTTCACTGACGGATTGTTCTGGCTGTTCCACATATGTCATCTAGGATTAAACATTGTAGTTGACCTATCCTCAAGGACTCTTAAGTACATGGCCAACTGGGAAAATAACTAAGGTCACATACATACTTACATTTGATTACTCATACACAAATACAGACAAATAACATAAATGCAAAAATAAACTTTTTAAATAAAAATGAAAAAAATGAACACAAACATATAATGCACAACTCAACAATCAACCAAGTAAGAAAAAAAAAAAAAAAAAATGTAAGAAGAATTCACAGCATCACAGCAGCACAAACAATAATAATGACAACAATAAGTTTATAAGAAACAGCATATAGCAACTTAGAACAACCATGATGTTAGTGACAATGATAACAGATACAAACTTCAAGAGGAAGTGTAATGGAAGAAAATTTAACAAAAAAAAAAAGAGAAAAAAATTTCCTGTTTACTAACACAGACAAGAAAAAGAAATAGAGGTAAAAAAGGAACAGCAGCAACAAAAGGACAAACAAACAAATAAAACCAACTGGGAAACAAAAAGAAGCCAAAAAATCACAATTACAACAATGAAGACAATGTTAATGCTGAAAAAGAAAACACAAAAGCAATGTATGAGTAGAAGTTTTAAAGCCAGTAATAGATAAATACACTTATGTAGGTATATCAGTACAGTAAAAGGTCACAGTATGTGTACGCGTAATTTAAAAACGCGTTAGAAAAGGTTCAGGATAGGTATAAAATTATATTTTGGACCAGTATTTTTAAATATAGCGTAGATTAAAACAGTAATTAAATGAAAAATGTAAGTATCGAACCAAAAAATTGCGTTAAATTAAAACAAATTAATAAAATAAATGAATCATATGGTTCCAAAGATTTTTTAAATTAAGCATTTTTCTAACACTAAACCAGTCTTGTCGGATAAAACACACTATCCTTTGCTAATGGAATTAATTGAACATATTATGGAAATTATTCAGTGATTTTTAAATCACCTGTCATCAATCACAGTTTTGTAAAGCTTTATGTTCAATCATATTTCATATTTTTATTTTGTTCAAATTATAATGTATTGTAAATTTTGTTCTATTAAATTGTTTCGGATTAAAGGCATAACATAGAGGAAAATAAAAATAATTTTAATCACAAAAATGATTTATTCAATCAAAAGAATATTTAAATTTGCAAGCATCACCAAAATTATAATTATATTAATTACGAACAATTGTAAAAAATCAAGATTAATGATTTTTTTCTAATAAAAAATTTTTAAAATTTTAATTAAAAAAATAATTCAACAAATTATAAACTTTAAACAATAAGTTAATTTATCGTATCAAAACATTAAATGATCGATAGTAAATATTTTAATTATCAATCATCTAGATGATTGCATGAAACAATATTTTAATTGAAAAAATAAAAATATATTTTGTTTTTCTTTTTCCTTTTTTTATTTTCTTTAATTTTTATTTTATTTATTTATTTTTTTGTAAGTTTTTGTTTATTTGTTTTTTGAATTTTGTCATTCTCTTAAAATCCATGGTTTGTCATTGCATTCCTAGATTTCAAATCGTTCGTTCCTTAACCTTTTTACATAGAAAAAATTCACCAATCACCAAAAAAATTCATTCATTTAAAATTTGATTTTATTTCCGCCTCCAAAAATTAAATGAATGAACAGTAAAAATTAAAAAACCGAAAAATTATTTGTACTTTATGTAAATTGAAATAACTGTGTTACCCACATCAAAAATAGGTATGAATAATTATTATTGATTTCATTTGACCTTTAATAAATAAAAATATAATTACCTTTCACTTAGGTTCCTGTTCCTTTCAAGTCTATATTAGTAAACAAATATATATTTCTCCATTTAGGCGTTAACTGTGAGAACGCCTGAAAGGTCACTGAAACAACAATAAATATCAGGTAAAATTATAAATTTACTTACATATGTATATACAAACACGTGTATAAATAATGAATCAAAATTCCTTTTAAGTGTACGAAAATGCCATGAGTACAATTATCCCAAGTATATAAATTTGTTTCACAAATTTATTAAATTTATAAAATTTCTTTTTTTTTTCTTTTCTATTGTTTTTGAAAGAAAAGAAAACTAAAAAATGATTGAATGAATTAATTACTTATTTAAATTTTTATATAAAATCAAGCAACAGTGTTGTTTGAAAAATTCTAAGCAATGATTTTTTCTGTGAATGTATTAGTACCATATATTTTTGAGATTGTTTCTACTGTAAATTCATTTGAATTTTATGATCTTATATATATATATATATATATATATATAGAATAATCTCCTTCCCGGAAGGACCTCTCCAATAGCCAGTCCAGTGCAACAATACCAACACACAGGTGTTGTTGTACCAGGGGCTAGTGACTCCCGTGGTAATAGATTGTGGTCTCTGGTTAGGCCGCGAAGGTTCTTTTCTACCAGTATAGACCCCAGACAAGTCCAGGTAATTGTAAACATATATATACCTACCAAGTTGATACAACTCTTAGACCGAAAGACTAGTCTTTGAGCTTTCTTCCTAAGAATCTGGCATATGTATAGCAACATGATTTATGGAATGAGGATTAACATTTTTAAACTAATCATCATTGATAACATGTAAGAATTGTAATAAAATTCAAAAGAATATATCATGTATTTGGAAGGTCCAATTTCGATAATGGGCAGGTTGGTACCACATAGCGCTTGCATCAATATTATTCAATTTTGATTAAAATCTATTAATTTTAACAGCGTTGATCTAATAATAGAAATACTATCCTTATCATCGACGATTTGCAGAATGCCAGTAACAATCTACATTAAATTGGACTTTTCTATCGATGATTACTACTTTATTGACATTTCGATGGAGGAGCATTCGAGTTTAAATTTGAAAGGCGGATCACATAGACTTATATTTTAGCATTAAAATTCAAGGCAAAAAATTATACGATCATATTTAGTTTTATTTTTTAATAACACGTAGCTATTTCTTTCCACTTTATAAGCTCTTTTAAAAGATTTTGTATAGATTTGACAAGGACTTTGTTATATTCAGGATCAATTTTGTTTTACTACACTTATATCAATTTAAAACCATCTTTATTCGTGAATTCTAGAGATTTAAACTTTTCTGTGATAATAACTCCACAAATGTTCAATTAGATTTACTTCTGGTGATTATAATGAGGTTTTTATTTTTTTGTGCCAAAGAATACAAAGAATGGAAAGGTTGTCATGAAATGCTAACTCTGATGTTAAAAAAAAAAAAAAACTGACTTTAATATTGTGTTAATCAAATTTTATTTATATGTATTAGTGATGAAATGACTTTCACCACACATCACAAGCACATATAGTTGCTCAAAATAGTATTCATAGATTATTAAATATAATTCATCACAATTACATCCGCAGGTTTTCATAAATTTTCATCTTTTTATGCGGATTACCTCCAAAAATGTAAATATAAATACAATTTCATTTTCCGGCTTTTTGTTGATGAATATGAAAATAATTTAAATTACTTTTCAATCTGTTTTTTTTTTTCAATAACAAAAGTAGCAATTTTGTTTGTTCAACTTAAACTTCAACATAAAAAAGAGGAATGTAAAGAATATAAAAAAATATTTGTTTTCAGTTTGCGAAAAGTGTTCATATTACGGGAGTTTAAATGCAATAAATGTACGTGAAAAAATAATAAAAATATTGCGTGCTAGTGAAAAAATATGTCGCGAGTATAATTTTCCTTGACTTTTAAAGGAAAGTTTTATTTATTTTGTGTTGTTTTTCTCTTTCACAAGTGTGTAGAATTCGCACAGAATTTCTTTATGAGGAGAGAGGAATGTTGTTGTAGGAAATTGAGCCAGTTTCTTTTCTTTGCATTCTTTGCTTTGTACCGTTATAGAGAAACCAAAGCTTTATATTTGTGGTAGAATGCTTCGGATTATCGGTCGGCAATTCCTAATTTTTCAGCATTTTCATATAAAATTTATTTTAGAATATCTATATAATACCAATGATCCATTATTCCATCTATAAGTACTAAATTACCTACTCTAGACCCTACCATATGTCCCTCAACCATTATACTTCAACTACCGTGCATTACAGTTGCTACCTTATTTCTGTCTGCACAAATTGCTTCCTTCCAGCACTTTTCCGACTTCTTAGCGTATTTTCTTCAAAATTCTAATCTCAAGTTGATCACATTTTTTCAGATGTGCGGCTTTTTTATACCAGACCTGGCTGTCGTAATTTTTGTTCTAGTTGTAAAACAAATAACAAAAAACCATAAACAAATTAATATAGTGATATAAAATAGACAAAAAAAATCTACAGGTCGAATAATTTTTGCGTTTGAATTTGTGAACTGGTGAAAAAAAATTACTGCATTCAATAAAGTTCTACGCATTTAGAAGTAAATATTACTTAAACTAGAAGGAAATACATATTTTAAATAAATATTTGTCTTTTTATTCAAAATGATTTCATAAATATATAAATTATAGCAAAATTATAAGAAATAAAATGTTATGTCGAATACTTATTTTGACCATTGTATATATTGCCATAATCAAGAAAACTTTGTTGAATTTTCTGATAAAAGAACAACTAACTACATAAACACTTTTATACAGTACGACTACGTATATAACATTTAATTTGAAAAGAAAATAAAAAGTTAAATATTGTTTATCATTTGAACTCCTCTTCTTCTTAGTAAACATGGAAAAAAATTTGTACTGAAATTTGTACTTTTTTTCTGATAAAAACTCAAAAAAGACAGAAATTCACAGAAATGTCTTATGTGGGTATACAATGTATACTACACATGTGTGTGAGTGTGTGGGTATGTAGGTTGTTTTTAAACCCCTCCCTAAAAAAAATGTCATATAACTGTTGGTAACACTGAGTTTGATTAAGTTACAAACATTAAATGCTCTAAATTATTTTATGATCTTTATCAGGAAATTCAAGGAATGATTTCATTGCAATGTATGACATAGAAATGTTAACAATAATGTTCAATTTTCTGTTTCATTGATTTTTAAAAGAAAATGTTATTGTTAGTTTGTTTTGACAGATAAATTGAATTAAATCTAACCAAACTGCTAGTATTATAGTAAAAAGTGATAACAATTGAAAAATCTCAATTAAGTAAGTTAAAAAGCGATGCAGATAATTTTAAAGGATTTGTAAATTTATTTAATGAAAGAAAAGGAAGGATATGAGAAGTGTAATAGATATGTTAAATATTTTGCCAAGGAATATTTATGAAGAGTTTTCGAGTTTACCTCATTAATATGATAAAAAATTAAACAAATTTATAGTTAAAACCAATTTTTTTAAAAATCCTTTACATTTCTGTTCATTACTAAAATCGCACCGAAGACACCAAGTCACATTGCTGTAAGTCCACATAAAATCAGAATAAAGTCTGCAAATGAGTTTTTTTGTTTTTGTGAATATAAAATGCAACGTCATAAACGTAATTTTTTATTGCATTCGTAAGAGTATGAGCTTATGGTTGTATTCGTTGTTTCCTTAACCATAATTTTATTTTATTTTTTTTTTGTTTGTTATTTTGCATTATTCTATCTTCTTTTTTTATTTTCTTTTTTATAACTTAAATTTTATACGAGCCTGACATAATGATAGTTAATGTTAGATTGTTTGAATTTTTATTCCCTACTATCTACATAAACTAATACAACAAAAATAAACTAAAAAATATCTTTTGCAAAACTAAACTAAGAGGAATTCTTAGAAAAAGGGTATTTCTAATAGGAGATGTAATAAAATGTCTTATAATGTTTATATTCATTTCTTAAAATTCGCAAATTTACATTTATGAAAAAATTTATAAAAATTCTGGAAAAAATTTTCACAAGGACTCCTATGGACGATAAATCTTAAAAGTGAGATATTGTCTGCCGGTGTCATATACATATATATTCTTTTTATTTGAAATGCCATAAAACTAGTAAAACCCAAAAAATTTATTTCAATATAATTTAGTATTGGCTTTCTCATACTAAAGTTTTTTAAATTTGATCAAATAATATAGAAATTGTGGAAATATTTACTTGTTTCAATAAAATATACCTTGGTTGTGAAGAATGACAATACGTGTTTTAACCTAGCAAAAAAAATTTACTTTCCTAGTAAGTTAGCAAGTAATATTGGAGAAAAATACAAACGGTTTATTTTTTGCCTGAATAACTATTTTATTTTTTGTTCGCGTTCTCCCAAAAGTAAGAGTTTATTTTTATAGATGTTAAATAGAAATAAAAAAATAAAAACAACAACAACGAGAAAATGTTGCCATCATTGTCATCAGTTTACCGTAGCTTTTTAAAGACTAACGTCTTACTCACTACACCATTTTACACTTACTTTAATAAGCGAAAAAAAAAAAGAAAACTAACATCATCAGTCTGAGTTGAACCAGCAATCTTCTGATTATTAATTCGGCGCTCTAGACAACTGATCTCGTGAAAGCAATATAACATATAACTATTGAGTAGTTATTTATATAATACAAAATTATCCCGCTGAGCTTCGCTATTCCTTTTGATGCGATAAATAATATTTACACCATAAGGGAGCTACTACTCTTTCTTGACCTATCCGCCGTATTGAAAATTTTATACAAAAATTATTAATAAAATTTTTAAGACTCAATAAATTACTCCATCCGATATGTGAAAATTAATATTTTTTAATATGGAGACTTCCCTTCCCACATACCCTGTTCATCCTATTATCATTTCATAAATGTAGTATGATAAGAAAGTAGTTCCCACAAAATTTTAAAGCTCTCTTCTTTAGATTTCCCATTAAGATAATTTTTTTTTTTTGTATGGAGATACCATTTCCCTGATCCTACACATCTTAAATTATGGAGTTTGTTGAGAAAGTTATTCGTACAAAATGTTTTAACTTTTGTTGTACTAGTTCCTAAGATATACGATATTTAATATTTTCATTGTATGGGGGTTATCATTTTCCCTGGTCCTATATGTCCTATTTTTATTCTGAGTTTGGTGGTTGATGATAAAAATATTCCGTAAGATCTTAGGACTTTTTCTATAATGGCGTTTAAGTTATCCGATAATTATTTTCTTTGTATGAGGGCTGTCACTCCCCCTAGGCCTATTATATAAATAGACAAGAAATTTTCGTTCATTTTATGGTAGTTAAAAATCAAAAATGAAAAAAAATTTTAAAAATTTCACTTTGTGTCTGATAATAAAAGTAACATATGTAATCTACTCAAAGATATACAAAATAAAAATTAGGGGAGGATCGATATGTTTTATAATCGGGACCATAATTCTGACTACTAACTTTAGAGTATCGAGTAAGAAAAGTGTATATAGATTTTCGATTATTTTCTAATTCGCTAATATATTTTTCACATCTAACCACAAAGAATCTTTAAATAATGTTAATAAATAAAGAATTTCAAATATTAATTATATAACCATAAAATAAATTTTTCAATGATAAAAGTACACATACAAAAATGTTAAAAATTGCACTAAATTCAAACGCGTAATTATTTTTTAGTGCCACTTGATTCCGATGTATTCTATAATAACGCCTACAAATTGGTGAATATTTTCACCGATTTCAATTAGCGCCTTGGGTGTGCTTTGAAGATTTATGAAATATTAAAGATACCGTGATTCCAGCTCATGAATGGATTTTTTTAAATCCATTTTTCGCTTAACTAAAACAGAATAGATATACTTGTTATAAATATTATTTCACATAAGAAAAATTTTAGATCGATTTTAAAAATTTTTTGCAAATTAATATTTTATTGCACAACAACGATTTTAAAATGTAATATGGAAACCGTTTAGCTTCATTGAAATTGAGCTGGCTTCATTGAAAAAGGTGCATCTCAGAGTCATTCACGTTTTTTCTCCTCAAGTTTGGGCACCCCCTAGAGCGGTTCTATTGAGGGCACATTAACAAAAGAATGCAAAAAATTAAAATTTTTGAAAATTTGTTCACCCATTGTCCGCAATATAATTTTACACATAAGTTGTCCTGTTTCTACGAGTGTTTGTAATTTACTTTAGAAGAGTTGGATACATATTCTAAAAGCCGCGATTAAAGCAATCAAGAGAAAAAAAGCTATTTTCAAACACGTTTTTAGAATTTTTTACAATTTGTGTAATATTTTTTAATCCCCTCTATATTTTCGAAATTACTCCATTCACTAGCTGTAGATAGAAGCAAAAAGTATTGAAATAGATTTTTGCAAAATATTTTAATAAAGCTATGCAATATGATTTTTATTAGCTAGCAAAAAAGTAAGTACATATTTTTATGAAATTTTCATCTTTGTATTTTTGCCTATGAAGAGAATCATTGCGCATTTGCTCGATTTAGATAAAAGTACACTCAATTGTAGCAATATCTTGAAGTATTGAAGCTCTTATGTGCAAAATTTTTTAAATGCTTATTTTCTCAACTGATTTTAGTATTTTCTTATAAATTTATATTTTCTTAGAGTTTTATTTAATGCGTTTTTAAACATTTATATGTGCTATTTATCTTTTAGAATTAGTAATTTGTTCCTATCTGAAAATTCAAATTACAGAACTTTATAAAAATTTTTTTCATTTTATTCCATATATTGGGCGCATTTTTCATTATGTTTGTTTCTTTATTTAATTAACAAAATTATCAATCACATAAAAAGCTTCATGTCATTATCCGTATAAAAGATATTTTTACGGAGATAATTATTAAGAAGATAACTGGTTCAATTATCTAATAAATTTCCATAGCTGGGATTAATAAAAAAATTCGATTTCAGAAATTACCAGACGTACAATAAATTTGGAATTAAAATTTTGGTCGATTTTTTTTTAGGAATTGTGGGTTTGCTGTAATACGAATCTTAAACTCTTTCCACCTTATTATTTTGTTATCCCTCTGATGTAAACTTTTGATCTGATTAGAAATTTCAGATCTGTTTCCAAAATATTTTGCTTGATCGGGTCATTTTATGAGAATTTTTTTAATTAGAATCTTCTAAATCGGTCTACAAATGTGACCGAAATTTTCTCGTCATATAAACTATTGATAGCCAATATTATTAGGCTATAAAATAATTGAAAATTTTGCGAGAATAAATCAAATTTGGAAAAGCATCAATGATTTTGAAAAAAGTTACAATTGTTATTTTACTAAAAAGTAGCATTTGTCAAAGAATCACCATTTTTCAATAAAACCAGAGAGCAAAATTTTTTTCTAATCTTTGACATACTATATTTCTTTTCGAATTTTCTTAACAAATTGATGTTTAATGAGCAAATTTATCTCTTTTTAAGATACCATGTTTTAGAAAAAACTTTCATAATTAATTAAAGAGAAATAATTTCCAAGAATTCATGCGTTTGAAAAAAAATATAACACCTGCATATATGTATAAACATTCCATCATATATTTTATAGAATTTGTATGCATAATTTCCTCTCAAAAGAAAAGGAACTATTACTTTTTTCCAACTATGCAGTACCATATAATACACAAGCATAAGTAAAATACCGACACACCCTAACACTGATACGAAAGTAAAATGAAAAGAACTCTTAAAATTTAAGGGATTGCGATCGTAAGTTCTCACTGAATTTGTTTGGGATCAGTGTTGTTAGATTAGGGAATTTATTCCCAATTTGGGGATTTCTTTCGATAAATGGGGATCAAAAATTTGGTTTGGGGATTAGGGGATTTGTTTTGGATGTTTTTTTTTAGGTTTTTGGGATCTTTTGAAGATTTTTAGGGATTTTAATTTTATTTTTATAATTTCCCTTTAAAAAATTAAAAAAAAAAAAAATTAAAAAAACGTAAATTTTCTCCGGATATGAAGTTTTTAATAAGATAAACATACATTTATATCAACTACATAACTCGGAAGACAATACAAAAAAGTACCCGTAATAGCGATTATAATACGAGAAAAGTTAAAAAATTAATTCAAATCAATTCAACAATGTTATTTTAATGATGGACTGTTAGGAAATGGATTTTAGTGTTCCATTACTGTTAATGAAATAATAATAAAGAGTTTAAAAACCTTCACTAATTACTTGTTAAAAAGTTGAAAAAAAGTGTATCAAAGTAACAGACCTTGATTAATCTAAGCAAAAACTTTAGTTACACGGTAAGCAAACATATTAAATTGCCAAAAGGCGGTAACTACTTATAATTCGGGTGAAAAAACTTATTATTTTTATGTTAAATTCCTAAAAAAAAAAAAAAATGAGATTTGAACTTAGAAAAAACTTTCTTCTATATTTCAAAGACTACTGTCTGTTAATAGTTTTAACATACCAATAGAAATTCAAATAATTTCCTAGTTAGTTGTTAATTGGAGTTAAACCTACAACTTTCTGAGTGCTACGCAGTCGCTCTGGCAAACTCAGCCATTTGAGAACTAAATTAATTTGTTATTTAGTGGTAGAAATGAGAAAAATAATGACAAATCATCACCAGGTAACGAGTCTAATATGAAGCAGTCATTGCCAAAAGACAACAGATTTTTGCTGGGAGCATACTTTCATACCTTTAAAGAAATAAAAAAATCTTCAGTCTGCATTAACTATAAAAATGGCTTAAATTATTTACTTAAAAATTTTATTGATACAAATGTTAAAATGATTTCCAATCAATCTAATTTTTTTGGAAACCTATACTATTTTTTCAATATCGACTATTTACATAAATTTACCTATCCAAATCTTCATATCTAAAAATTAAATTGATTAAATTACAAATATGTACAAATAATGTAATTTATCCTTAAAATAAAGGTATTAGTTTAGTGGGGATTTTTTTTTTTTTTTGGGATAGTATAAGCAGTTTTTTAGGAATTTTGGAGATTAAAATTTGCTATTTGAGGATATAACTCAAAAAAAATCTGGTAACCCTGTTTGGGATAAATATAAAGGATAGTTTTAGATTTTTGGTTATAGAAATATAACTGCATCAATTATTTATTTTTTTATTATTTAAATCATCAAACTTTGAAAAAAACTGACAGCTGATAATATACATAAGGTAAAAGATTGTGTGCGTGAAGATTCTAGGTTTAAATTTCTTAACTCTTCCATGAATGTGATTCTTATCACTAATATTTAAATGTATCTATACGTATTTGTAAACTCATATAAAATTCTTCATACCACTAATTTATTCACAAGAGTATAAACGAAAATAATGTGCGGATGTAACTGTATGTATTTGTACCGCAAAAATAATGTGAATATATACATATACTACTTTTCACTGTAACAAAAAAGTTTAAGTTTGTTTCTTCTTTGGCTAAGTAAACAACAACAACAACAAAAATATACTCATACCCTTCTGCTTCTAATCAAACGTATGCAAAAGCATATTTCGAACGAAAACTTTTAATGGCATTTAAATGTTGCAAAACAAAAAATAAAAAAAAGTGCAAAACTTTATGCGAAACGAAATGTTTTGATTTTCTTCTCCATCTATTGCCACAGCTATTGCTGAGCGTGGTATTGCCACGTACAATTTGTTATTCACATATAGACACTCATGCAACCTTTTCTCCTTTTCTAGTTGTTCTTCTTTGAAAGTTGTTAATATTGCAAGTTTTCTTGCATGAGCAACTTTTTCTCAGCTCTGTAACTAAATAAAAAATGGAAAAAAATTATATACTAAACTTATAGATACATACATATATATAAAATAACAACTACTAAGCACTTGTTATTTATTTAACGAAGTAAAATAAGAAACTAAAAAATGCTGTTTTGCTGCTTTAACATAAACACCGGCTAAGTATGCGTTTACATTTACAACAATCCCAATGAAATATACTAATTATTGATTTTCTTTAAGACTCTTTTAAAGAAAAAATATGAAGCATTTAGCTTGTCAGTTGACCTTAAGGTAGGGATAGTTTAGGTAAATATTAATTGATAAAAGTATACATTAGGTTATAGGGTATGACACAGCAAATGAAGTCATGGAACAGATTTATGGTTATTAAGAAAACACCACCATAAAAATAAATAAAAGCACATTAAAAATTTAGTGCTTTAAGAAATTTGTTTATATTTCTTTTAGAGGAATACATCTCTATTGTAATAAATTTATTATTTTACTTTGGGAAACTTTAAGGATATGTTTTTTAAAACAACAATATAAGCAACGAAAAATAGTATAAAATTGCTAAAATAACTATAGTTTTGGTTTTTTTTAGAAAGTTACATATTCCTACATACAAAATTTGAGGGAATAGTAATTTTTCCTACAAAAACATTTAACTCATACGCAATATGAGAACCAAAATTTTTGGAATTTAGTTTAGTTTAGTTATTAAGAATAACATTTTGAAATGTAAATATAATATAAGAAAATATAGGATACATTGACGTTTTATTAGTCAGGAGATGGACTACATCCATCTAGTTAGGGGGCGAATTTCATTCGCCTATGTAACTCTTTTCATTTCAGATGTTCGATGGGAAAAGCATTCTGGTTAGGGGTAGATGGTGGGTTTAATCTTAAATGGATATTCTAAAAGTTAGCTATGAGAAAACACAGCAGGCAAAAGTAGCAGCAGAAAGTAGCAAGGAGAAGTGAAGACGTTAATGCCTACATTGTTGCAACTGAACTGACGAATCACGGAGGAAGAAGCGAGAACACAACAGTAGAGAGGAGAAGCAGCAGGGAGAAATACACAGGAGTGTAAAAGTAGTAGCGAGCAGAGAAGCATAGGATAGATTCAAACGCAGTAAACAATAAGGAGATAAAATAAGCAAGAAGCTATATACGCAGACACTCACACAAAGATCAACGAAACTGTTACAGCAGCGAACATAAAGGAGACAAAAAAAAAAAGAAAGGAAGGTTCGATGCAACAACCGCTATAGGTTCGAACAAAGTGCAGGAAAACTACAATAATATTAGTTTTACGAAATTTATATAAGCCAGCATAAAGCTACAATGGATCTCTTTTGTGCCGGACAGTGAACAAGGCAGACACGATGAGTAGCAGGTTAATAAAAAAAAAGAACTAACAGAGCAGTGTTAGGAAAGAAAAAAGTAATATAGTTGGAGTAATTCATAACATTAATTCAACGTAAGGTATACTGATTACAATCAGTAAGAATAAAAGCTTCAGCAAGATTAAAAGTCTGGAAAAGCTGTTCAGGGACAAGTGATAGAACATTTTTTTTTTTTTGAAGTTTTCACTCAGAAAATACAGCGACCAAAGAAATTTCGGATTACATCTAAGATTTAAGAATCAGTAGGAGATAGCCAATAGGAGTTTTAGAACCGTCAATGTAATATGAAGACTTCACGAAACAGTACTTTTCTCAAAGAAGCTTTCAATTACAAGTGGCTCAATTAATAAAGTTTTTAAAAAAAATATAATATAAAGTGGAAAAGATAAGTAATAAAGAAACAAGAGTAGAATTAAAATAAGAAAAGTGTTATTTATGTAAGAACCCTGGACACAAGTGAGTTTACCCCAGCTGCAAACCCCTTACAGCAGTAAAAAATAAACAAAAAAGTTTAGGAATTAAAAAAATTTAGTGATTCCATGTAAAGACGGACAACAAGCGGATTTGACATCTCCGATTTCAATGAAATTTACTACAGATACTGGTTATTGGTAGTGTTTTCCAAATCACAGACTTTAAGACTCATGGCCTTTTACAGTCCAAAGATATGACGTTTTGAAAAAACAAAAAAAAAAGCTAAAATCTTCACAAAGGTGTACTTTTTTAATTGTTAATAACTTTTAAACTATATACGGTACATCTCTACTTTTAGTTTTATATTAAATACAAAGATATTACCTTTATAATAATATGTATAAAGTTTATTTATATCAAAATTTTAAATATCAAATTAGGACATTAAAAAAAATCAAAATATATATTATATAATCGTTAAATCCTGACCATATGATACTCCAGCCCATTCTGCATGTCCTTAGAAATTCATTAAGGGGTGTTATATTAGACATGTGGACAATTGTAGCCCTAAGTATATTTTATTTTACTAAGTGTAAAATAAAATATGCGAATACAGAATATTACGTTAATACTAACATTTATATGAATTTATGTACTTTAGCGTAATTCCCGAAAGTGGGGTTTTGTGCGAGCTATGGTAAATTATGGAGCGATCCTCATAAAATTTATCACTATGATTTCTATATATAAACCTTATTTGTGTCGAATATAAACTTGATACTAACATGTATGCGTGATTTATGCACATTAAAGTGATTTTTGTAAGAGGGTTTATATGGGAGCTATGGTCAATTATGTACCGATCTTCATGAAATTTGGCACAAAGGTCAAAAGTAGATTTATAAAAATTAAACCGTTATATCTTCAAAATCGATAATTCTAAAATTCTTAAAAAAGTTATAATCTTAACATAATTTTTCTCGATATTCGTGCAAGATTTCATGTTGGACATTAACATAACAAAATGTAATCTATAGTCTAATTTCAAAATATTCTAGGAATTAAGCTAAATTTGAAGTTATTGAGGAACCAAATTTTTGCACCGAGAAAACTATTTCATTATGTCAACCGAATTTTTTGATGAACGAATTTTAGGATATCTATATTTTATGATAGACACTTTAAAAAAACTGATTCGTTTGAAATGTGTTAAAAATAAGTATGCATACTTTTAGTTCAATAAAAAAAATATATATTTGTTTTATTTGCACTTTTTTGTTGCAAGATAGCTACAGTATAAATAATGACACTTAGACAC
Organism: Protocalliphora azurea; assembly: GCA_932274085.1. Classification (NCBI taxonomy): domain Eukaryota; kingdom Metazoa; phylum Arthropoda; class Insecta; order Diptera; family Calliphoridae; genus Protocalliphora; species Protocalliphora azurea. The sequence continues at coordinate 68,637,857 of OW026523.1, read as the reverse complement.
ACTAAAAATGTTTTTATGTACTTAACAGCGTATTTTTTTCTGACTATCCTTCATAACTTTATCTATTATTCGACAAAAAAATTACAGATAGCAGAGCTATACATGAATCATTAATTATTGAATTAATTCGCGAATCATTCATGCACTGAGTTAGTAAATTTTGAATTAATTCTTTTCACATAAAAAAATAACTTGAATGAAATTTGAATCAATTCAAATGAATTTGGTAAAAATGAATTGCAATTCATTTCCAACTCAAATGAATTTGTCAGATGAATTTCAATCAATTCAATTCAAATATGTTGGAAATGAACTGCTAATTTTTTTTTCTAATTCATTTGAATGAATTCAAAATCAATTCAATTCAAACGAATTGGGATTGAATTGCAATTCACTTTAACAAATTCATTTGAATTGGAAACGAATTGCAATTCATTTTACAGATTCATTTGAATTGAAAACGAATTGCAACACATTCTGCAAATTCATTTCAATAGGAAACAAATTGAAATTCATTTTTACCTAATTCGTTTGAATTGATTCAAACTTCATTCAATTCTTTTTTGTTGTGAAAAGAATTAATTCAAAATTTAGCTAATTCATAACGAATCAAAATCAAAAAAGAATGAATTATTTATAGTCTGACTCCAGTCAAGCCAAATAAACATAATTCCTTAGGACTGGAGAAAATTGAGTTTTGCTTAAGTTCCACAAGACCTTTTATTGTATTTTTCTAACATATGGGCAATTAGAATGCAATGACAGCTCTAAAATTGTGACCTTTAAATTTAAACAAATCTTAGGATGGGTGAGCAAGTAGACAGTTCAGATTGACTTAGTGCTTTTGATTGATAAGTTTACCTGAAAGTGAATAAAAAAATATGCAGTACTAACATACAATACAAAACCAAGATATTGTAACGTAAAATACTCACCAAATTATTAATTGAAAACAATTCTTATCCTGATAAATATGTAACTGAGATATGGCAAGGTGGCTGTTAAAGAAAATCAGAAAAAGTACAGAATAAAACAAAAATACCTGCGTATTTATGTGAAAATTAATGCACCACTAACCCGCTTTTAAAAATCAGCATAAGATTGAAAATTAACTATATTCTTATGTATGTTTTTTTTTATTTGAAAAAAAAATGTTTACATTAATATTTTAAAAATGTCAAAACAAATATGTAATTTATTATTTTTTATTTTTTTATTTAACTAATACAACTTTCTGTTAGTTGGAAAAACCGAATAAAATTTTTAATATGAAATGTGATCAAATTTTTACACAGATTATTAGGTATTGCAACTGAAAATATGGTTAAACTTTATACTATACGAGCACAAATTAATTTTTAATAGCATTCAATAATATTTCATTTTGAAGTATGAACTTAATTTCGTTATGTTAACCAATTTACTTCAACCTATTTTAAAACATACAAATTGATTAAAGCTACTAATTTTATAGCAGCAAGGATTTTAATACAATTATATTAATGATTCTTATGTCATAATTAGAGAAAATATACTGAAATGATAATTTTTTAATATATTTGTAATCATTTTGTATTTGCTTATCTGAATTTTAATAATAGTAACTATTTTCTAACCAATATTTTTGCTGTGTGTGTTATTATTTATATTATATAAGTTTCTTTACTCATATTGCAATATAATCATTTTGGTTTTCAAAGCTTTTGATTACACAAAATTTGTTGCCACAAAAATTATAGTTATAGTGGCAATAATTAAGCTAAAAATTATAAAAAAGCTGATTACTTAAACATAAGATTCATTATTAAAAATTCAAGAAGCATATAAACCATATACATCAAATGCTAGGAAAAACATAGATGCAGTTCTTAACCATCGGAACGAAGCCCCCCACATCTAAAAAAGGATATAAAATTGAGATTAGAGTTTGTAAGAGTATATGCCAGTAATTTCAAAAAATTCTGAAAGTATGAAATCTTTGCTTTTGGAATCAAGCTAAATCATTCTGCATGCAAAAGTCCTAGCCTATAGAAGGCCATATACTGAGCTAGAAGAGAGAAATTACTTGGCTACCGTAAACTACGGTGATAGTAGTGCTATGGGTATTGTATATACATATGACAGGGTCTGGAGTAGGTATTTTAGTATTTATAGATGGAATAATGAATTATATAGACATTAAAAAATAAAATTTACATGGAAGTGCTGAGAAATTATGAATTTCCGACCGATTTATGTTTATCAGGATAATAATCCAAAGTATTCTATTAGAAAGGTTAGCTTTCTCCATAACTGCATGAAAATAATAAAAAAATATTATTATTGTGTTGTAATAAACTTTAAACCATCTTTTCAATTAAAAATTCTGAGGAAATTGTATTATTAAAAAAAAAAAAAAAACAAAATAATAAATAATAAATTAGCATCTCATGTCGAATAGTTTTTTTGGCCACTGTATACTTATTATATAAACAGTGCTAAAATAACGGTTATGGAGGTCAAAGATCTAATCTTCAGATGAACGTACAGTTGGACTTAATTAAAATAAAATATTGTTAACAAATCACACAAAAAAAAAAAAAAAAAAAAAAAGATTAAAGCATTTCTATATCCAATCTTGTACTTTCTTACAGCTAATTGTATATTGAATAATTCAAGACAACTTACACTCCAAGTCCTTATAAGTATAATTTGTTACTAGTTTTAGCAAAATAATTAAAAGACTAAGTAAAGATGAAACATTAAATTTCTTTTTTTTTTCAAAACAAAAAATTAATTTTTTAAAATTATCAGAGATTGAAAATGAAATTTGCACTAGACTAAACTTTAACATATCATTCAAATAAGAGTATATAATCGTTTTAAAATAATTTGCCTCGAAATATTAAAGATTTTCCTACCAAAAATATTTTTTCGTTCTGACCAAATTTAGCTGACTTAAAAACCAAATATCTTCAACTAAAAGAGACGGTAAAAATATCAATGGATTTAGAATTTTCAGCATGTTTTATGTTACGATCAATATCAAAATTTAAGTTATACAAATATTGATTTTTATGTTTTTATTTATTTTTGGTCATTCACACTCCAAAAAAAATTATATAATGCACCGTTTTTTTTTTTTTTTTTTTTTTTTTTTTTTTTGATAACCCTCCATTTGTTTAGGTTTCAACGAAACCAAAATGGATAATACACCACGTATGCTGACGAAGTGTGTAGCGGCATAGAAGATACATGTTCCATTCTGCTGGTGTCTAATTATAGTCCACAAACTCTGCCTTGGTACTGCCAAACAGAGACAATAAGGCAATTTACGATTAGAAACTTTTTTACAGTTTTTTTTTCTTTTTTAAGAATGGTCATGTCACTCATTCACGTATAAATATTTCTGTGTTAATGAAACGATCAGTTATGAATGAACTGCTTCTTTCCCCGTCAAAAGCTTCCAGACAAATAACTTACTTCGGACTTTAAATATCTGTTTTAACCGATGTATCTGCTAGACCTACCATAAATTCAACAAGTAAAAAGTAACAAGTGGTAAGGAAAATTCCATCATTACGATCGTTTATCGCCCATTTACAACATTAAAAATTTTGAACGAAATTCATCTCAAAATTTTGTATATCGTTCATATCAGTAGTTTTTCACTTCTTAGGTTTTTAAGCTTTTTTCACTTTTTTGAAAAATGATTGCGAGAAATTCATTTTTTATGCCGCTTTCCTTTTCTTTCTCTTAAAATGCGTATTATTTTATCAAGGGACTTACGGTATATAAAATTCCAGAATATAAATTTCCAGAATGCAATACGTACTCCCAAATATTCTTTAATATCTTTGGCCATTTTCAATGCATTTAGTTTGTGATTTCACGTTAAACCAACTTTTGTAAACCCTAATGTCGTGGGACGCTTTTTGTTGCTTTTACGCTTTTTATACAATCTAATTTTCCGACTTTCCTTGCTTTTTGGCTTTAACTGAAATTTATTTTTTTTTTTTGTTTGCATTTGCAGTATTTAATACACATGTAATTGTTATCGTGGTTGTAAAACCAATAACAAAAAAACAAAACTAAATTAATATAGTTATCGGAAATGGACAAATGAACAGCATGTTGTATACTTCTTTTTGCATTTGAATTCATGTACTGTTGAAAAAATAGAAGCGCTCAATGTGCATTTGAGAACAAATATTGCTAAAGCTAGAAGGAAACACATATTTCAAATAAATATTTGTCATTATATTCGAAATAATTCAAGCAGAAATTTTAGTTAAATAATTATCATCTAATACACAGTTAAAAAGTTAAAGTTAACAAAAATATTTTTTGTGTGACCTTTAAAGTTTTCGAATATAAGACAGTTTTTGTCGTAAATGATTTTTTATAATTTATTTTTATGTAATTTAAAAGGTTTTTTATTCATGAAAGTTTTTTACAGAAATTATTAAGGCTGAAGAAGATGATGATTTAGAAAGTCAGACTCGATATACGGAAATTGTTTGTACTGGGTGATGGTATAACTGATAACACTTACATTTTATAACACAGATTTTAAGCCAATCATGTGCCTTTTGTTGTCATAAGGTACATGGCTATTTTGTGAAAAGAAAACTTTTAAAAATATTAAAATTTTAAAAAACTTTAAAAATATTAAATTTTAATATTACTTTTAAAAAATTACATTACATTTCTTAAAAATAACAAATTTGTTGCTCAACTTTAATATTAATTTCTTATTATTACTTGGCAGCTTAAATAAATTGCTTTTGAGTATTTTAAAGTTTTGTGTTATTGTTAAAGTTGTTTAGAAACTTAATAGATGTAATATTTCCCCAAGGATATTTGACGGATACTGTTATACTTGTTGTCATTCACTTAAAAAAGTTTCTTTATATCACACATTTCAATTACTTATGAAAGTGTATTTGGACTTTAAGACTCATTGAACATTTTAAAGTAAAAACTTTTGCAGACAGTTTTAAAAATCTAACAAAAATTATTTTTTTTTATAACCTAAGTGAACTTTAAAATACGGTAATTGTATCAACAGAAATTAAAACTTTTTATAACACCAGGCCAAAAATGAAAAATGTATATAAATACTTGAAAGCTTAAAAAGTTTTATATAATAAGTTTATATAATAAGTTTATATAATAAGTTTTATTTAATATTGTGACTCTCTTTTTAATTTGTATCATTCATCTACATTTCCGTTAACAATTACAAAATTCCACGATTTATACTAATTATGGTCAATTTCCTGCTGTCCCTTCGATGTTCCTTAGCAAAATATGTTTTGTAAAATGTGTGCCATTTACAACTATTAACGATATTTGTCTTAAATTTTTGGTCCCAATCAATTATATTTAGCGTCGTTCCTATATCTGTATGTCCAAGCAGCGTTACCATTGAGAATTTTAAGAAGTGTGCAAAAAATTATATTTCAAAAAACAAAGTTGCCAAAAAGGGGATTTTTCGAAAAAAAGATCAATTATATTTATCCAAGATTTGCAAAAATTACAATTTACTGTATAAAAATACAAAGATTTTATGGTGTAAAATAACAAAAATTAAGTTAACGCAGTAATCCATGCTATTTCATTAGAAACTGTGAATGTGGCTAGCGAAAAATGACCTTTTTAAAAATTATCCCTCTTGAGTAGTAGGGAAATGGGAAGGCAATAGTTGTTTTTGTTTTTAATGAGGAGGAAGAGGAATTTTGAAGAGGAAATTGTTTGTATGAAATTGAAAACCAATGAATTTGTTTTTGTAATTTCTTCTTGTGAGTGCATTAATAGGAGGAAAAATTGTTTTGCATTTTATGAAATTGAAAACCAATGTATGTATGTATGTATATATGTATGTATGTATTTATGTAATTATGCTAAAAGTACATACAAACAATTTAACAGGGGAGACAATTTTTATTTATTTATTTTTTTTTTTGCACTTTTAATTGTGATGAAATTAAAAACTGATGACTTGTATAAATAGCGTTTGAGTATTTTTGGTTTATTCATCTACATATTTTTATATGGTTATTTTTGTTTTTGTAAAGTGGAAACTTGAGAATTGTTTTGTTTATATAGAAAAAAATAACTTTGTGTAAGGTTCTTTGACATTAATGAAGATGTATTTTATGTTGTTGAGTATGGTCATGATTAATATTAAATATTGTAATAACAAATTAAGGGGAGTATTTTTTATTCACATTAAACATTTTTCATATCTAGAATATGTTTAAAATTAGTTTAAGGCTCAATATTTATGTATTTATAATGTTTTCTCAATTTGAAATGATTAATTTTGAATATTCTAATAACAAACTATGGGAGTATATTTTATTTACATAATTAGTTTATAACTCAATATTTCTATATGAAAGCTAAATTAATATTTTCTCTATTTGAAATATTAAAGAGAAATACTCAAAGTATTCAATTTACTTATTTAAATATAAAGGAGTATTTTTAAATTTGTATAAAAAGAGGAATCAAATCATATTTATTACCATTTGATCTGAGGAATACTTCAAAGTATAGTTAGCAGAATGGTAAGCTATCACTATTGTAAAATGCATTTAACTTTTCATGTATTTATAACTTTTTTTTTTTTTTTAGATGTATGAACAAATTATTAAATTGGCTCTTGGTATTAAGGCAGAGTATACAAAAATTGATGATATTCCCTTACATCAACCATTCAAAATTTTAAAATTTGAGTGGAAAGAAACACAATATGGATCAAAAGTTATCACATATTTAAATAACAATAAATGGTTTTATCTTCCGCAACGATTCGTGAAATTTTTAAACAAGGAGGATCCCTATTTAACGCAATTGAATGATAAAAACTGGACTATTATTTACAAAGGTCGTCAATCTTCAAATGGGCTTGCAATATTTGAACTTAGTTATAGCTAAAATTTTATAAATAAAACAGTTTTTTTATTTTTTATTTTTATTTTTATTTATTTAATAAAAATATATTAAACTTATATAGTGCTTATTATTATTTTATTTATATAATACTTAAAAATTATTATATATCTAAATTTAGAAGAAGATCCTCGTCTTCGTCCATTATTTTTTTATACTCTTCTGGAACTGAGTATGGTCTGACATCAAGTTGAAGTTTCTCATCTTCCTCCATTAGTTTTAGTTCCTTATACTCCGGAACTAAATTCAATGTTGCGCCTCCTGAAGTATCTGCAGGCTCCAAATAATTTGAAAAGTCTTTGGCTTTGTTTTTATGAAAATTATGACATTTCATAAAATACCTTTAATCAATATTTAAATATATGTTATTTTTCATTAGTCTGTTGACATAATTAAAAGTGATTAGACATAAATTTTAAACAATATGCCTTCTTATAAATGTAAATATTGCAAATCAATTTTTGTGGAAAAAGAAATGCTTGAAGGACATGAGATCCTTCATTGTTCGGAATGCTGGAAATGGTTTTCAAAGGAAAAACATCTAAAGGAGCATGAAAGGACTCATGCCAGCACATCCCATGTCAGTGGTAGAAGTGAGCCTTCTACTTCTAATAAATTTAGTTGTGTTAAGAGTGCTTTCAAAGAAAGAATTCTTACATACCTCTACAGAAACCAAAAAGAGGAAATTCTGCATCCTCAAGAGTTTTTAGAAGATGTAAACCGTGATATTTTTGAAATTTTGGAGAACGCTATAAATAAAAACATAACATTGAAATACAATTTAGAAGTGGAGTGCGAATATATTAAAATTGTAGAAGATGAAATAATGCTAACCACCATAACGCATAGAACAAAAATGTCACTTTTAACCATAAGTGATAGTATTGAAGAATCTTTGAAAGCACAATACACGTATATATGTAAAAAGATGTCAGAATTCCAGGAGAGGGATAGTGGATGGTCCCTAATACGAATGAAGCACTTGGAAATAAATATAAATAAGGCTTCATTCATTAGAGGCTCCAAATATATACCACTACCACATTGGATAAAGAAAAAAGATGCCTGTTTCAACTATCCAAATGATGATGAATACTGTTTCAAGTGGTGTATCATCGCTTCATTTTTATATAATGAAGCAAATGGATTTGTGAATTGCAATGGATTTGGAAATATTCAAATAAATGAGGATAAAATATGTGTGGAAAATGAAGTGCTAAATTTTGAAAAACTTCAATTTCCAATGAAGTTAAAAGATATAAAGATATTTGAAAGCAAGAATGAACATGTTAGCATAAATGTATTTGGCTGTGAAGGTAGTACTATAGTTGGACCGTATTACCTCACATCTGCAGTAAAGAAACACCACATAAATCTTCTTCTTCTTATGGACGAAGAATGGTGTCACTACGTTTACATTAAAGATATCGGAAGGTAATTTAAATAAAAATTAAGTACATATTTTATAAATTAAATTATTATTATTCAAATATTTCAGATTAGTAAGATCAAGTTTAACTTCCCACCATGGACGGGTTTTCATTTGCAACGCGTGTCTGCAGTACTCTCCAAATGAGAGGATAATGGAAGATCATTATCTTAACTGTAAAAGAGTAGTACCGAAAATGCCAGAGGGTGATAATAACATTTTATATTTTAAAAATTATCAGAAGGAGTTAGATGTACCGTTCGTTATATATGCTGATTTTGAGACGTATTTGGAGAAAATTGATAACGAGCAAGTAAATATACAAAAACATATAGCTTGTGCTTTTAGTTATTATATTAAGTGCAGTTTTAATGATAATTTAGATAAGTTTAATATTTATTTTGGTAATGATGCTCCTACAATATTCATAGAAAATTTAATTAATGACGCAAAAGAAATTTACGGAAACTATTTAAATAAGGACGTACCAATGACAGCACTCTCCAATGATGAAACAATTTTGTATAACCTCTCAACAATTTGTCACATATGTAAGCAAATTTTAGGAGCGGACAAAGTACGGGATCATTGTCATTTGACTGGCAAATTTAGAGGAGCAGCCCATAGCTCATGTAATATTAATTATAAAATAGCCAAATTCATACCAGTATTCTTTCATAATTTTTCCTCCTATGATTGTCACTTATTTATGAAAGAACTTTCACAATTTGAGGGAGATATAAGGGTAATTCCTCTCAATAAAGAACTATATATATCTTTATCAAAGTTTATAACAGTTGAAGAAAATCAGGGATTTGAAATTCGGTTTTTAGACTCTTTTCGTTTTATGGCCTCCAGCTTAGAATCTCTAGCCAAAAATTTAAATGACAGTGATTTTCAAATTCTAAATAAAATTTATAATCAAAAACAACAATTTGATTTACTCAGAAGAAAAGGAGTATTTCCTTATTCTTATATTGATTCGATGGAGCGCTTTAATGAAACTAATCTTCCTGCTAAAGAAAAATTTTATAATATTTTAAATAATTCGCATTGTTCTGATGAAGCTTATGATCATGCTAAATCGGTTTGGACAACTTTTAAATGTAATAACTTGTTAGATTACACTAAATTATATTTAAAAACAGATGTTCTCCTCTTAACAGATATTTTTCAAAATTTTAGAAGTATCTGTAAAAGTATATACAAACTTGACCCATGCCAATATTATACTGCTCCAGGTTTATCGTGGGATGCGATGTTAAGAACAACTAACATAAGGTTAGAACTTTTAAGTGACGTCAATATGTATAATTTTATACAAGACGGTATTAGAGGAGGACTAGTACAGTGTTCAAAGAGATATTCTAGAGCAAATAATAAATATTTAGAAGACTTTGATAGTAGTAAGCCTTCAGAATATTTAATGTACCTAGATGCTAACAATTTGTATGGTTGGGCCATGTCAGAATATCTCCCATATGGAGAATTCGAGTGGATTTATGATGATGCGGCTTTAGAAGATATTGATGTAACTGCAATATCGGATACATCTGATATTGGATATTTTTTGGAGGTAGATTTAGAATATCCACACTATTTACATGAATTTCATAATGATTTACCCTTTTGCCCAGAAAATAAATTTGTTGGTAAATCTAAATGTAGGAAGCTGATTGCAGACCTGACACCAAAAACAAAATATCAGATCCATTATAGAGTTCTTAAACAATGTTTAAAGAATGGACTGATATTAAAAAAAAATACACAGAGCGTTAAAATTTCGACAATCTCCATGGTTAAAAACATATATAGATTTGAATACATACCACAGAACAAAAGCAAAAAATGCTTTTGAAAAAGATTTTTTTAAATTATTAAATAATTCTGTATATGGAAAAACTATGGAAAATGTTCATAAACGCAAAGATATAAAAATTGTTACAGATTGGGAAACAACAAGGCGTAATCATTTAGGAGCTAGAGCATTAATTTCAAAGCCTAATTTTTCGAGTATAACTCAATTTTCAGAAAACATGTTTGCAGTTCAGTTAAAGGTTATGCAAGTAACTTATAACAAACCAATTTATTTAGGCTTTGCTGTGCTGGAACTCTCAAAATGGAAAATGTATGATTTTCATTATCAATACATGAAACCAAAATTTCAGTCTAATTTAACATTGAATTATATGGATACAGACTCATTCATATACACTATAAAAACAGATGATTTTTATAGTGATGTTCGTGAAGATATTGCCTCAAGGTTTGATACATCAGAGTATCATCCCAATAACATATTTAAACTCCCAATATTAAATAAGAAAGTTCTAGGCATGATGAAAGATGAGAATAGCGGGAAAATTATGAAAGAATTTGTGGGACTTCGATCAAAAATGTATTCATTCAAAACGGTTGACATGGAGGAAGTAAAGAAATCTAAAGGAGTTAAAAAATCATGTATACAAAATTTATCAATAATAGACTACAAAAGGTCATTATTTGAAAGAAAAATAATTTCTGATACAATGCATACATTTAGATCGAAGTTTCACCAGTTGTATACACAAAAATTACATAAAGTTGTTTTGAGTTATGCGGATGATAAAAGAATTATTGCTTCTGACCAAATAAATACTTATGCGCGAGGACATTTTAGACTTCAAAGTGACTTTGATAACTTTTTTACAGAGATAGATGACGATATTTTCTTGAATATTGATAGTGAGTATATAGAATTTTTAAAAGATTCATCAGATGATGAATATTTAATGAATGTAAATGTTTAAGTTGTACATTTAATAATTTAAATACTTTCATATTTTTTAATTTTATTTATAGTTTACATAAGTAGAACTTCAAATCTATATATTTCTATTGAATAGAGTTAACTCCTTAAGATATTATAAAAAATATATTTTTTAATGAAAATGACACTGATATTTATGTTATCACAATGAAACAATAATAAATATATGTATTTTATTATATAATAAATGTGTTTTATTTTTAAATATTTTTCCATTGTACATTTTCTATTTCGTAATCTAACTTTTTACGATTTCTAGTTAGTCGAGGGGAATATTGATATGGTAAAGTTGATTGCTTCAAATTTTTGTGATTTTCATCCTTTGACAATATTCTTATTTTTGGTGTTCCATTATTTGAAAAATGTTTAAGTCGTTTAGCTGCTGAAGAGGCAGAAGTAGGATTAAGTTTTTGTAATGTTGTATCCATATCAATTTCATCATAATTTTCATTAGTATAAATTTCCTCAGGTAAATTTATATTAGATTGTGTTCCTACACTACTTGACTCTGGTTGCATTGTTTGAGTTTCAATATGTTTCTTATATATTTTCCTAGTTTGTGTTTCATTATCACGTAGGTTACTCAATTTAGAACTTTTAGTTTGATGAGAAGATGATATTTGGCTTCCAATTAAATATTTGGCTAATTCTTGTTTAATATAATACCATTTATTAATATCTTTTAGTGTGTGTGAACTATATATTGGTATTAGTTTTCGATGTAGAAAATTGGAATCAGAATATTTAATTTTAAATTTATCGTAAGTTGATGGATTAAGAACTATTAATTTGGATAAATTATTTGACATTTTCTAAAATTTTTCCAATAACTCCACTTAAAACGGATGAAATAATGATTGGTAGAAATCCTCCTTTTTGAATTAGATGTTTCCTCTTTTGTTTCATTGAGGTTTCTGGTGAACAAACTTTTCTAATTGTATTTTTATATGGTTTTATTTTTTCAAAAACTGCTTTATTGATTTTATGGTTCTCATTAATTATATTAAAAAGTATTTCATTTATTGTTTTAATAACAACATCATCAACATGTTTCAGTATTGCATTTCGTAATTTAGGATCTGCTTTCTTAAGAACGTAAAGAATATGTTTGTTCTCCTTCAACAGTTTTAGGTTCGAGGTCATTGTTTATATTTGCAAATATTAAATAGTGATTTTTATTAAAAATATCCGTTCTAAATCTTAATGCGTTGTGTATTTGTTGAGTGAGATCAATTAATAAATAACCATGAGCCTGCTGCGTACACTTATTATATACATCAACCAGAGCTTTTGAGTTTTCTGGGTATACTTGGCGAGCTAAATATTGAAATTGTAACTTATCCCTAGGATTTTTAAACATAACTATATATTTAGAGTTTAAAGAAATATCTCTGGAATAAGCACCTTTATGAAAAATGTTTTGTGTTACTAAAATCACAGCTAAATTTCTATGATGAGATCCCTTAGTAAAAAGTTCACACACTTTTTTATTAGATGATTCAAGCATTAAATCATCCAATATTATTAAAACCGATTCATTTTCTGCAGTAGCAAAATCCTCTGGAATACCATGTATAAACTCTACATTGTTAATTCTCGGAAGAGAATTTTTTTCTGCAAAACACCAAATAACACGATCTATGTTTTTAGATATTAAATGTTGATTTTTAATCAAATTCATAATAAATGTGGATTTCCCACAACCAGAGGGACCACAAATCATCATAGTGAATGGATATATAAACTGTTGAAACATGTTTACACTTTAGTACACGACATTTAAATGAAGTGAAGCATTAACATTCCATAAATATAAATATGAGTAAAAGAATTCTTGTTGATGAACTACATCGTCAAGCGAGAAAGAGTTTTCAGCGCCGAAGATTTATTCAAAAGGGTATTTTAGATACATGGCAGATTGACTTAGTGGAAATGATACCGTATGCAAAATTTAATAGAGGTTTTAAATATATGCTTACTGTAATTGATGTATTTTCAAAGTATGCATACGCATTACCACTAAAAACTAAAACAGGAATAGAAATTTCGAAAGCATTAAAACGTATTATAAAATTAAACAAAGGAAAATCTCCCAAAAATATCCATTCTGATCAAGGGAAAGAATTTTATAATATCTATTTTAAAACTCTTATGAAAGAATATGAAATTAACCATTACAACACTTTTTCAAGTATGAAGGCATCAATAGTTGAACGTTTTAATAGAACTTTAAAAAATAAAATGTGGAAACAATTTAGTATGCAGGGAAATTATAAATGGATAGATATATTAAATAAATTGTTGAAAGAATATAATTCTTCATATCATCGTTCTATAAAAACAGCACCCAATTCTGTTAATAAGAAAAATGAACAGAAACTTCTTAATACTGTATACAGTAATTTGAAGGTTTTCAAAGGAGGAAAATATAAATTAAATGATTTAGTTCGCATTAGTAAATATAAAAATCAATTTGAGAAAGGATATACACCAAATTGGTCTACAGAGGTTTTTAAGATAAACAAAATTTACGTAACCAATCCTATAACATATCAACTTGCAGATTTTAATGGAAATATAATTAAAGGTGGATTTTATGAAGAAGAATTGTTAAAAACAAAAGCCCCAAACATTTTTTTGGTAGAAAAAATTTTAAAGCGAAAAGGAGAAAAACTATTGGTAAAATGGCTTGGTTTCGGAAAAGAATATAATTCATGGATTCATCAGAATGATATTAGTAAATAATATATGTATAACAAACAACATACTATATTGATCATTCTTTTTAAAGATGGCTTCAAGTATACAAGAAGAAAATATTTATGTTACTTTATTAAGTAATAATTCAATGGATATTTATAAAAATACTCCAAACACTTTTACAAATTTGCTAACACAATCTCTAAATTTGGATGATCACTGGGTAGTTGGATTATCAGATATTTCATTTTCATTACTGGAAAGAAATAATCAAAACATTGCCAAACGTAGAAAACGAAATACAATTTCAAATGTCGACACACAAGCTATAGTACATGGAAAAACAAAAATATTGAAGCATAGTGCAAATAATGAATATGAAGACATTAAGTTAAAATTTCACGAACTTTTAGAAAGTTCTAATGATTTTATGATAACAAACCCCAATCTGAATAATAAAACAAAACTTTTGAATAAATTAAGTGATACTCCAAAGAGTAATGAATTCACAGAAAAAAAAGATTTAAGTGATAAAAAATCAGATCCTTTAAATAAGTTAAAGAATGATACCTCACAAACAAATTTAGCAACAGAAGAGAAAGTCAACGAATTTGATTCTTATACTAGTAGAGATGAATTAGAAAACGTTGAAAAGGATTCCATTTTAACATCAACAAACCACATTCTGCACAAATCTTTAACCAAATTTTCAGATAATATGACAAATTATTTTACTAAAGTCTTTTCACCAGATATAAATGAAATTGTATTTATTTACACTGATATAATTAAACCACGACATGTAGGTAATAAAAAAACTAAATGTTTGAAAATATTTTCAATATCCACATTGAAAAATTATATTCATTTTAATAGAATTGAATATTTTCCTATTGAATCTTATAACATTAATAATATATCTATAATGATTCGAAATGATGAAGGAGGAATAATAAGTTTGAATGAATTCATACCAGTTTATTGTACTCTACACTTTAAAAAATATATAAAATAAATGTTTAGTAAAATTTTAAATCATTTTTGTAATAACCATGGATGTGATGTATACAAATTATTATAATAATCAGTCTGGAAATAATGTTCAAAATATTGGTGAAATATATCATACACCAAGGTTTGTGCAATATGGACGTGGTATTGGATCACTGTTTTCATCTTTGTTTTCACACCTGAAACCATTCTTGAGAACAGGATTAAATTATTTAAAAAATAAGTCATTAGACATTGGAAAAGAAATTTTGGAGGAAATCGGAACAAAACCTGTGAAAGATATTCTATTTAATCAAGGGAGAAAAATTATGAATAATATCAAAGAAGCTACTATTGAAAAAATAAAAACAATGCAGAAAGGTAAAGGGAAGCATATAAAACTTAAACGCTTAAAACAAAAACCGCATAATAAATCCAAACGTTGTAGAGGAAAGAACTTTAACGATATTTTTGGAAATTTAAAATGTCGGGATTTATAGAATGTATGAAAAGTGAATTGGATTTATTTGAATCTCCCCCAATTCAAACTAGTGTAATTAAAACAGAAGAAATATGTTATAATCCAATTGCTTCATTGGATAACTCTAGTACAATTGAATTTGTATCATTGGGGAATGGTGAAACATATAGAGATCTTAATAGTATTTATCTTAGACTAGTGCTTGAATTCAAAGGACCTGGAGGCGTTGTTAATAACTTGTTGCATTCCATATTTAGGAATTGTACAGTTCATTTCAATAATAAAAGTGTATCTCAACCTGACAACAACTATCACTATAGATCATATATGGAAACATTACTCAATTATGGAAATGATGCTAGATCTACCCATCTTGAATCGTGTGGTTGGGCTACTGATGTGAATAAAATTAATTCATTAATCGATAAAGAAAATGCCGGTTTAGATAAAAGAAAAAAATTATTTAAGGATGGGAAAAAGGTGGAGCTTTTCGGAAAACTTCATGTAGATGTATTTAATCAACAAAAGTACTTGCTTAATAATGTTGATCTTAAGGTCACATTAAATTTGGAGAAACCAGAATTTTATATTTTAGAAAGTGGGGATAAAAATGAATCTTATCTAAGAATACATGAAGCTAATTTATATATAAATCATCTTACTATCAATAGTAGTATATTAATGGCACATCATAATGTATTACAGAGCAAAAATGCAATTTATCCATATAAGAGAGTAGAAATTAAGACCTTCACTATACATCCAGGAAACCATTCATTATCTCTAGATAATGTTATACTTGGACAATTACCAAATTTCTTAATTTTTGGAATGGTGTCCAACAAAGCTTATACTGGAGATAGAAAAGAAAATCCATACAACTTTCAACATTTTAATTTACAAAGATTTAATTTGGTTGTTAATGGAGTACAATTTCCAGCACAGCCAATAGAATTTAACTACAACAATGGAGGAATATTAAGCACTCGTGGTTATCAAACCCTATTTAAAGGTACCGGAATCCATCATTTTGATAAAGGTCATCAAATTACAAAGGAACTTTTTGATAGCGGATTTTTTTTACTAGCTTTTGATTTAACACCAGATCACAATAATAATTCTAATTGTGGAAATTTAATAAATCAAGGAACTATTCGAATAGAAGGACGTTTCGGGAAACCCATAACAGAGGCAATTACCTGCTTAGTATATTGTGAATTTGACAGTATAATAGAAATTGATAAGTCTCGCACTATAATTCAAACGCTATGAACTCAATAAATATTATAAATACTTTAAATTCAAATAATTATACAAAATATAAATTTAAAGGAGTTTTTGCGAGCAATAAATTACCCAAGACACCTGTTACAAAACCATCATTTTACATAGCCAACACTGATCCATCTTATAAACCTGGACAGCATTGGGTCGCTTTTTATTTCCCTGAAAATAAACCAGCAGAATTTTTTTGCTCTGCAGGTCAACCTCCAATAAAACCATTTATTTCATTTCTAAACCGAAATTCTAAAACATTTGTCTACAATAAAATGCGAATTCAAAGTGAATCATCAATGTTTTGTGGTGTTTATTGTTGCATTTTTATTTATTTAAGATGTAAAAATTTTACTTTTAATAAAATTTTAAATATTTTTAATTATTTTAATTTACATGAAAATGATATGTTAGTTTTAAGTTTATTTAAATACTTTTATTTGTTTTTATAGAAAATAAAAATAAATAAAGAAATAAATAAGAAAAATATATATTATTTTGTTTTTATTCCAAGTTCTTTTTCCACATTTAGTAAAACTTCCAGGAGAATTTTATCACGACCATCATGCAATGCGAGGAATAGTGGAATGTCTATAGGCGGCAGTATTAAGATTTCTTGAATTTCAATTTGACCCTTGTTTGAAATATAATTTGATTCAATTTTAGTGTTGTTGGATGTATTCATTATTCTGAATATGTTGTTCTTGATAGATAGTCTATTATTTACTAAAATTATTTCTAAAATTCAAAATTCATAAGACCCTTACCAAGTTCAAAATTGCAAGAAGTTATTGTAAAAAAAAAACAAACATTTTTTTTAAAGTTGTATTATTTTTTATTTATTATTATTTTTTTAAATTAACATATTTGAAATTAAAAATATTTTCCCTATTTACTTATTTTAGACGTTTAGATAATAAATAATATCTTTTTATAAAATCCTCTATTTTGTTTATAAGTTGTATATGCTTTCTACAGTTACAAGTATCAGGACCAACGTTTGCTTTATCATCCGACCATGAACAGTTTTTGAAGTGTAATCCATATTTAGATGATATAGGTTCTTCATTATAATTCCCAGTTTTATTAATAAGTGCCAAATACTCTTCCAGTGTTTTTTGATGTTCAACAAAAATTAAACCATCAAAATTTTGAAGAAATTTTTGAATTTTTGTATGTAACATCTTTATTATAAAGCTTTCTTTTTACAATTAGTTAGTTTTTAAAAATCATGATACTTATATACTAATTAACAAATTTTCTTTATTAAGAATTTCTTGGAATTTTACTATTTTCCCAACTGAAATATGGTTGAGAATTTGGGATGAAAAACTCTCCCACTTCGTCTTCTCCAGCGGAGTTTTCGCTGACTACCTCTTCCAATTCCAAAACATATAAACCATTATCTAACTTCCTCCTTAAAGTAAACTGTTCATTATTAACTCCATCTATTACTTTATCTTCCAAATTATTATATCGTTTGGAAAGATATAACATTCCCTCTTCAAGCTCTGCCATCACCACATTTCCATATTTATTCTTATGGCGGAACATACTTAATACCTTATATGGCTTTGATGGTAGCAAATCCTTTGCTGCTAGATATGGTCTTGTTTTTAATTTATTGAAAGCTGCAACAATATCAGCATTTGTAATCTTATTTGATTCCATTTTTGTTCCGCCTTTTAAAAAGTTTATTAACTGATTGAAATAATTTTACTTCAGACAATTATATTTATATCTAATATAATTTATCTCCAAAGAAGAGTAATTTGGGTATATCTCTTAATATTTAAAATTGAGAAAATATTATAAATACATAAATATTGAGCCTTAAACTAATTTTAAACATATTCTAGATATGAAAAATGTTTAATGTGAATAAAAAATACTCCCCTTAATTTGTTATTACAATATTTAATATTAATCATGACCATACTCAACAACATAAAATACATCTTCATTAATGTCAAAGAACCTTACACAAAGTTATTTTTTTCTATATAAACAAAACAATTCTCAAGTTTCCACTTTACAAAAACAAAAATAACCATATAAAAATATGTAGATGAATAAACCAAAAATACTCAAACGCTATTTATACAAGTCATCAGTTTTTAATTTCATCACAATTAAAAGTGCAAAAAAAAAAATAAATAAATAAAAATTGTCTCCCCTGTTAAATTGTTTGTATGTACTTTTAGCATAATTACATAAATACATACATACATATATACATACATACATACATTGGTTTTCAATTTCATAAAATGCAAAACAATTTTTCCTCCTATTAATGCACTCACAAGAAGAAATTACAAAAACAAATTCATTGGTTTTCAATTTCATACAAACAATTTCCTCTTCAAAATTCCTCTTCCTCCTCATTAAAAACAAAAACAACTATTGCCTTCCCATTTCCCTACTACTCTCTTGTTTTCCAAATTTTGAGATTATCTACTCTGTTGACTATTTAGGACACACCAAAATACAATTGCAACAAGTATTAATACCTATTTTCAGATTTCTATTTCGTTAATGGGCACAAAAAACCAAAAAAATATTAAAAATTAAAATATTTTATCATCACAATTTGACTACAATCTACACAACTGCCAAAAAGGTGAAGTCTGATAGATAGAGTCCGATTACTTTATGTAATATCGCATGGGATATAAAAGTAAAAAATTTTAACAACAAGCACGATTATAAAATCAAACAAAGAGAATGCTAAAATGTTGTACTCTCTTTGTTTCAATTCCTGTAAATTCAGATCTGTAACTCGTTTGTTTAAAATAGTATTATCACAAAACTTATTAAAAATATATATCAGTTGCAACCATGTTAAAAATTTTGGATAATGGCCCATATTAAGTGCTTATGTTGGACCCAATGGACAATACAATGGTCCCCTAGTTCTGCACTAGTCTACTAAAGTTGTTATGGCATTCCTCTTCGTTATACAGCAGATATATCAGTACAAGAAATATAGTCAGAATAACATTGAAACTCTGTTAATGTTAGATCTCATGTGCTGTTATTTGAGATAAGAAAAGTATTGATGTTATTTCTAAAAAATACAATTCCTTATTTTACCATATTCTTTTGAAAAAAAATTATCACATTTTCTTTTTACCGAATACCTCAAAACCTACTGAGTACCAATTAAGATGGTGGATTATTTGAATAAATATTGTCCGTTGCCGATCTGTGAAGAATTTGGAAGGCGAAGGATTTTAAACTTTTTTTAATCTAAAAAATATTTAAATATCCTTTATCTCTCAAGTGTTTTCATCATATTGTTTAGGTACTTATCCCTCATTCTGACACTTGATAATTGGAAAGTTTGACCTTTTGCTACAGTTTTTACTTTGATCACGATAACCACTACTTGCAATTGAAGGGCCTTTAAAAATCCACCTAATTTCGCTGAGACCAATATAGGAATATTAATAGAAGATATATATACATTCGTGAAATGCGAAGAACGTAATGATCTGGTTGACGATACAGAAAAAATATAAAAAGTTAATTTTGTTAATATCCAGCAAAAAACTATCTTCACATTCAATAATTTTAATAATTGTTCTTATCGGAAGAAAGTACTTTTGCTGGAAAAGAGATACAGAAGTAGTAATTTTAATCCACTTTTATCATTAGAAGAAATTTTTTTATTCATATTCTTATGGTTTTGGAGTTCTTCTCCTTAAGTAATATTTATAAAGTTTGTATAAAAATATTATTTCAACTTTAAAGTTAATACTAATACATTTACTTTGGTGAAATTGGAATTTTCTTACAAATACCTACATGTTTTTCTTTCAAAAACTTTATTTATTTTTCCGTTTTTTTTTAGTGGCAGTCATGCATATATAACTTACAAAAAAGTGCAAAAAGTGCAAACAAATAAAACTAAAATAGAACTTAAAAGTGACGAAAATTTTAATTTTTAGAAGCACTTACTATTTTTGCGTATTGTCAGTATTTTGCACTTTGATTCAAAAGATATCAATATTTTTCTTATCTCCAGTAACAATACGTGTGCACACTACATATTATTAAACCATCATGAATCATGGCGGTATTGAATTCTCTGAAAACGTCTTTATTAGTAGTTTTTCAACAAGAAGAAAACTAATAATAAAGATGTAGAGTAAGAATAACTTTACGTTTGACAACTCTGTTCAATATAAACATTCAATATCCGAATCAACAAGAGTTATTGTTCCTCCTACAGATGACAAATCTGTTTTAAAATATCTTTTAAAGCTGTATATTAAAACGTTATGATAAACACTTATGCAAATCATTGACATTTATTTTCAAAAACTCATTAGCCCAATGTTTTTTCCCTGATCTTCTTTCATTATTCCACTCTTTCAATCTGGATCAAAATCTACAATATCCAATTAGAGACGGATTGCTAAATTAATTACTATTCCAAAACTGTTTGAAAAAATTATATACGATATGCTGTCTCACCAGATTTCCTCTATTTTATCTCATAAATAACATGGATTTAAAAAATCCTTTTCCACTATTCTAAACCTTTTAGAACTCACAACTCATATAAATGAAATATTTTATCTCATAAATAACATGGATTTAAAAAATCCTTTTCCACTATTACAAACCTTTCAGAACTCACAACTCGTATAAATGAAGGATTTGTTAAACGTCAGCAAACAGATGTGATTTATACCGACTTTAGCAAAGCTTTTGATAAAGTAAGAATTGATCTCTTGCTACATAAATGAACAAAATAGGACTTTGCTCATCCCTTCTAAAATGGATTGCGTCATATTTAAGAAATCAATCCCAATGTGTTAATTTTCGTAATGCATTCTCTAAAATTGTAAGAGGTAGCCACCTTTGTCCCATATTATTTACTTTGTTCATAAATGATCTTCCATCTGTAGTTTACTATATGCTGAGGACATAAAATGTTTATTTCATTTAACAATCTGAACCTTATCCAAATGGATTTAAATAATTTCGCTTCTTGGTGTAAAATGAACTTAATAGATCTTAATATCCTAAACAATAATTTACAGTTTTAGCAGGACCTATACTGCATTGCCTGTGATCATAAATATCAAGTTCACATAAACTAAAGTGAATCTGTTTAAGCTCATGAAGCAAGGTCTTGGTTAGAATTCTAACGTAAGACTTCCTCCTAACGAAATAAACTTCCAACACTAAAAAGCCGTAAACATATGCTAAATACATTATTTCTACTAAAATTATTAAATGGCCATCTTGAATCTAAATTCTTATACCCTTCACTATAGGTGTAAAGAGTATATATATAAATTTGTCTTTCCATTTGAAATTTCTACAATATTCATCTAAGATCCCAAAAAGTATATAAAGGTTGGTCCTAAGTGCTTTTTTTCATTTTCAAAATTCAATGTCTTTCCATTTGAAATTTCTACAATATTCATCTAAGATCCCAAAAAGTATATAAAGGTTGGTCCTAAGTGCTTTTTGTCATTTTCAAAATTCAATAACTCAAAAACAAATAAATATATTTTCATGATTCTTTCACAACCTAAATTACATAAGTCCAAGTAATGTGTATATAAAATATTATACTGGTAGTAGTATTTAGTAAGTTATAATATAAATAAGAAGAAAGGTGTAATAAAATTTACGACATTTTGGGTAAAAATTATGGTTTAATTAATAATGAGGGCAACTTTAATTCTTACGTGTATGTTTGGGAGAAAGGATCATATATTTAAAATTTACAACAAATTTGACCATTAAATGGAAAAAAGCAGTTAATTTTAACCAATTGCATATTTAACTAATTTATTATACAAGTTTACAGAATTTATATAGAATTTCTTATATTTTTTCACCGATATTATTAGGAAATTAAAAATTGCGAAATATTTTTGTACAAAATTTAACTAAGGCATAATCACGAGATTAATATAATACAACTAAGAGTAAATTATCTTAAAAGCTCTATACATTTTTATATTAATAAATGGTCATCGGAGTGCCTTCAAAATATTGAACATAATTGATCAATGAATTATAAAATATTGCAAAAAGTGGTATACATGAATTATTCTGAACATGATAGTCCAAGTTTTTTTGTGCTATTTATAGCAACTTAAGTCGCAAGATGTATTTGAATATAATATTTTTAAATTACTTTAAAATCTAGTAATATTTCGGCTGATTATTTGAAGATATCACTATGTCAATTTGTGTCAATTAATACAGCAAAAACTAATTGAAATTTTATGACGGTAAAAATTGTCAAGTAATTAGTTTATATGGCTATGTCTGGCGATCAGTCATTATAGTAAATGGGTTATACGTTCCCAAATTTAAATTAGTGTAGTTCTTATACTAAAAATCTTGAGATATATTTTCGCTATAACTAAACTATTCAAAGCCTTTTTATACTCAAGATAAATCTGGGTTTAATAGATCTCTTATACTTAAAAACAAATGCTTTGAAAACCTCCGTGAAGAAAACTAAATTTGGAATTAGTGTGTGTCCAAATTAAAAAGTGAGGTTTTGAGACAAAATCATAAATTATTGCAAAGCGGAAAAACGCTACATTAATTGTTATTAGTGCTAAATATATAATATACTTTAGTTTTTCCATAGTCATTTTATAATTTCTCAAAAATTACAAAAAGCACTTCGGACCTCCCTTTATTTTTGGATCATTATTGATAGAGAATTCGATATAACAATCCTTGTGTCCATACGTATGTTGGAACCAGTTTTTAGAAAGCCCTAGTTATCAGATATACATGTTTAACACATCAAATTATAGGGAATGTTCCTTAAAACGACACTAGTAATCAACAAAATCAACAAAAATCGGTCTATTAATGGCCGAAATATCGTTAAAAAAGCCGAGTAGAGTTCTAAAATCGTATTTGTTTTTGACTTTTCTAAGCCCTTGTATAAGCCAGCGGCTTTGTTTTAACACAGAAAATTCGGAGTCTTTGTTTAATGTTTCTGCGGAGGAAATGACTAAATTCAGTTCATTAGTAACTGAGATATCAGTCAAAATGTATTTTTGGAATTTATAAAGCTTCTATATAAGCTTCGGAATTCGCTTTTGTACAAATCTGTTGAAAATATTTTCCATAACCATATTGGTCTGTAAACAACCGAGTTATTGGCAAAATTCTGAAAAAAAAATTATTAAAAATATACACACACAAACATATATTAAAAGCACTACAATGGCTTTTAGTGTTGTTTTTTGTATATGCTAATTGTATACAAATACCTACATACATACATATATACATACATACATATACATATATACATACATACATATATACGTACATACTTACATACATATATATACATACATAAGTACATTTATAAATACATACACACACACAATCATTTTACGTATGTTTATATATATATATATATATATATATATATATATATATATATATATATATTTATATATATCAGTATCTTTGCTGTTTTTTTAATCCTAGGAACATACTCAAAAAAGTCAATACCCGGTACGTTAGTGTGTTTTTCTTTGATTTTGTATAAAAAAGTTATAAAAGTTTGGGCTGATTACTTATTAATATCAGTTAATTAGTTATAAAACTAAAAGAAACTAAAAGTAAGCTGATAAATATACGTAAAAGAGTTTGAGTATATTCACGATATCTATACGTTCGTCTCTCTGCCGATGTTAAATTTGGTTTTGTATGATGCAGGAATGAACTCTGTTCAACAATGGTTACTTATTACAACCTAGCCACCATATAACTTTTCTCCTATAAAAGAGTTTCAACGCTCATAAATAATAAACAAATAAACCAAAATGTTATGTGCTGACTACTAGAAACACAGGTTGTCCGTTGTAACTTCAGTTCGTACTTTTCTGGTGATATCTCTTAAACAAAAGCATGTATGATAACGAAATTTTATACAGATAGTTCGAGGATCGATATAAACTCGGAAACCAAAAAAAATGGGCGTGGTCCGCCTACTTCAACGCCCACCTCACATATCAAGTGAAATAGATTCGGCTAAGCCGAATATAACATTCTCATTTGATTTAGTTTTTTTTTTTTTGTCAACTTTTATTGTTTTCATTGTTGTCCCTACCACTTTTTCAATCTGCAGTGTGCCAAAAATTTAGACAGAAAATATGTTGTACCTGTAAAGTACCCGAACAAAACCAACAATTTATATATAAAACAATAAACTAAGCAACCATCAACTATAAACTAACAAAAGCTCATATTTTAATTTCATTTTAGCCTGATGATATGTGTGTTGGGCTGCTGTCATTGTGCCAACAATAAACTTAGAAAAGAACACGACTGAAAAGCAGAACTAACATACTGTTAAAGCCACTAGTGCGACAATATAGAATTGTGTGCAACTTTAAAAAAGTGGGAGACTAGGAAAAAAAGAAACGTAAAAATACCAAAACAGCATAACGCAACAAAATTTACAGCGACAAAATTTCTATGAAGCGGATAACAAATCAACCTAGAAAAATTATTATAGTAACAAAAACAAGAAAAAATACAAGAAACAGAAACAAGAGACAACGATTAAATGAAAAAACAACAGTGGACAAGAAAGATATTGCTAACACAACTACAACAACAAATAAAACAACAATCAACAATAGCAGCCAAAGCAGCTCTACAACCAGTTCAATTACTAGTCGTGGAACGGTGGCCAAAATTGTCAACGTGACTGATGTGAGCATAGAAGTGATAAAGGCTCAGAGGAAAACATGAAAAACAAGAGCAATAAAATACAGCTTAAACAACAGCAACATCAACAGCATCAACCTCAGCTACAACAAAAAACAAAACCGGAACAATTTGAAAGTATACGACGAAAAAAGAAAAGAAAATTCCCCATTAAAGAGCAACAGCACGACCAGCAACAACAACAGACCTGGAGACTATTTGTCAAAAGAAAACAACAGCGACAGCAACAACGACAAGTAAAGCAAAAACAGCAGAAGCAGCAAGAAAAACGACAACATACTCTAGAATTGTTTAGATTTGTACAGTTTTTACCATTTTTCAAATATAATTCAACGTTATTATTGTTGGGCCAGTTAATTCTTTTCACTTTTCTCTGTAATATGCCGACACAAGCCACAGCAGATTGGTTAATGGATTGCGGTGACTGTCACTGCAAATGGAATTCCGGCAAAAAAACTGCAGATTGTAAAAATTTAACTCTCACTGCTGTACCCGAAAACCTCAGCAATGAAGTACAAGTGCTAGACTTGTCCTTAAATCGTATTGTGTATTTGGAGGAAAACTCTTTTCTAAATGCTGACCTCACAAATCTACACAAATTATATATACGCAATAGCACTCTGCAACATATAGATCCCAGAAGTTTTACCCAATTGGAAATATTGATAGAATTGGACTTGTCTAACAATATGTTGCATTTGCTACAAGCCAATCTGTTTGCTCGCCTGGTAAAGGTGAGAGCTATTATCTTGAATGGCAATCAGCTAGAGACATTGGGGGATGGCATATTTCAAAATCTCAAATACCTGCATAAGGTGGAGTTAAAGGACAACCGTTTGGTTAAAATAGCCACTCAGGTGTTTGTGAATGTACCGTTGCTGTCGCAAATATATTTGAATAATAATCGTTTGAGTTTTTTACGTAAAGAGAGCTTTGAGTATGTTAAACGTTTGACGGCGTTGTCGTTGGATGGTAATCCCTGGAATTGCACATGCGAGTTGCAAATCTTCCGTGACTTTGTGCTACGACGTAACCTTTATACCCCGCCTACCGCCTGTTACTATCCCAGTTCTTTGAGGGGGATGCTTTGGATTGAAGATCAACCTGAAGCCTTCGCCTGTAAGCCACGTATCATTTTCCCCGCCAAAGGAGCTTCTATTAATACCTCCAAAGAGAATGTCACTCTAGTGTGTAGGGTACATGCTTCGGCAAATACCCACATCTCTTGGGATTACGGCAGTAAGTCTATGTACAAGACAGGCACCAGTCAATTGGCTCAACCACCCCAACAACAACTGCAGCAAAGAATACACATACAAATAATACAAGATGATATGTCCAAAGAAAAAGAATTTGGTCGCAATATTTACATATCACGTTTAACCATCACGGGAGCAGAAAAGTCTGATGAAGGCACTTACACTTGCATTGCCGAAAATGCCGGTGGTAAAGATAGCGTACAAATGACTTTACTCATACAAAAAGCGGGAGCTCATGATATGTTGCAGGGTAACTTGGCAGCCGTTATATCCCTAATGGCTTTGGGTCTCCTAAGTGTATCGTTATTTTTAGCCATGGTTACCTGTTGTATATATAAACGTTTCATAGCTTCCGCCTCCGCTCATCAGCATCGTCACCATCATCTTGACTTAAGCGGCAATGATCCTTTAACCGCCCATGGCACTGTAGTGGCTAATCATGGTACAATCGCTGTGGCTGGTAATACAGATGTTATGTTGGGTGTTGTCGATGATACATTAAAATATAAAAAACACCATCATCATCTGCAACAGACTACCATAAATGGGGGCACAACTTTGATTAAGGACAAATATAGTGAACTTATAAAACACAATGGTGGCGGAGGTATGGGAATAGGTGGCGGTGGTAGCGATAGCATAGGCTCAGGCAATTCACCTTTAATGGAGCAAGATGGTAATAGTGGTAGCGGTGGCAACAGTGGTAGCGGAATTGTGGGTGGTAAAATGAACTGTGATGTACAATTGGGTCATATGGAGAAGAAGTACTACGAGCAGACCAATGATGGTAAGTTGAATATAAATAAGTGAATGTTTTATTAGTATTTAAATATGAAATTGAAACGAATAGTTATTTTTTTTACTGCAATAAGTGAAAATATAATACGAATGAAGAAAATAATAATTTCATAACTCTTACTTTAAAAATCACTAACAAATACAGAATAAAAGGATTATTTTGCGAGACATAAATGTCCCTAAAATTTTATTAAATATCTTTTTTCAATTTTTATTCAAATGTACCATATTATTGTAATTTTCACATATTTTCTTTTGCCGCTAATATTCAGGACTCAAGATTGCCCTCTTCTATTAAGTAAAATAAAATTAAATTTGGAAGTAATGTTAAAGTTTGGACCTAAATAAAATTAAACCAGTAGAGGTACTTAAATTAAATTTTGTTGCAATATAGAAAAATTCATTTTAAAATCAGGGAATTAAAAAAAATTGCTTCTTCGTACCCAAATACCCAAAATCTCAGTACAGGAAAAACGTATATAAAAAATTGATTTTTTCATTAAAATGATCACCCCGCTGTTGTAAAAGGCGAGGCTCAGATAATATTTTTTGTATGCTTAACCAACATATGGGGGTATAATATATAGCCAATTTATTTTATCTTAATCTCGACCCTGACATTTGAGAATTTTACAAACAAATTTCAAAAAACTTTCCAAAATTGACTAGTTTGTATATGACTTAAAAAAAAAATTCTATAGTCCGTACCAAATAAAAAATAGAAGTGAAAGAATATTACCACGTTTTTGGTAAATAATCCCAAAAATGTGTTTTTTTTTTTAATTTCAATTTCAAATAATTATAAATTTTTATTGGATAAGTATATTTATATGATTCTTGCAGCAATACTATTTAGAATTATGTAAAAAATATAGTGGAAATTTTTAAAAACATTTTAGGGTCTAAATTAAGGCCCCTAGGTTTAAAAAACTTAAAAAAACTGGGCCAAAAATGAGGGTGAAATTTGCTTCGACCTTAATATCTCTTAAACTTAAAGATATAACCCACATATGTAAGCATATTTTTTGTAGAGATTATAAGGACTACCTGTGTGTAAAATTTTTTACATTCAGGTCATAAATGGAATTTTGGCGAATTTTTTAAAAATTACATACCCGAGGTTATCAGTAGCTCTGACCTTGTGAATTTTTTTTTGAAAAAAGCATGTTGGAACACCTATGCTGCGGTAGGAATAACAAAATATTAATTTATCTATTGCATATTAAAGCACCTTGATTTGTGTGCGACAAAACATGTTGCAAATGTAGCCCCCTAAAATTAAAGACTAACTAATCCCAAAATATTTCAGTCAATTATTTTACTGTCGTGAGCTAGACTATTTTTAAAATACCTCCAAAAATAAGATTTTCGATAAACAATGTACATAATTTTTAATTTTTTACCAAAGAAAAAAATTACAACATGTAATAAACACATGTCGATTAACATACAATAAGCTAAAAATGTTTTTAAAGTTTCTCGTGAAATTAAGATTTTATAAAATTTTTTATAATTTTTTTTAAATACTATTTTATTAAATTTTGAATATTTCGAACATTTACCATCGTAGTTTAGATTTTAGAGTATCAGTTTATATTTAATTTAATAAATAATAGATTAAGTTAATTTTCATGTCAAATAAGTTGTTGGTTAAGAAAATAAATGCCACATAAATTTATCAAAAAAAAAAAAAAAAAATATGTATTTATTTAAAATAGCAACTGAATTTCAAAGACTCTCTTTTATTTGATTATTACCGCGATTTTAAAAGATTCTCTCATATTTTTCATAAAACAATTGATATTTTAATCAATAAGTACTTTCTATACAACTTAAATTTAAAGTTTTGGTAACTATATTTATAAAATTGACCCCTTTGCTCTTAAAGGGTTAAACACCTGTAATCTTCATTAGTACCGTACTATCCAATTGCGTCTCAACACACAATATATCTGAAAAAATTTCCGAAATATATAGAATTACACCTATAAATAAAGAAATATGAAAAACGATTTTAATTAAATCTTAATATTCCGCAAATGAAAAGAGATGTAAGTAAAACTTAAATGTATATTCCAAGTGTTAATATATCTCCATTGTATTTGTTTTTAATTTTTTAACTTTCTTATAACGAAAATTTTGATAATGCTATTGGAAGAAATCCGTATTATTAGAGGTGTTTTAAAAATAATACAGCTTACAAAAATGAAAACATTCAGATACAATATTTTAGGAATCATATAAGAACATACTAATCTTCATCTGCAAGTTGCAAATTTGCAACTTTTTCCTCAAGGCACTTTATTGTGTATAAGTAAAATAACTAAGAGGTCCAAAATTTGATGTTATTCAGCTGAAGTATTAAGGAATTACAGCTTTTTAAAGCTGAAGAGAATAAAAAATAGAAAAAATAGGGTTGAAACTTTTGAGGATTTTTTGATTCATTTTAGTTTTGCACTCAAAATCCAAAATCAACATCTTTTAGACTTAATGGATTAACCAATGGTAGAAAAAGACTAACGAAATTTATATGTTGTGTAAATAGTTGCTATTTTACTATCAGGAGAAAAGTTATTTAGTGACCAACATGAAATCAAAACTTGAATATATATATATATATATATATATATATATATATATATATATATACTTTTGGATAGAAAACTTGAATGAAATTAATAGGTCGGTTATGTATGGCAACCGAACTTTTGTTTCTTGTCTACTAACAACGCAACCTAGAAGAATATTTATATCATAATATAAGGAAACAACGTAACACTGTTCTCTCTCTTAGAGAAAATTTTTTTGAAGTATAAAAGATTTTTTGAAATATAAAATATATTTATAAACAAGCGAAAAAGTCTTTGTCATATTACAAAAAAGAAAAAAATATATTTAGGAAATTTTTATAAAAATTTTGTAATTTTTTTGCACAAAAAATTCGCTACCCTATTAAATTGTAGCAAATATATCTCTAAAAGGTTGCTTAAAGTATTATTAATGGGATTTTGACTTTTTTATTGCCTTATACTAAAGTGTTTAATATGCTACAGTAGCAGTATTAAATCTTTTGTAATTATTTAAATTTGTAAATATAAAGCGATGAATGTATCGCTTCAATAAGTCACTCAAACATCATATAATAGAGAATTAATTATAAAATTGTTAAAGTTTGAAAATAATCTTTATTATGAACAAAAACCCTAAATTGAAATATGTTTTCTTTCTTTTGTTTTAATTAACGAATCAATTGATTGAAAATATGAATCGTTTAAAATTGAATTAAAAGGAATAAAAAACTCGAATTTTTAAGAAGATATGGTATCACAATAAAAAAGAAATGCGACGAAAAAAGCAAACGACTCTACCTCTATTTCATATCTATTTCAGTTGCAAAAAAAAGAAGAACTGAAATAAATGTAAATAAACAAATGATAAAAAAAAACAACAATAAAAGTGAAACAGTTGTGTTTGTTACAGATCTTCCGTGATACTTTCACCAGGATTTAACATTTCATAATAGATCACATTCTTCAGAACTCACTAAATATACCGCTTTGGTATGGAATTTCCTGGATGGAGGAGATTATCATAATGAATTCTCTTATAGAAACAGCATCGCTTGTGATACTGAATCCGAATTTCAGATATACCAAAGCGCTTTAGGATGACTCTTAGATTAATGTTCGTGTTGTATCCAACATATTTTTCTTGTAAAACTACAACAAAAATTATGTAATATGCTTATTTCGATAAAAGTCGTTCAAGGCTTTTGAATTTTAAAATGTGTGGGTCTATAAATTGAAGTACAACGTCTGCAACTTATGCACTTAAAACTTCAAACCATATGGAACGCGTATTGCGGTCAAATATTTAAACTTTGGATGGACGTCTGGACGGACATATTTAAAACAACATATAAATTTCAAATGACGCAAAGGGGAACTAAATATTATTTGCTATTATGTCCCTCATATGTCAATTAATTTTCATAATATTTCCTTATTTTTTTCTAAATTATAAACAAAAATGTGTTACGTGATACAAATTTTATATTCTTACTCAAATAAAATTAACCCCTATTTTTATAAAACTAACAAGAAATTCGTTTCCACAATTTATATGGAAAATAACAAATAAATTCCAAATTTATTTGTTATTTTCCATATAATTTATCAAAATGAATTTTTCGTTAATTTTATAAAAATAGGGGATAAATGTTTTATTTAAATGAAATTTCTAACTACAATTATGTGAACATGAGGTTTTTAACCAAAAATTAACATAATCCGCAATTTTAACACATGAGCATATTAGTGTTTTGGTTAGTTTTTGATTTTATGTATTTTTTTATGGAATGTTAAGAGGTTCATTTTCTCTTCCTTAAAAAAAGTTAAATTTGTATTTTGTTTTATAAAATACAAAATAATATGACTTTTTTAATTAAAAGCATTCATACATCCGGTCTTACACCTTCTTGCAGCAGAATTATATGTAGAAAATGCAAAATTTCTCAAACATATAAGCAAGTATATGTATAATTTTTTACTGGTTGTAGCAAAATTGTTATAAGCTTTTATAAAGATAAAAAAAATGTTTTTCTTTTTTTAAACCTAAAATTTATATCTTGAAATTTTAAAAAATTAATAATCTAAATTGCAGTTGATAAATAATGAGGATAATGTTCAACTAAAATAATAAATGATTAATGACATATAACCGTTTGAAAATTTTAAAACTTTTCCTATCAAAAATTATTTTTCTTTTCTAATTAAATTTAGCAGTTTTCAAAACCGAATATCATTGTAACTTAAAAAGAAACAATAAAACCAAAATCAGATTTAAAAAATTTATTATGTTTTACATTAAGATCAAACTTCAAATTAAAATTATTCGAATATTGATTTTTATATTCTAATTTATTTTTGATTACTCGAACCCTAAAAAAAAGTACATAGTGCTTCGTCTAGTAACTGTCTTTTTACCATTGTGCGGTCGATTATCTCTTAAGTTTATTACGCTTATTTTAGCATTACTTTCTTCAGAGAGTAGTTCCTCTATGTCGCCTTCTGCTCCTGTTTGAAGTCTGCTTTCATTAATATCCCATATACTTCTTCCACAGTTTCCAATCCTTTAACATTCGAGTCAGTAAATGTTTCGGGTCGGGTATGTGTTTTGGATATTTTCAATAGTTTTTTTATGCTATTAACCTGTTCATGGAAAAGATCACAGGAGTTTTATATTTAATCACTGTTTCTTTGTTTTTTTTTCAATGGGCGCTATTAAAGAGTCTTTTCTGAGATTCAACCAGGTCATCCAGGATTTCTTTCTCGCTGATTGTATATTTCAGAATGTACAGCACTCTCCTTTTTATTACCGAATCTAGCATTTCTGGACTTCCACTCGTTGTCGGATAATCTTTAAGTCAGTATCGAAGACCTAACCTATATTTTGGCCGATCTGTTTTGGCCTTATTTATAAATATTATAAAAGCTGTCGGTGGACAGCCCAAGGTTTTGAAAATAGTTAAAATGATGGTCTGACTAAGATTGTACAACAGCTGCATACCAGCCGCATACGCATTTAATTTCAAAGTAATAATTCAAGAAACAATGCATTTCAGCAATATACAAGAAATCCACACATAAAAGTGACCCAATTATAAATCCATACAGCAATCTTGTTTAACTTTTTATTTGTAATTTCAAAGGAAACCAATAAAATTATTTTCTTTTTATTCATAATAAAATTAACTTAAAATTCCCACAAAATATATACGACGATTGGCAGAAGCAGCAGCACCAGGTATACATATCTGTTTGTTATGTTAAATACAGTAATTAATTTTTACTCATGAACAATTATTGAAATGAAAACGGTTTTTTGCTACAGCTACGTTAACGGTTTTTAGCTTTTGTTTTTTGTGTTTCTTCTTTCATTTTATTTATAAATGTCGAGAACATTAATATTCCTCATCATTGTCATTTATTTTTTTTTTTATACATATATCAAGCAATCTTCTTTGTATTTTACTTTTAAATTCTGTGACAAAAAAGACCTTTCTCTGAATTTCTGTTAAGACAAGAGCAGAGCATTCAATGAGTTTCTTTTTGTTTAAAAGAAGATTACAACTTTATTTTATTTAATTATGTCTCTGGGCCAAATTGGTGGTAAATATTTATTGTTCTCCACCATAAGTGTTAGTACTTGTTCGATGAATTGTGAATTGTTCTGTATTCACCATGTCACAGATTTACCAAAATATCATCAAAGTTGTACAATGGAAAGATAAACTTTTAAAAACGTTGTGGTAGTAGAGATATTTTCGACATATAATAAATGTATTATATTATATATATTGAAATTTTTAGAGTATTGAAATTTTTAGAGTATTTTTTTGCAAGAAATTTTTCAATATTGAATTATTAATTTTAAACATAAACTTATGTTATGTTCATAAAAATAATTAAGCAGAGATTTCAACAAGTATTCTGACTTTAGGCCAACAACAGTAGACTTTCAGTCAACAGCAAGGAATTGATCTATAAATTTAATACAGAATAGCCTATAGATTAACGATAGATAGACTTTAGACATTCTTATAGAATTCACTAGACTATAGACTACACTACAAACTGCACTATAGACTATATTATGAACTACACTATAGAATATACTATGAACTAGAATATACATTAGAATATTTCTAAGTTACGCTAAAGACTTGAATATATACTAGACTATAGGCTAGAATTAAGACCAGACTGTATACTATTGAATAGGTTATAGTCTGCACTGTGTATGCTACTGTGCTGCTGTAGATTGTACTGCAGACTAGACCATAGAGTAAACCGTAGACTAGCCATAGAATAAACTATATACTAGACTATTGATTACACTATAAACTAGAATATAGATTAGATAAAATAGACCAGATATTGGTATGTACTGTATATTAGATTTTGGACTATAGAGTAGACTGTAGACTGGATTATTGAATAGACTAAAATAAACAAAAAATCATGTGGCATTGAGATATTTGTTTAAAAACTTAAAAAAATCAATTTATCAAAGTATTATTTAGAAAGTAACGTTAATATTTACGCTCAATGACTCATTTTTAACTTCCTTCCAAATTTTGATTGATTGACTTATTGCTCTTTATAAACTGTATTACTCGTTTTTTTATTAAGATAAAAACACCCCAAAAATATATTTAAAAAAAAAAAAAAAATAACATGCATACAGTGGGCAAAAAAACTCTTCGACATGAGCGATGCTAACATTTTTTTTTTTTTTAATTATTTAAAGTTTATTAGAATATAAATCAATTCTGCATACATTTTAAAGTTAAAATAAATAAAAGTTAATTTAAAAAGTCATTTATGTAATGAAATTAAAATGCAAGGTAAAAAAAATATTCGACATCATACTTTTTGCTTCAAAGAATCACAAAAAATCAATTTTTTAATAACATGTATCTTTCGATTATCACTTTATAACCTCCTTAAGTTTTTGTTATAGATTTTCTTTGAACTTACAATATAATAACACTTTTATTCGTGATATTCAGACATTTCTACTCTTTTTAATAAAAACTCCATAAATATTCCTCTAGATTGATATCTGGTAAATATAATGGGTTTTTATGACTTTCGTACAATTATAGAGAAAGCTTAAAATAGGTTCGATTCGGTAGTAGAATTAGAATTAGCATCGGCTTCGATAATATCAGGTGTCAATCAGATTCGGGTTTTCGGAGGAATCGGTTTCGAGGATCATATATAGTTTTTTTAGTACTAGTGTCTAGATACTTCTCAAACTACTATTACTATTAGGGTTGCCAGAAAATCTTTGAAGTCTTATGCTAAATTCACAAAAATAATATGCCAGAATCTGCTAAATCAAAAATCTTCGTAGGACCGGAAGAAAGCTTTAAAAATGTACGATTATAAATGGTACATTTACAAATATACCGAACAAATGAAATCCCAAAAATAGCTATTAGAAGCAATAGCAGCATTGGTACTGCTTTTCTCACTAATACGGGAACATTAACTGATTTCGGTTCCGAATAGGAATTACCCAGTTTTACTGGGCTAAGAAAACTGTGCAACAAAAGGCGCTAATTAACAGGATTATTAGAGTATCCAAATTTTGCAACGTTTTGCTTATTTGAATTTTATTTACTCGAAATGTTCCAAATACAAAATTTTAAAGGAAATTGCGTCTTCTTTAAAATGAAAAATTTTACTTTTTTAAAATTTATAGCAGAATTTTTTTAAAATAGAAGAGAAATAAAAATGGAAATTAGATCTACAGAAATATATTTTTAAAATTTTTGAAGCGATTATAACTTTTAGAAAAATTCTTGAACACGTTATAAAGTAAAAACTTTTATTATTGAAAATATTGTTTTTTTAGACAATTGGCTCGTGTGACTAAATTTACCAGTTTGCAGGAACTTGAAAAACTTATTTTTATATCTAATTTAATAAGAAAAAATGTCAAAACTATCAATAATATTATCTTACAGAAACAAAAATATTTTTTTTTTTAAATTTATATTTTCGTCTACTAATGGAAAATTTCCCAAATTTGCACTATATATATATATATATATGGAGAAAATCTCACAATATTTTTTCAAAAATGTTCGACTTTTTATTTTAAAAGTTATAGAGCAGTGAAGGCTAAAATAAGAAAATAAAAAGAATTCAGAAATATTTAAATGTGTTCACTAGAGTTATACCTTTTTGAACTACAAAATATCATAGCGCCATCTTATAGCCAATATCATCCTGGTAATAAAAACCTAACTTTTCAGACGAATTCTAAAATACTTTTGTACATTTTTTTAATATTTTTGTTTAAAAAATTTTCATATAAAGTTCTATGCATTTTAATAGTAGCACTTATGCATCACATTTGCTTCAAAATCACTGTATTTTATATTCGTATTTTACCTCAATAGGAGATATATTGTGATATGATCAAGTATTCAAAAGAAGATTTTAGTTTTAGCACTAATCGGTTATAGAATAAATATAGAAATCTAAATACTTAACACATTTTTGCACATATTTTGAGTCAAATTAGTGGTAAATTTTTTGGTTAAATTTGCATCAGAAAATGTTAAAAAATTTAACACTTCATGAAAAGTATATAAAAAATAAAACAATTCATTTGTTTCACAAAATTTGCACAGAAAAATTTTGTTAAATTATTTTATAAAAAAATTATTTTATAAAACTTAAGTAATTTAGTAGAAAATCTTAACCCTTATTATAGAAGAACAATATTATATATTAAAAATATTCACCGAGATTTGTTCGTGAACTTTTTTTGATGATAGCGAAAAATTAATACCATATTCCTTTATACTTTTCCATACTCTAAAAGATCTTGCTATGGTATTTTGGCTATTTGAAAAAATTGCAAAAATTTATAACCCTAGTATTCACATTTGTAAAAGTAACAAGCTCCGATTTCGTACTCGGGGTGTTAATTTAACCCTCTTTAGCAGCGTCTATGCTTCAATTACACACTCCTACTAACAATATTCTGAAAGCCTAACACCTCGTATGTCGATGTCCCAAGTTTCATCGAGGACGCTCTAACAGTTTAATATATCCAGATTTATTTATTGACGCATTTGATAATTTTGCCTTTAGATGTAACGTCTTCATCTCATCTAGATTTTAAAGTAAATTATCTAATGAAATTTTTACCTCAAAGTTTTTAGTAAGGGAAATCTTAAGCCACAGTTTTAAAAGTAAATCAACGCAAGAAATTTTGTAGAAAAATTTATCTTCTCAGTGTAGAAAATTATGCTTAAAATCTGTTTTCTGTAACTCGATTATACGGAAAAGCTTTTAGCAGATTTTTTCAAAACAAATATACAATTTTCAATACTATTCTGCGATTTGTGTCGTTCTATGTTTTATTTTATTTCCACGTTACAAACTAAGCTTTATACTTGTGACAGAATGCTTTGCGTCATTATCCTGGTAAAAATAAATCAGTTGAAAATTCTTAACTTCTCAGTACTTTCGTGAAAATTTTATTTTATTATATCAATATAATACCGATAATCCATTATTCCATCCATAAATATTAAAGTCCAGACCCTGTTATATACCCTCTTCAATCATTATACTTTACTGTAGCTACCTAATTTTACTCTTCCAGCTGTATATGGCTTTCATATATGGCTTTCGATAGGCTATACAAACTGATTTTTCTTGATTCCAATTGAAAAAAATTCATCCTTCTATAAATTTTTCGACTTCCTGCCATATCTTCTTACAAAGTCTAAACTCAATTTAATATCCTTTTTGAGATGTAGAGGCTTCTCTTGCCTGACATGGCTCTAAAATTATGCACTTTTTTAATATCTCTAAGTTTCTAGAATGCAACGCTTATTCTCAAGTATTCTTCACTATCGTTAGCCATGTCCGATGCATTTACTTTGATAATAATGGAACGTTTTTCTTAGTTTCCTTTCCTTTTTTTTTTGCTTTCTTTATTTACACAAAACCTCAATAAAATGATGTAAAATTATTTAAAACACATGTAATTGTTATGCTAGTTGTAAAATCAATAACAAAAAGATATAAAAAAATTAATATAGTTATCGGAAATGGACATACAACATGTCGAATACTATTTTTTTGCGTTTGAATTCGTGTACTGTTGAAAAAATCACAGCGCCCAAATATGTTCAGTGCATTTGGGAGCAAATATTATTAAAACTAGAAGGAATAATCAAATAAACATTTATCATTTTATTCGAAATAATTCAATAAGTATATACAACGAAATTATAAGAACTGAAATGGTATGTCGAATATTTATTTAGGTCACTGTATGTACATTTTCATTCGAATGTTTTAATGCTTTAAAGGTCTGCAAGAAAAGCGTAAATTTTAACGAAAAACAAAAAAGAAATACATAAATCCTGTTACTTAAGCCATTTATTACATAATATTTATTATTTACTTTGCTTTTTTACGTGCCGTTCTGTTTTAGTATTCTCTGCTGTGCTCTATTTTCTTTTTCCTTACACTGTAGCGTATATGTATATGTTTGTTTGTAAGAGTAGAATTAAATTTAATGCCATAAATAAAATTTACTGGCGTTAAGTATTTCTTATTTTTATTAAATGTTTGGAAAAATGCGTTGATAACTTTCGCATGTTTGTTTGCTGACAAGTGTTTAAATATATATGCGTATGAGTTGTACGGAAAAGGAAAGCCCACCATAACGCTTAAAAGAGAACAAAAATGAGGCCAAATCATTTGTTTCCATTAGTATACGCATATTAAGTACTATATATATATATATATATATATATATATATATATATATATATAGTACAAAGAAATTTAAATCACAACATCAATCATTGCCTGTTCCTGGCACCCATAATAACTTTGCTTTAGTTTAATTCACTTTCTTTTTTGCCTCATCATACTTTTTATTCGTTTATTATTCTATTTGTTTTTATTTAATTCACTTTGTACGTTTTCATTCGCATTTCCTTTTTTCTTGTTTTTGTTTAATAGCCAGATAATGATTTTTCTCTTTTAATGCTATTAATACCATATTACTTTTTCTTTACTCTTACTGCCCGTCCCTCTTAACACTTAACTTCAAGTTTCGTATTAATTAATATGTTTTCTCAAGAAATGTGGTTGATTAATGTCCGCTTTTATACATTGTAAATTAAGTTAAAAACAAACTTTTTGTTAAACATTAAAAATGTATGTAATTGCCGAGAGCATTATTTAAAGGACTATAAAATACAACAAATATTAACATTTATTCGAGTTGTATAATTAACGAAACTGAAAACTTATGAACAATTGAACAGCATGGTTATTGATGTATGTAATTATGTCTAGTTTCGGTTTGTTTGTGATTCTTTAAATGAATGATGAAAATTTTTGTCTAGTTTAGTTTAGAGTGTCAAAGAAAAGTACTTAGTTTTTACAATAACTTAAATGAGTTTATAAAATTAATGAAAAAAAAAAAATAGTTGTATTAGTTCTTTTTCCATGATAATAAAGAAAAAATATTACAAAATAATTTTATCTAGCATTCAGTGCTACCAGCAGGTGAGAGAAAAAAAGGCTAAATTGAACTCTAAAAAGGGCTAAATGTCCCAAAAATATAAAGCCAGAAAAAAGCTGATTTTTTCTAATTTAAAAACCTTTTTCATATTATTTTTTTTAAGATCTTGTAATTAGTTTTTAATTTAGAAGTAGAAAAGCTGCAAGCCAAATGATCCAATTAAAAATCACTTAAAAATTGCTACACAATTCTGGGTTATATTTTATAGTTAAAACGAGCCTAAATTTTGAAGGAATTTCTTTTTGGTGATCTTTGAATTATAATTCATTTTTTTTTTATTAATTTTTTATTTATTTTTAAATATAAACAGATTCTATAATTAATGATGTATAATATAATAATCTACAAAGTCCATAAAATTAGTTAAGTTATTTTTTATTTCGTAAATGAAGCGCCGCAGGCGAAATTTTGAATTAAATATAAAAAATATCGAATTCTTGTCAGAATAAATACACGGAAATGCTTAACTGGATGATTCTTTAAAAATAAAATTAGTAAGACCAAATGAGAAATAAATTTGTTCCTAGTTGAAAATTTTAAATTCTAACCTTTTTATGACAATTTTGAAAAAGCTAAAATGAAAATTTGAAGCTAAAAGTAAAATTCAATGGCTAGATTTATCCTTAGAATGTCTTAACATGCAGTACTGCTCGTATGTTCCTTTAAAGGCTAGAAATTAGTTTTATATTGAAATTGTCGCAAAGGAATGTAGATCCAAATTATGGACAAGTGTACCTTGCACCTTCCATAAAATCTGAATAAAAACATACTAAATATTGCTTTCAACTTTAATAATGGCACTCTTCTCAGTTCTACGCCTTTTTTGATATTTAAAAGTTAACTAATCATTTGGTCAAACCTGCGATGATACAAAGCTACTTCCTTCGTAAATTAGTTCATCGTTATTAGAAGTATTATTAATTTATGGGATTTTAAAATTAAAATTCTTTATACTATATTGTTATAGAAATTCTTAAATAAGTGTGGTTCTATTTTCTAAATTTGTATATAAATAAAATTTCGTTTAGAATATCTTTCTTTAAACTAGCTTAAGAATTCAAAAAGTTTTTAAATACTTTGTAAAGTTTATCAAAAAATTGACTATGTATTTTAGAATAAAGTATTTTTTCTTTTTTGGTGCATAACGTGTTTACATTTAACGTGTTATAGAAGCGGTATTTAATTTTTTGTCTTTACTAAAATTTGGAAACGACGAATAATTAATCTATCACAAAAATAATGAATCTATAATTCA
The DNA here is from genome assembly GCA_932274085.1 of Protocalliphora azurea. Lineage (NCBI taxonomy): Eukaryota > Metazoa > Arthropoda > Insecta > Diptera > Calliphoridae > Protocalliphora > Protocalliphora azurea. The sequence goes on along the minus strand of OW026523.1, from coordinate 68,597,045 downwards.
CTTATATACTGTAAAATGGAGTATGAGGTAACAGATTATAAAACACTTTAATATCTGCACATAATTTTAATACATCATTTTTGTTTTAATGTATGTATTAATTAATAAAAAAATATATAATTCGTTTAAATTAAGCTAAAATAAAGAGGAAATAAAAATATCAGATTTTTTAAAAAGCTACGGTAGCAAAATAAAATAATAAATCGCTTAAATGTCAGAAGGATAGTATGACGATAAAAAGAGAGAACGGTTTTTCCTCTATATATCTGAATCATTGCTGTGTTAATTCTTGAATGATTTTTCACTGTAATAACTTAAATGCAATAATTAAGACCTTAATTTAAAGGGCTATAAAACTGTTACAGTGCAATATATTTTTAAATATTTTTATTTACGGTTCTTTATGGTAACTATATAATACATCTGCGGTCCTTTGACAACATATTAAGTTAATATAGGACTATTTAAAGGTTCTTTAATCATAATTTGTACACTTTAATGACGCATCGTTTACACGGTTATAAAATTCACACTAATTTAAAATAATTAAAATAATTAAGTTTCTTTTTCAGAAGTCCACAGATAAGCGAACCAAATTTTGTTCACTCTGGGAAAAAATTATGGAATGACTAAACTATAAGTTATATCAATAATGTATATTACTCATATGCAACTTTGCACAGTAGGGAAAAATCGACAATTTTTGGAAAAAAGTACGCAGAAATTTGTACATAAATATAAAAATTTACTTTAATTGATTTCAGTTCATAACATTTAAGCATAATTTCTTAAGCATTATATTTTTTTTATATTTTTTCTTCAGTCAAGAAGAAAGAAAAATTTGTCTAAATTTTAAATTTGTAAAATAATGTTTGAAATTTTCTTCTGAAAATTTTAAGCTTTTAATAATTTTCAGCTACATTTTGGGAACAGAGCAGAAGCGCTTTTTAACAAAATGATGTGCTGCAGGATGCGAGTGAAATTATGCAAATTTCTAAATATTATTTTTTTACAGATTTTCCATGGAATTTTGCCATTTTAAGGCGTTTATTGTTATTATTTTCATGTATAACTATTTTCTACTATTTTCATTTACCATTTTGCAATCAAATCTAATAATATTAAATCAAAGATTTAACAAAATTTTTGCAAAATTCCCAAAATTTTCATTATGAACCATTTAATGATATCTATGAACAAAATTTTATTTTTTATGAAAAAGTTTGGGAAAAAAAGTAATGTTCGATTCATAATATATATGAAAAAAAATTTTAAATGTATGTACTTTTTTTCTCTGTATGTAACCTCTAATCGGCTGATTGGATTTATATAAAATTTTACTAGGTATAGCAGAGATATGTATAATTTTAAGTTTGGAAAGGGGGCCCACATATCCTTCAAGAGCGGAGCTATCGGGTCTAAAAATATCATACCTCCGACATTTAAAATGTATGACAAGTGCTTGATAAATTTTTGTGTGTTATCTAATTTGAAATATTTGTACCTCTTCTATCTTAATTTTCAAAATCTTGGTCCAGGTTTTTGAAGAAATAGCATTTTCATCGGATTTTGTAAATTTGTTTGCAGTTAGTTAAAATACAATATATATATATATATATATATATATATATATTATTTATATATGTATTTATATATTTTTTATTTATTTTGTGATTGAAAAAGTGTCTACACTCTTTTTTTCTCTAAACTCCCTTTAAGAACATATAATAATTTTATGCCTCCGAAAAGTATCTTTACAGAGATGATTTTAAAATTGAAATCGAGCTCAATAAGGCTAAGTACAGGACCTCAAGAATTTGACCTATTTTGTATCGAAATTTTGAATTTAACCTAAAATGGTCTAAAATGCCAAAACTTGACTATTCAAATAGAATGCAGTTTCGGAATCTCTGATATATTCTAAAAACCGTGATCCACCGGCCTTATAAGCAAAATTTTAAAGGTCCCATTTTGGTTCTTTTCGGCAATTATGGGATTTTTTATGCAAAAATATTCGCATTCGTATATGAGACAATATCTGAGCAAGCGGCTAAATATTTTCTGTGACAAAGGTACCCTATTTTCAGTCCCAATAGCTCCGCTCTTAAATGGTTAGAAGGTTCCAGCTCCAAAACTTAAAATTTTACATTTCTCTTCTATATCAATGTGAAATTATACCTATATGCCGTCACCATTTTACAAGTTACAGACTTATTTCCAAAAAAATCCATTCTTTCCCACTGTGCTTTAGGAAATATCATTGACTTCAAAATAAATAATTATAAATATGCAACTTCGAACTTACTGGTCCGTTGTATCTGAAAATTGGAATATAAATTTAAATAGACTTGATTGTTGAAATTGATACTCAGAAGGTGCTACAGTGGACCAAATTTGGACATCTCAGATGTGAAAAACATTTACTTTCGCATTTTTGGCCATAACTTAATATTACCCAATAACTTTTTTATTAAAAGCACTAAATTTGGAGAGATTTTTGATAACTTTCTAAATAACACAATGGAACAAAATGAAAAATATTAAAGTTAAAACTATTAATAAGGTCACAAAAATAGATCTTTTTGAAAAAAACTTTATTTTTTGTATATTTTTTATCAACTAAAATGTAGTAAAAATCTTCAGATTGTTAATTGCGGAGGAAACCATAATGCAAGTTACCGAGGTTTTCAATATACACCATAGTTAAAAAGTCACAAAGTCAGAAGTATAGAATTTCCCTCGTTTAAAAAATCAATTCTCTCCGAACAAAGTCACTTAGTAACGTCATCAGGCAATAAATTTCTTATGAAAATTTTCTTAAGTTATCTTTAAAACATCTCACCTGGTATTGATAAAATCAGTAACAAAGATGCTCTTTGAGCTAATTTGGATAACATTAAAAACGATACTCTTTATCTTTAACGCTCTATTACGCCTTTAATACATAGACCCATTAGAAAAAACTGCAGAAGCAATGGCTTTAAGTCATGATTGTCATTGCAAGGGCGTTCTTTTTTCTATGAGTCCTATTCAATGCTTCCGAAGTAGTTCTCCTAGGTTAAGTTCTCGATTGTTCTCCTAAGGTATTTTTTTTTTTTTTTCGAAAAATACTTACCAGCAATGAGCCAAAGACCGAGAGGCTCTAATTTTTATTTGCTGTTAAATTATAGCTTCTCAAAAAGCCAGAAGTTTTTCTCAAGAAAAACATACTTTTTATAAAAATCAGATTTTGCAGATTTAAGGACACTGAATACGATCTTGTATTTTGATTTTCCGAAATCGGAAAGGCGAAAGCAATATGTTTATTAAGTAGAAAGGGAATTTTTCCAACTATAACATAATATTGAGATTAAAAAAAAAATTAAATAGCGGATTGAATATGACGATCAATAATTGGAATTTATAATATTTTGCAATTAAGTAGATTTTTATTTAATGTTTTTAAATTTACGGAAATGAATAGTTTTAGTAGTTTTATACAACTTAAATATGTTTCTGTTTAAATCAAATAATTTATTTTTAGATTAGCGCTATATTGGATTCTCTATTTTTTATTTTTAGCATTTTATGCAAACATTGAAAATAGTTGATATTTTATAATTGATATTTTGTTTTTCTGCTTTTTTTAAATCATCATAAATTAACAAAATATATTTTTTTATTATTATTGCTTTTTTCCTTAATTTTTATCAAATATATTTTTACACATTTTTTTACAGTATAAGTAAATGAGGTTTGAAGCAGCATTGCTGTTAGGCGACTTTAGTCGCTAATTTAATTTTTTAAACCATCTGGCCCCTTTTTTAAATGGAATTAAATGGCAACTTTTTAAGATTATGTATTAAATTGCGAAAAACCAAGTTATGTGAAATATTCCTTTTAAGTTAATGGGATATAACTTACGAATTTATGAACGGTTGAAAAGTTTCGGAAAAACTTAAATAGAAAGGCCTCAGCGAGAGTATTGCCAACTTAACCTTTTTAAGGCTAAATCTAGCCTTTTCATTTTTATTTAAGCCTCAAAATTTTCGACTTAACTTCTAGCCTTTTTTGATTCTTAAAATTGCCTTTGAAACACTTTAGTTTAGTATTTCATCAACGTGGAAGAAGAAATCATCCTTGCAAGCATTTAGTGTATTTATTCACATAAAAGATCTACATAGATTTTGACATTTGAGAAAAAAAATTCCATTGCGGCGCTTCATTCTCCAAATCAAAAGTAATTTAACTAATTATTATAACTATTTTCTAATATATTTAATTAACCTAGAAACTATTTATGAGTATAATTGAAAAAATAATCTTATAAATGAAAAAATCAAACAAAAATTTGGAAATGCTTAATCAAAATGGAATTGTAGTCTAAGGATGATGAAAAGATAATATTACATAATTTTTCATATGAAATGTAACCCAAGTTAGTAAAGAAACTTTTTGGGTAATTTTACATTTTGTTATTTTGGTGGTTTATAGTTTATTTATAAATTTATTACAACATCTTAAAAGAAATATGAAAAACCAATGAGATCAATTTATATATTTTTTAATTAAAAAATATATAAATAAAAATAACTTTTTCTGGCCTTATTATTTTTTTTTTTTTTGCATTTTGCCTTTTTTAAAGCTCATTTTAGCCTCTTTTTTTCCACCTCCTGGCAACGCTGCCAAGCTAATTCATCAGTATAATTACTATGAAATTAAAATATCCTTTGGCACTGCTTGGCACTAGGCTTTAAAAATTCACGATTTTGGATATAAATTATATTTTTGACAAAAAAGATTAATACTTATTATGAAATTGCCTTATTATCATCGTACTTATGTATTTATTTTAATCTCTTTAACCTGCAGCCATCTTACAACGCTTTTTTATGTACTTATGAATTTCATAATTGGGGGATTCACAAAGTTTGCTATCATATCAAATTGTTATAATGTTTCAAAATTTTGCAATCGTTTAAAAATATTGTTGTAACTTTTCAACCAAAAAGGTTCTTAAAATAATAAAACTTTAAATGCTATGTATATTGTGCTGTCGTATTTAATCTGCAGAGATTATTTTATACGGAAACAAATAAAATATGTTGCTTATTTGCTCGAGTCTGCTACCAAACATCTAAAATGTATTTTGGGCACAAACTGGTTATTATACAGATTTCTAAAACATGTGGCTTAGAAATTTGTATAAATTTTTTATCTTTACCTTAATTAAACTTTTTGACACAATCAAACTTGTGGTCCAGTGTAATGGCAAAATAAGTAAAAAATACTTTTCTTTCTTGCAAAAGTTTTCTATTAAGTGTAAAATATAGATTAGGCAAGGTCGAGATGATCCATATCTTTGCGGGTATACACAACTAACAGTCATTCGAAGCCCAGGAAAAAATATGATTTTGCATATTTTTGGTTGCCATGGTTGTCATTAAATCAACTTAAAAAGCAATATAAACATTTAGAATATGTGAAACTTTTTTTTCGAATTAAGTACACAGAGAAAACAGATTCGTTGTGACTATCGTATTTTTATCCAATTGAATTTTGTTGGTTCCAACAACTAACACACAATTTCAATTACTTTTTGGTACTAGCAACAATTCGAATATATATGTACATATATATACATTATATATATATATATATATATATATATATATATATGAGAAAATATATATGAGAAAATGCTTACTAATTTGCTGACTAATTGATTTTGAAAAAGCTACTTTCGAAAAATTTGCCGTTCAACTTTTGAAAAAATATGTCATAATATTCACGGAATAACTGAAAAATCTTTTGAAATACTGTGAAAAATACGATATGGTACTTATTAAGTTTAATTTAATACAAGTTTTTACTAAAAGTATCAAAGATATTTATGGTTTCTGTTGGTTGGAAATACCAAATTATAATTTTTGTTATTTTAGCAATATTTGATACCTCCAACTGAATATTTAGTTCAAGTTTGAATGGCTTTTATACAAACAATATTATGATTACAATAACCAATATATAGTTTCGGAATGTTCATATAATTTAGTAATTCCATTCTAATTAGACATTCACACATTGACTCATATAATCAATATTATATTATATAGTTATTTCGTTATAATCTCTATTTTATTTCTCATAATACTTAAAATCAGTTATATTCATAAATTTTTAATAACTATACTACAATTTAGGTTTATCGAGTTAAAATTTAATGATTGTAATTATTATCCAATTATTCTTTTTTCTGTGTGTATTAACTTTAAAATTTCCTTAGAGTAATGATAATTAAAAAAAATAACCTAATATTAAATACTAAAGTTACTTTATACTCTTTTTTTGCTAAATAGTTTGTGGCAATACTAAAATGAATTTATACAAATTAAAATTGTGTACAAATTTCAATATGGACAAAATATTAAACATCTTTTCTTTTTTTGGTAAATTAAAATTTATGCAAATAAAGTGTAAATATTTTACCACTGGGAATAAAAAATTTTCATAAAACCATAAAGTATAATTAGTTTTCTTGCACAGAAAGGAAGAAAAAAAAAACTAACATTTCCTTTAAAAATAGCAATTTTTCACAATTAGTTTTAGTTATTCACATTACAATAAAATTTCATTTATATCTAAGTCAGATAAAAATCCAACTAAATGGCAAAGAACTACAGAAACAGTAAAATTATTTATGTATTTTGTATATGAAACATTTACTAAATATTTAGACTTTATCATTATTGTCTCCTTAGTGTTAGTTTGATTCTATATGTTTGATCTTTGAAACAGATTTTTACTCTATTGGAGAACCTGTTATATTCTTAAAAGCTAAAATTAAATGAACAGATTATTTGAATATCAGTAATTTTTTAATTAATTTCACTCAATTAAAATATGAAGATTTTCACGACTGTAATTAACCGATGTAATTAAGTTGAAATTTTTGAGATAGTTATGGACAGAATTGTATCAAAATAGTAGCTCTAGACTAAGTTGTCTTCATCAGAATACTACTTATTTTTAATTCTTTGGCTTTCTATAAATCAACACTTTTAATATTTTAAAAATAGTATATGTAGTATATGATTACTAAGAAATATGTTTTGTTGTAATTTATTTTTATTTAACATTATAGTATCTGAAAAAAGAACAACAAACATACTTTCTATCTTATTGTTCTGACTAGTTTTATTGTTAAGATTTTCTTTTATTTGTATTATTATGAATACTATTTTTTTATGTTTATTGTTTTTTATTACCCCAGAGGTAATTTTGTTTTGATTAGTTGAGGAATAAAATAAAAATGCATGTTTCTCATGTTTTGAGAAAGAAAAGTATGCTAATTTGTAAATATCTTTGTACAATATTTTAGAGTTTGTAAAAGGAATTGTTTGGCTTGTCCAAAAAGTACCTAAAAGCTTATTTACAAAACTTTGTAATTTATTTATTTTAATAATTTTTAATATTTTATTTTCATGTTTTTATTTTTTATTCTTCTGACTAAGTTTTTTGGGTTAGAGTTATTAAAATATATGTTGAGATTTAACTAAAATGAAACAACTATTTATTTGCTTGAGTAGCTAAGCAAAAGGTTGTATTTTATTGTAGTTGTAGTAGTGGAAGTAGTTCAAATAATAAATTATTTTAATAACAAAATTTTATTATAAATATGCAAATGTCAAAATGCAGGCAAAAATTGGTAGTGTTAGTTGACAAAAAAAAAAAAAAAACTTCAGGCGGTTTTAATTAAAATAAATATAATTTCTGGATTTACTATAAAATTTATTATTTAGCTGCAAATAATAAATTTTAATTTCTCTTTGCTTAACATAGTCTAATCGTAAAAAGTTAATAAACTGGAGTAAATAATTTTTACCTATTGCAATAATATTTATGAAAAATAAATTAGAATCATGAACTAAAATTATACGACCACTCACTGCACGTTAGGTTAGGTTAGGTGAAAAAGGGCGGCGTATTCACGCATCCACCCAGAGGCCATCCGGTCCATTTTGGTCCCTTTATAAATACCAGAGAAAGTTAATAAAACAAAGAAAGAGAAGATCCCTAGTAGAATAACGCACAAGTGTAGAAAGAAAGTAAAAAGTAAGAAAAATAAATATAAGAAGTGGAAATTGTGGAACCCAAGATCCATCGATCAATCTCGACTACCTCTAAGCCTTTTTATCCCCATTACGAACCTTACAAGGTTTTCTAGTTCACTACCCGCAACCTCCTCCAGTTTGCGTAGAATATGGCTTCCAAACCACTTTAGTCTACTACGCTGAAGCCCTGCAAATGTCAGTGTATGTGTTCCACTGTCTCTAGCTCCTCCACATCATCGCACGTCCTACAAAAGTCGGACGTGTCGGTGTCCCACTAACTGGTCATACTTCCTATAGCGAGGTGACTGGTAATGATACCAACAATGACGCCTAGATTCTCACAACTCATATACAAAAGATGCATCGAATCTGCTGCTTTAAGACTAGGCCATAACGTTCTAGATACCCTACAGTCTATTCTATTCCTCCAAGCATGATTGGTTCTTCCTGGAGTTCATTCTCTTATGGCCATAAAATATGACCCAATTGAAATCCTAACCGATACCTCCATGAAACACCTGTCCAGCTCCGAGGCCCTACGAGCTAGCTCATAGGCAATTTTATTGCCGAGAATATCGCAGTGACCTGGAACCCAACAGAGTCTTACTCTGTATTCCCTCCTACACTCAAGCACAAAATAACTTATCATTGAAATTATTGCTGCCTGACTATCCACATAGATAGTCACCTCAGTGTCCCTCTCAACATTCTTCTCCAGTAAACCTAGGGCCGTGTAAATACCTAGAATTTCTGCTTGGAAAACTCTGCAACTATCAGGCAATTTAAAAGATCGTCTGATATCTGTTCCCATGAAGTAAACACCCGCCCCACTCATACCCCTATACGTTAGGAGAGATAAATGAGATAAAACAACAAAGAGATAGAGGACAGAGTTGCCACGCCAAGAATTTTTTTCTAACCAAAATTTTGGAAAACAAATAATCAAATTAGAAAAAAAGTAACCAAATTTTATAAATTCAAAGTTATATAAAAAATAATATTATCTTAATATAATTATTTAGATTTTAAATACTTTGCATACTAATCATGAGCTTTAATTAGTCTTTAGGAGAAAAAATTATTTAAAATTTAATAGTTTAGAATAATCCTTATCAGAATGTGGTCCCTGATCCTATTTTGTAGAGGGACGGAATATAAAGTTCAATAATAAGAATTTAAGTATTATCACATTCTTATGATATGATGTGGAAAGCAAATCAGATTGTAATAAATTTAGAATTGCAGAACAACTGGATCGAGCAGTAAGAGAAAATAATGTTGACATTTACAATTATGTGTTCACAACAACAGTTATTTTTTAAATAGACTTAGTCAATTTAATTTGGTAATATGAATTTCAAAATCTAAAGATTTAAAGTAAAAGATATTTAATTGGGAGGTTTTGAGAAAAGATTCAATATCAATCGTTCATGTACCAAAGCACTCACATATATTAAATTTTAATTTAAAAATTGTGTACAAAATTGAGATCTAATTGAAAGTACATCTTAATTCATAAAACACTTTTATTGCAGTTATTTTTTAAAATAATGTGTTGCCGTTTTTAAATTTTTACTATTTAATTAAATTGTCTTGCACAGTTTTAATAACCAAACAGAATACATTTTTACATTTACAGCATGATATTGCGGAACCCCCTAAATTATGCCAATCTCCATGGCTGCTCGAAATTGGTTCATTATTTTAACATCTGTAATCCTAAAATATTCTACAAAAAATTTTTTTGTATCTATATAAAATGTTGCATTCAGTTTCCAAAGGATTACTTTAAAATTAGTTGCAGCTTCTATATAGGGTTCTCTCCCGAAAATCAGTTAAAAGTACTTAAATTCCACATAAATGTTCGTATGTTAATAAAATTGGTCGCAAATGCTCTCTCTCAAGTATGTATTAATTTAAGTCACATACACAAAAGTGTAGTATATCGTACTGTCGGTCATCCTCAAATAGTAATAATAATTAATTTAGTAATTACAAGTATTTAGGTTGTTTGTTGCGTTGTTAGAACTTTCTCGCAAAAATCTCCCGATCCATTTCAGTTTACGTTAATACTAAGGATACGTAAATTTTACGTTGTTGTTTTATCAGCTAAAAAAAGGCTTAAATGAAAAAATTTCAACAAATAATAAAACATTAAAAAAGCCGTTAAAAATATATCAAGCTTTTAGTTATGAATAGTCATGATAAGTTATGATCTAAAGTTCACCAGAGATTTGAGATTTATATCAAACATGATGGTAAGTTCTAGCCTTTTAATATTCTGCATAATGGCTAAATTTTCAACACAACTTGCTCTCTTTTCTGTATGAAGTTCTTAGTATAACTCTAATCTCGACAGTTCATAATTTTCTTTCAATTGTTACATTAATTTCATTAAAAAGTTCGAATAGACTAATGCGTCCATCAAATTAATATCGTCCACTTAATATATCAAATTTTATTCTGCCATTTCAAATCGCATTTCCAAATTTATATTTAAATGTGCACTGCCAATCAGTGTTGCCAAGAAATGTGAAAAATGAGGTTAAATTGAACTTTAGAAAAGTCAAAAAAGGCTAAATTCTCAAAAAAAAGTTAAAATTATATATATATATATATATATATATATATACATATATTGATATATATATCTATATATATATATATATATATATATATATATATATATACAGAAATTTCTTTTTTCACATTCTTATTAATTTTTGATATTTTTCTAAAGCAATTGTTATAAATTCATAAATAACATCCAGTAAAATGATTCAATGAAAAATTGCCAAAAATAATTCCCGTAAAAATTTCGGTTACATTTCATATGAAAAATTATCCAATCTTTTGAAGTGATTTTTCATAATTTTTGAACTATCATTTTGCTTTGGATAAGCATTTCCATATTTTTATTAAATATAAATAATCTCGTTTTTTGTACGAATAAATACACAAAAATACATAAGTGGATAATTCTGTAAAAGTAAAATTATTATTTTTTTTCTTTTTTGAAATAATAACATTTTAACCTTTTTAAGGCAGTTTTGAAAAACCAAAAAGGCTAGAAAAAAAGCTAGAAGTTAAAACCAAAATTTTGAAGCTGTAAGTATTAAAAATAATAATAAAAAAAATAAAAAAGCTATATTTGGAATTAAGAAGGCTAAACTCGCAACAATGCTGTTAATAATAACGTCACGTAAAATTTACGTGTAAAATTTATAATCTTAATACTAACGATACTTCTACGTAGTTCTACGTAGTAAATATTTTTATATTCCTATTCAGAACATGTAAATGTTAAAATATGTATTATTTTATTTTATGTCTATATATATATATATATATATATATATATATGTGTTTAAAAACACTTGGCAAATGAACTTTTGGAATTTCATACCGTTAGGTTGCCACGCACGAGAATAATAATGATTTGAAAATACTAAAAAATAAACTAATAAAAATTTACGTAAAATTTACGAGCGGTCATAAGTAGAACCGAAATATTTTGGGGAACAACATACCAAGGTTAATTTTCAGAGGTTTAAAAAAAACACTTCTTTTCCTATCGTAGAGAGTGAGTCACCTTAAAATACATATTTTTATATAACAAGAGAGTGGAATAAGTTAGAAATCGACTTATTATAGCGCTTTTTTAACAGATTCTTCTTTTTTCACAGAGTCTTGTTTTTTAACCTTTTTGTTATGACTAAAACAAAAATAAAAGTTATTTCTACAAAGTTTTTGCACCATCTATCCATAAAAAATGTATATTTATAATCGGAATTGATTATATTTCGACTCTTTTTAAACCTACTATTGACTTCGATTAAGTTCCTTTTTAATTTCGACAATTCTGGATTACTAAAGAACTAATACTTTATAAGACAAAAATAATATTTTCCATAGTATACTGGATGCTTCTACAGTAATGCCAAAGTCCATACAGTGATAACAGAGGTGTAGGTTTAAACTCACCTACACCTGGAGCCTGGACCATATAAACCTACCAGGGGCCATATAGACCTACGATGTCCCAAATTTAGACACCTCGGGTATAAATATTTTTGAAAAAGATCATGATTATAACTTATTATATAACTGAAGAACTGAATCGTTTTGAAAGGTTTTTATATAACAGTATTCTAATGGTCGAGATCTACGAAAGCTTCCTTTTGCGCATATGTTTTCTTTTTAAGTTTACGAAATATTGGACCGCAATAATTAAAATTTTTACTTTTTAACGTACCTTGGTTAAGTCTTTTCGGCAAAGCGGGTCCTATTTTCGTCCGATTTTTTCGTATTTTTTTATTATATTACAAGTACATCGCAAAATGTTGAAAAGAAATAATTTTCAAAAATAACATTAAAATTTTCCTAAGTATACAGTATTTATATTTTTCTAAAAGATAACCAAATAAAAAATATTCTGAAGGAAAAAAAATGGATTTCAATATTGGGGAGCAAAAATTTATATTACCAAAAAATTAAAAACATATTAGGTGTTATAAAAACTATAAAAATTTTCTGATTCAAGCTTTTTGATTTGAGAAATTAAGGCCAAAGTTGGAAATTTGTTGACAAAATAGGTCAAATTTGGGAAACTTTGGAATCAATTTTTGGAATTCTATATATATTACTTAATAAAATTTGTATATAACAGAAAAAGAATGCGACCACTTTTCGAATTTTTTCAAAGTTCAAGTTTAAATGCTTATAACTTTTGACTCAGTTAATATTTTTTCAAAATTATTTCTTCACACTATTTTTCTATTTATTTGAAATAAAATAAAAAAACCGAATGAACCGCTGTAATGAAAAAGTTTCACTAAGTTACGTTAAAAAAAAAAAAATAATAATCTTTGGAGCCCAATATCTCATATACTAAAATAGACGAAAAACTATTTTTATTCGAACAGTTTAGATTCGGTGCAGGTTCTTTCTTCTCAAACGGATGTAGCAATCTCTTGATTTGAGTACCATATCACCATATTGTCTTTATAATGGAGTTGTAAGAAACAGCTTGCAAACTAGTCTTAACCTCATATTTTTTTTCTGTTTTATTTTAAATAATAATCTTTTGGGTCATACGTTTGCGAAACGTCGATGAAGAGAGTACAACAAAATTGTCTTTCTTCAGAAGTCTTAGATATAACATTTATAACTCTGTGAGTTTGTTTTATAGCGCTAAGTTTTGTTTTTAAATCCAAATCATGAGTTGGAATACAATCGATATTGACATTGACAATTTATGGTATAGGATTTTTGATATCGTTTGTTTAAAAATTTTAAGTATAAAAAATATATGAAAGAAATAATTTGATAGTGAAGTGGTATCTACTTGATGCGAATTAATATCTCTTATCGCTAATAATTTTAACACGCAATGTTGTTCATTAATATCAAAGAAACTATTTATGAACATAATTAAAAAAATCTTATAAAAGCGGAAAATCACGAAAAAATTTTAAATAGCTTATTCAAAAAGGAAATAATGTTCAAAAACGACTAAAAATCACTTAAAAGCATTAGAGTCATTATTCATATGAAGTATACACCAAATTAGTATGGGAAATTTTTGCGATTTTTCATTTTGCTGGCACCCCCCATTCTATGTTTTAATATTTAATATATTACATCTTAAAAAATATATGTCAAAAACTAATGAGAACGATAAAAAAATAAGTTTATAAATTAAAAAAAAACTTTTTTCTGGCACCTACCCTACTTTGACCGTTTTTAGAGTTCAATTTAATTAATTGGTGATTAATTAATAAATATAAATCTGGGTCAACAAAAAAAAAAATAATAATAATAATATTTTTTATCCTTTTTTTAATAATTGTTACAGACATGCTCCATATAAAATATCCACATGGTCGAGCACAACCAGAAGTCAATACCGTAGCATTAACGACAACAGATCAGCATACCAAAGGCCGTAATATCAACAATTTAAATGGAACAACAATTGAGTATCAGCCAGATTTGTTGCCAGCTTATGTAGGAAATAAAATCAACAGCAAACAGCAACATCAGGGAGATGAACTGTATAGTCCTGTTATAACACCAGTCTCTTCTACAACAACAACCAAGACAATAAATATGATGGAGGACCAACATCTACTTACGGCCAATGCAACATTGCCACAAAATGCAACTGGTCGCAACAAGTACAATACCAGTGCTCAAGAGTATTTACAGGCCAGATTTGGTACGATTACTAAAAAACAAACAAAAAGTCAAGAAAAATTAAATACATTAAAACGAGAAGCTCCACTAACGACGGGCACTAGTTCTTTGACTGTATCACGATCTTCCCCCAATGCGGACGCGCTACAACAAATAGCCAGTCGACAAACTAAATCATTATTTTTGCCTCAACGCACTGTTTGCAGTGCTACAACCACAGTCACACCCACCGATACAAGCAACTCCTACGAATACCGCCAACCTCCACCTCCACCATACAATGCAACACATCGTACGACCGGAAATTTGTTATTGACACGACGCACCAGCATAAATCAACATGATAACAACGAGGACAACAATAAGAATAGTAATACCAAGGATCAAGGCTATCGGGAGTTGGGTGGGGGTAGTGCCGTAGGCATACCGCTCTATGAAACAGCTAGACAAACAATTGTTACTGCCTCACCTTCAATGAATTTTCCTACCACTATAGCGGGCTACAATACAAATAGTGCTTCGCCAAGACGACAACTGCTGTGATAAATTTAAACAAAGTCTAAACAAAAATATATATGTTGAAACAAACAAATTAACATAAAAAAGAAAAAATTAAAAATGAAACATGAATGAAAGAAACAAAGACTATAATTAGGTATGAATAAGAGTACTTGATTATTATTTTTTCAAATAAAGCCATAGGCAGACTAAGACACAAAGTCACAGAGTCACTAAACCAAACAAATGCAGCCATCAGCCCTGCAACAACCGGAGGTGAAAAAAAGAGCAAAATAGGAAATATTAACTTAGAGTCAATATTGCAGTGACATCTGTATGAAAAGATCCATTACAAATGAGGTCATGTTTAATTCCATTCTAAATAAGCAACATTCTACATTCTCTAGAGGAGTATCAGGAACAAAAGCAGTAATAAAAAGTTAAGAATGATGCTTAAAATAGTGCCGCTGCTGTTGGTGGTAGTGGTCAATATATGACTGAATGTTTCGTTAAATGGTTTTCGATTTTTATTTTTTTTTTCGTCCACATGCTGCCCTGTAACATAATTTGTAAAAAAAAAAACACCTAATTGGATATTTACCATGACAGTAATAGTTTAAATGCCACATTATGTATGTATGTATGTATATATGTATGTATGTATATATGTATGTATGTATATATGTATGTATGTATGTATGCAAATATGTATGTGCGCGATATATGTGTTGCTGTGGTAAATGTTTGCGGATGGAAAAATGGGCAGCTGGAAACTAATTGATGATCTTTTAGTATTGTATGTAAAAAAAAAACAGTGAAAAAACCAACCAGAATATAATTAAAATTATAATAATATTAAAATAATTATATTAAAGAAGAAAAAAACATAGTGTTGCATTATAAGCGATTCTTATTTAGTTAATAATAAATATAGTAAAAACAAAAGTATATTATAAAAATTAAAATATCCGTATGTTTTTTTTTTTTCTTACATTCACAATTTAAAAGGTAAGTTGGATTTAATTCAGAATAAAATACTTTATTCTAAATTTAAATTGCAGAGTATTATATCTCTATGAGTATCGGCACTGATCATGATTTTCAAAACGATAGATTTAACTCAGAACAATAATATTTTATATACTAACATTTTTTATGGTACAAATATCGAAAAATATTAAAACAAATAGAAAATTCAAACTATAATGATTGTAGATGTTGACAGCTTGTACATAATATGATGATAAAATTTGTTTCAATTACTTTCATCGTTATAGTTTTTCGTATATAAAGATTACCGCATATCACCAACACAATACATTAGGCGACCCGAAAACATATACCTCTAATTTTTTTGTGCAACCATTATGTGCAATTGCACCGTCCTTTAATCTCTGTGAGTTTCCAGGGATTACCAGGTTCCTGCAGATCCATTGCCTTGTAGGAACCACATCATTATCACCTTCAATTTATTAAATTTTCCTCAATAAACTCTCTCTGATTATGATTTTTTATTGCGTGCAAAAATGCTTTCTTTCCATATAACGAATATGCAAAAATAGAGGAATTTACCGCAAAAATATAAAACTTGGTTCAGTAGTGTCTTATGTCAAGATTATTTATATACTCAGATTGCGACAAAAATTGATACGCTGACACGTATTTATGTTAGCTTCACATATAACAATTTTAAGCTAAAGCGGTTCTTCCCACGTAAGCCTTCTGCTCAAAGTCCTGCATTTTGTTATGATTAAATTTTAAAGCTAATTTAATAAAATTTGGAAGCAAGGACCAAGCTTATTGAAATTGGTCTTGATCAGTCCATTATTGTACCTAGTTCCCACAAAAACGATCTTCTGGCATGGGTTTTCAACGCTAATAAATACCTTAAATATATAACGATTTTAGAGGAATTCGGCATAAATAAATTCTTACAAAACAGTGCACAGTGGGGTAGCCCCTAAGAAAACTTGGCATTAGCTAAACTAGCGAGTTCTAGCATTGTAAAATTAAGAAAAAGAAATTTTCGCTTAATGCATATTTTTGTTGAAAATTTGAAAAACAAAATAGATCAGGAATAACGTCTGGCGTCCCTCTGTTTGTCCATGTAAATCTTGTACAAGTCAAAAATTTTTAAGATATCGTAATAACTTTTGGCACCTTATATTTACTTTGGTATAAGGATGAAGTCGACTGAAATTTATTAGGATGGGTCCAATAGTTTAGTTTTAAGGTTTTAAATATCTTAAATTAATCATGATTTAAATAAAATTAAGCAAGAATTTCACAAAGATTATACCATAATTGACAAAAGCTATCTTATAAGCTCACTTTTGAAAAACATTTTAAATTTAACGAAAGTCGAAAACCTATTAACAAACCCAATGAAACCCGGTATTTAATTGATCACAATCTAGGAAACACAATAGCATGAATAGAAGCCATATAAATGCTAATATTATAATAATACTATGCATAAATTTTTGAAAAATTCATAAAAAATAGTAAAATAATTTTATATTGTTAAATAAAGTGTTAGAAAAACAATTTTATCCTTCCGTGGGCAAATTGAAGCAAAACATATAAATGCGTTTAGACTCAGAAAATATTATCGAATTATACGTATATAGTCGCTAAGAAGCCAAAATACATATTTTCTCTTTCAAAATAGAATAAGTTATATGAAACTTATTAAAAGAACTGTATGATAAGATTTCACTGATTATTAAAACTATGTAAGTAATCGTTACTTAAAATAACGCCATTTTATTTAAAATAGTAGTACGTTAAAAAGGGGTGTATAACTGAAGAAAAGTAGGTCAAATATCAGTCAACTAAATCATTAGTTAATTCAACAGAAATTTTAGTTGATTTTTTGTAAATTAGTTAAATTGACGAAAAGTCGTTAATATGAATAATGGTATTAGTTACTTCAAAGGTGGTTAAATTGACAAATTTTGTTATTCATATTAAATACATTTTTTCTTCTATTGAAGATTTTTTATTAAATTTTACTATACTATTTTAATTAAATCTAGTAAATTTTAGTTGAATTGAATAAAAATTTTTTTCTAATTAACTAAATTTTTTCTTCAAATTGAGGAATGTTTATTTATTTCAACTATTGAATTTTATTCATTTGGACCAACATTTTTCGATTTTAAAATATCTCTTAAACCCCGGTAGGGAATATTACGTTTAAATATAATTGGATTATTTTAATCAACTAATAAAAGATTATTTTTGTGAATAATACATTAATATATAAACGATTACTTACTTTCATGAAAAATAATACAAATAATAAATTTTAACAACTTTAATAATATTTATTATATATAAAATAATTAACAATTCTTTTTGCAAAAGAAATAAGTATATTTAATATAAACATAAAAAGCGTAAATTCTTTTAAGAAGTAAAAATAAATTAAAAATATTTAAATAACTACTTGTATTATAATATATTGTAAAAAGTTTAGTTTAAACTTACGTAGCAGAGGTTTTGTTTATAAATAATTACATATATTACGAAGGGATGAACTAAGACGCTGTTAATGAACCGTAAAAAGGACCATCTGTCATATTTAAGAAGAATAGATATTAACAAAAAATTATTTATTTAATAATTAGTGATATATTACCTTCAGATATATTTTCCACTTGTTTCCTATTTTGATTTAAATTTGCCCTGATGTGGTCATCAAATACGGATATATATATATATATATATATATATATATATTTACCTATATTTAATAAAATAGTTTGTAGTCAGTCGTAGCAGATTTTTCTCATTTATTCTTATTTATGGCATTTTTTGTGGAACTTCGGTTTTAAGTTTACTGAGGACATTACAATTTTTATCGTATAGTTTTCCATAATCCGAAACTACTCCTTGAGATTATGATCGTCGGCTGGCAGCTGGTTTATTAAATTTTCTACGGAAATATTTTATAAAATAAGTATATATTGATATTTATAAATTTTTAATATTTCCGAGAAAAATATGAGACAAATGGTAGGGGTCAGTGATCGGGAAGGGTTCAAGCTACCGGGGAAAGTTATATCGGTAAAAAAGAAGTTATACGTGTCCCGGCGTTTCGCTTGGTCATGTCTAGGAATCGAGATATATCGATTTGAAGTTAGTAACTATCATATAGGGTAAATTGTGACCTTTGGTGGTCTTTTTTTTGACATAACTCGAGAACCACCAGTCCGATTTTGCTGAAACAAATTCAAAAAAAAAATTAGGAATTACAATTCCTTTAATCAGTCCATACAACGTTTCGCTACATAAGCAACAGTTTCGCAGTTATAAATAAATGTATGAAGAAAAAAACTATTTTTTGCCTAAAAAATTGAATTTTTTTATTTTTAATTCATAAATTATCCAAAACGGTAAAAAAAAGTGTCAAGACCTATTACTTTCACGTAAAGTCACATAACCTTTAAACAAAATGAGACATAGATCATGAAAATCGATGGACGCGGTTCGCTTTTATTCACAATTAAGTGAAAGTATCTCATTTTGACAAGAATATTGATTTTATGTTTCAATGAATTTGGATAATATTTATAATAATAATTATATATAATTATTGATAGATAATTGTTAGTTCTCAAATAACGAAAATTCCCGGGAAATTTGATTTGAAACTTAAATTATAAGAAAAGTGTACTGATTTCTTATAAATAATATTAAACAACAATATAAATCATAATTTTTTAACAATATATAAAATAATATTAAAGTAAGATACATTTTTCAAGATTTAAACAATTTTAAACTTTTCGTACAAATGAAATAAGACCAATAAGTAAAAACAAACCCTAGTCTATGGTACTATATTTAAGTTTCAATATTATTTTATTTCCATTTTAACTTCATCTTACATTATTAATTCTTTCAAACTTAGAGATGGAAAACACAATTCAGGAAATTATTTAAAATTTGTTCTATTATATTGTTTCAAAATCCTCAGTTCGAGTTAATATTTCTATATATTTCTTTACAGTTTCACTGCTTGTGTAAGACGTGTGTTTCAAAGAACTGAAATATATTTTGTTTTCAGTGAAAAAACTCTCAACTTAATAATTTTTTTATTATGGTGAATATTTTCGAAGCGCAACTTTTTTAATATTCATTTCTACAAACCAATAATACAATTAAAAAAAGTTAAAATTTTAACCTGCCACAAGTAAAATTCTTTTGAAATATCATTAAAACCTTAAGACATTTTATAACAAGAATAATAAAATATTTCGTATTTTATCAGTATGTCAAAAGATTCGAAAGGGAATACTTCAGACGGTAATACAATGATTTTATATTTAATTTATTTTTTATTTTGCATTCAATATTTTTTCTTTTTCTTTTTTTTTAGAAGACCTTTTTTGATAATATACAAAAATACCGTACTGACACATATGTTTTTCAATAATTCAAAATATCACTTTTGTATCGAATTTTTGACAAAACTTAATATTCAGATTACCACCTAAAAATGCTTTTACAATTATGTAAGTGTGCAGTAATGTAAATTTTTCATTGAGGCTTAAAAATAGTAATACTTTTACTAAATGACTTTAAAACTACATATTAAATTAATAATAAATTTGCCGATATTTTGCCGGGAAGTTCCGTAATTTCCTCCTTGGAATTCCAAGAGCCCAAACCCTAATATAGACCCCAAAACACGTGAACTCGCTCTGTTATTAGTCGTTCAACTAATCTCCAATATGCGTTTTCTATACTGAATAAATTTCTGCAATTCAACATGTAATTATTCAATTTGACTAAAACAAATAGTTAATTTCAACGAAATTACTAGAATACTACATGATTTTAGTAAATTTGAAAATATTTGGTCAAATTGAAGAATTTTATTCAATCTGACTAAAATAAATTAGTTAATTTTAACGAAATTTTCTTCAATTAGTACATTTTAAGAACTTCATTCAATTTGACTAAAATAACATTACCTTTCTTCAATTTTACTTACCTCTAGTCAAATTAGACAAATTTTTTATTCGTATTGAAAAATTTTTATTAAATTTAAATACTTTTCATATATATGTATATATATATATGTATATATATATATATATATATATATATATATATATATATATATATATTAGAGTGTCCCGAGAAACAGCTTTTTTGCGACTTCGATGTAGGATGACCCGTCAAACGATGTATATTGATGAGCAAGAAATATTTTAAAGCATTTTTGAATTCATCTTCAGTTCCCTACTGAAGTCTAATACATTTTGACAAAAAAAAAAAAAAAAAAATCAGTTCTTTTCGCGTAATACGTCTTAAAAATTCGTAATGTTCAACTGGTTATGAAGAATACATTTTTAAATTTTCCACCATAGGATTTTGTTCTACTAGAGGAATTTTTAGTGCATTTTGACGAAAAAAGTTTTTGAAAATAATTAATTATGATCTGCTCGTATATATACTACAATGCAACTTTCCTATATTTTACCCATAAAAGGAACTAAATTATGAACTTTGTACCTATTTTGCTATTTGGAATATTTTTCGCATGATATACTGAAATAACAGTTTATGAACCAACATTTTTGTAAACAATTTTTTTAATATTTCTCTTACTTTTTTGCAGCAGGCTCAAAATTACGAGTTGTTGGATACTAATCTCGAGACAGAGATTCAAACTTTTTAGACGAAATATTCTCAACTCATGAATTTCAGTCGTTAGTGGGAAACTGAAGAGCAATTTTAATTATTTTTTTTAATTTTTTTAAATATTCTTTCCATATCCTGCTAAGTAATACGCATCGTTTAGTAAATTTGAACTTATTTATTCAAATTGAACATTTTTGTTCAATTTGAGTAAAGTAAGTTAGTTAATTTCTTAAAATTTATATGCATTTTAAGTAAATTTAGTTAGATTGAAGAATTTTATTCAAATTGACTAAAATGTATTAGTCAATTTTAAAACTAACTAAATTTTTGTTGATTTAATAGACTTTTCGTTAATTTTTTAAAGAAATTTTATTCAGATCAACATATTTTCCAAAAAGAATATTTTTGACAAAAATTGTTTAGTTGACTTGAAGAAAATTTATTGATTTAAAGAAAAAATCTGTTAATTTAAATATTTTTTTTTTCTTTAAAATTCTACGAAAAGTTTTCGTCAATATTACTACAGGATTTGGTTCAGTGTAATATAACAAATAAAATCCTTTAGAAAAGTTATACAATAACATATTTTTAATTTTAAAAATAATGATGTTAAATAAAAAAAAAAAATACGAACAAAATATAACAACAAATTTTTAAGGCCTCGTGCATGGGTCAAAAGAACTTAAACTAAAAAAAGTAGTTATGGAGTTATGGAATGAAATTATTTTTCAATATTGACTTTGTGAAGTGTGCCAAATTTTGTTAGGATTGGTCCGTAACTGATAACAACCCCCGTATAAGATCCGAAAATAAATTTAACACGAAAAGTTCTCATATAAATATTAATATCGAAGAAATATTTGACACAAAGAAGTTTTAAAGGTGTATAAATTACCGTCCCAAATTTAGCAGGGATCCTTTCAAAATGAATCCCTTCGAAATTTTTATGCCTATGTGGTAGAATATCCAATCGATTAACCATCATTCAGTTATTCGATTAACTATTCGGATAATTCAAAATTATCTATTTTCGAAGATCGAATAAACAAAATAATTTGTGAGTAAATTTTGGGATTTTGTTTATTGTTTTTCTTAAAGACGATGGCAGTGACGGGGGGGGGGGGGTATATAATTAATACAAGGGCCAATCTATAAAAGTAGAATTAATTACAGTTACTCATATAGAATAATTATAATTGTAGGGATGAGAAACAAAACAATAACAAGATTAGTGTTAGAATCCATAGGGTAGCTGGCTGCTGCTGCGTAAAAACTCACCTTTCTCTGCGTTACTTTTAGGAAATGAAGTGTAAGTGTTCTGTTGATTTCAATTCAATTACAGGTTTTATTATACTTAAATAATTTTAGAGTCCATTTCAGGTAGTAAGTATAAATAGCTTAGGGATAAGGTAAATATACAACCTTTTAGGTTGCGGTAAGTATAAATTCTAGGTTAAGGTAACTATAAATTTAGCGGTAAGTATTTTTAGACGAAGTGATCTTCGGGATGGACTGTTAACAAGTGAGTTTTTCTTCAGGATAGTAATAATAAAGTTAGTTAGTAAGTAATTGATTTCAATAATTTTCGGGTTTTTAACGATCAATAACATTTTCCTTTACAGTGGGTACTAATATTGCTGTCAATTTACATATTACACTTTAAAAGAAAAATGTATTATATTAATTGAATTAATAATTAATATAAAAATTAAAATTGATAATTATAATTTAAGTGTCCAACTACTTTTTATAATTTGTTTTGAATAACCGTTTCACCGAAGTTTAGTTTACTGGAATCAAAAATTTGGAAGTAATACAAACAGCATTCAAATATGGAGACTAGGTTGTTATTTTTGCAAATACTTGTTACTAACAAGTATTTGTATTTTTTTTATTAAAAATGTTGGTTTATATAAAACTAAAACTAATTTCCTTGCGTCGTTGAAAATAATTCGAATATCCACTGCAATTTTACATGAAATCGTGAACATGACTTCCTTCTCACTGAATAGTCATCAAAAAAGAAAACACCTTCCAATGACAAGCCTATGTCAAATGTCAATGATCCGAATTTGTACTACATCTGGATCACAAGTTCTAGATCATATTAACTTTTTTTTTTTTTTGAGACAAAATGTTTAATAAAATACGAAATAAAAAGATTAAAATATTATAACATCGTAAATACTTAACCTTGTGTAAATAGCAATTAAAAAAAACATAGTCTTGAGTGAAGTAAATTCAAAGTTATATAAGTAATACAAATTTAAATTTTCATCAACAAAATGTACAGAAAAATTTAAACGGGCTGATTAATAAGTTAAATTAGAGGAATAATTGGTAGCATTAGTTCAAAAAATGCAATTTTTTCATGCAAATAGGCAAAAGAACTGATAAGATTAACCGTGAAAGAATTTTCTCTACATTGTATTTCTAAATAACTATTTCAATATATTAAATACTAAAATTAGTATTTTGCATGCACTAGAAAGACTATTCGGTTAATCGAACAACTTGCCATTAATTGGATATTAATCTATCAACTTTTAACTCCAAATAATTATTTGTCTAATCAACCAATTAATATGAAAGCCCGAATAATTGGATATTCTATTATATGGGCTATTGTTAAAAAGTATTTTTTAAAATGTGTTTTGAAAGAACTTTCCTGTTTTCAACTATCAACAACGTTTGATTTAAATATATGGTTCTGACTAATTATATTTATTCTTATATCTATACATGTATCCAAAATTACAATTTGCTATTAAATTACAATTTGCTATTTAAAAATATAAAAACAAAAAATGCATGTTTTGCATAATTTTTAAAAAAGGGCATAAAATTTTCTTATCAATTTTATTTTAAGTGCGCCTTCGATTTTGTATTTCGCTCTTATTTCCGACTTTTGATACTTGTCTACAGCATTGACTACTTAGAGTACATGAACAGTATATAGCGTGTATAGCGTATATCCATGAAAAATAGAGAAAATTTAGATAATTCAGGTCCGGTTTTATACTATTCACATATTATACACTTAAGGGCAAACTTAGTTAAGAAACATTTAAGTTAAAGCTCACACTTAAGTAATGTTCCGTTTTGCAGTTTAGAACTTAAGTTGACAAGAAAAATACAAAGAGCTTTAAGCTTTTATGTATTAGCAATGTGGTAGTCCCAATTTTTCAAACATTTTTATTTAAGTAAAAATCATAAATATATTTTATTCTAAAATGTTTTTTCATAACTATGTTAATTTTTTGTTGAATATCTTTTATTTTAGATTAATATTTGCTTATGATATTGCCAAAAATAATTATAAATATCAAACTTAATTTTTTGGGAAAAACATTTTTGATGCCACCTTAATATGTTACCGAAAATAAAAAAAAAATACAAATTTAAAAATTTGAAACAACTTGAAAGATATAAATAAACCATAAGCTTATGTGCTGTAAAGTTAAAAAAAGTGTTGGTGCAAAATATATAACCACAAAGAAAATATAAATTTAGAGCGTATTTTAAAATCTTTTTAAAATCTAAATATAGTTTTATTCGATTTTGTATTTTTATCTATTTTTATTAATTTTCCTTAGATATTTTTTACGACGTCAAACATTTTCATACATAATTAGGGGATGGGAAAATAATACTTAAGCTTTCAATCATAAAACAATTTTAGGAACTTAAGTACGATTTTTCCACTAAGTTAGCAGTATAGTATGTGGCCTTAGTCTTATATAAAATTTATAATTATGATTTACACTTTAAAAAACTTACAAGTATAAAATAGTACCTTAATAATAATTACCATGTGGGAATTTGGCACTTAATAAGTATGCCTTATGTGGGATCAATGGTGTATTTTGGACAAAACCCCATATAATTTGGTATTGTGGTTTCTGATTATATAAAACATATTTTTACTATGTGTGCGTAGTCAGCTTTACCGTTGGGTAACTTTAATCATCAATTGTTCCTTTTTTAATCACCTGGCCACTTTTTTGGTACCTTTTTTTTAAATGGAACTAAATGGCAACTTTTTAAGACTATGTAACACATGAAGAAAATGAAGAAAATATCTAGACCAAAAAATTATTATTTTGAAATTGTTTCACAATGTTAATGATAAAGTTTATAAATAATTTAAAACATCAAAAGCCCATTTTTTTTGGTCCGGATTAGGAAAATTATACAGGAGATTCGATAAATAATTAATTTTTTTTTTTACTTTGCCTCACAGCATTGCCTCGGTGAAACGTATTTTTTTCTAAATTATGAGTAATGAAAAATAAATTGTCCAACTAACTTAAGGTCAATACTTGTGAATCCATGCTTTCATGCACTAAATTTGCTAGACGGGGATTTGGAAGACTGGAAGATAAAAGAACAGAAGTTTAATTTTATGTAAAATATTTATATCAATTAATTCTGCAATATAAAATTATAAATTTTATTATAAACAAATTATTTTGTAATTAATAAAATCAAATTTAGTAGTTTTTCTTAAAATAGATGCAACATTTTTGTTTTTGTTTCATTTTAATGGATGTTTAAGTTACTGAAGCAGTTGGCCTTTTTTTAAATCCCCTTTTGCGAATTTTTTTTGAAATTCCATTTTTTGGACACTTTTAAAAAATTCTAAATGGAAACGCTATTAGTTTAATTGATTTTCGGAAGTGTTCACATGGGAAATATGATTAATTAAGGAAAAATCGTTTCGAAATTCAGAATTGGTTAATTTGTACAAAATTTTGCCTATACGCAAAGATTTATGCTGGATTAATAAAAATTTAAATAGGGTCCTTGTA
Organism: Protocalliphora azurea; assembly: GCA_932274085.1. Lineage (NCBI taxonomy): Eukaryota > Metazoa > Arthropoda > Insecta > Diptera > Calliphoridae > Protocalliphora > Protocalliphora azurea. The sequence continues at coordinate 68,570,788 of OW026523.1, read as the reverse complement.
AGTGCGCTATGATCAATTATAGGCAGATCCTACAAAAATTTTATTAGGGGGAGTTGTGTTTGAGGCAAACAAAAACAAGTAAGAAAAATATAGTCGGTATATGGCACTGTTATTTCTATTTGGGGCTTATATGGGAGTTATGATCATATATAGACTGATCTTCATGATATTTGTTATACTTACTGACAATTACACAAAACTTCTCTGCAGCGAATTTCATTAAAATATTTATATATTTTTGTATGGGGCTGAACAAAACTATTTCTATAAGCTTCGTTCTTGTGCCAAGCTAATTAACTAAGTTAGCAGTATAGACAATGAATATCCTGAAATCGTCTCAGGAAATGATTCTGAAATTTTTGCTGCGCATTACAAACATACATTAGGGTATAATTATTTATGTAAATTACATACTAAAGTGTTCATAATTACCTGTAGTTTTGGACGTATTGGCGGTCAGACTGACGTACATCGTTAAATCGACTCAGCTAGTGGTTCTAAGCCGATACATAAAGCTGATGTTTTAAACCAATATTTTGGTATTTACAAACAGCGACGCATAATACTCTCCAACTATGGTATTGTAAGTTATAATAATAATTAAAAATATTGATACTTATCATTATATTAACAATAAAAAAGTTATTAAATTAATATTAAACTTCCGACAAGGTCAAGATTTTTGTACCATTTATTACCTAGATCATGTAAAATGTAATAATTTTGTATCACCCACTTTTTTATCATTTTTTCTGGAAACCGTGGTGAACCGTTCGAAATATCTCAATAAAATTATAGTTATCTCTTCTAAAGTTAAAGTTAATTTTCACTCATTTTTAGCCTCTTTTTTAAACTTTTCGTGTTGAATATTGGCTCTAATTTTTTTTAAATATTCACTGGATTTCGTACAAATTTCTAAAAAATATTGCTGCGAAAATCATATAAATGTATAGATTCGGTAAAAAGTTATATTAATCTGAAGTTGGAACTTTAAAGAAATTTCATATTGTTTGGGTTTTTTTCAAAAAGGGTGGCAATATTTTTTTACTTACTTGTACTGGCTCATATAATTTCTTTAATGTTTTCAAAAGGAATCTTAAATAAAATTCTCAAATCATAAAGTTGGGATTCAATAAAGTTTATGTAAATTAAAAACCTCCATAAGTTGAGTAAACATACAAACAGTATTTTCTTAGGAACACTTCCTGTAACGACAGTGTGACCATTTGAATGGAAAAAGCCAATTTTTAAAACACGTTTTTGCGGAGTTGGGATCTTGGGTATTTTGGTACAAAACAGTGGATATGTTCGTAATTCCCTGATTTTAGGTCAAGTCTGTCTATATTATGTCAAAATTTCACTTGGATATCTCTTCTCATTTAGATTTCATTTAGACCCAAATATTAATTTAAATTTAAAGCCTTTCAGGACGTGGTTTGAAGAAATTTGAAATTCGGAAGTGATCAACAATTCCGATTCTCTAATGTTCCCAATGAATATTTACACTTTTGCTTGAAAATTAAAAAGAAAAGCTTCGTCTTCTTAGGTATATTTTTAGCACCTTTCCCATGTATTTAAATGTAAACATGGCGCGATTAGCAATGTGATGTTGACCTCTTCTGTTACATTGCGGTTGTACTTGTAATGTGTGTGCAATTTTCAAATTGGCAAAACCTGCAAGGGTTATTTTTTTTCAGATGTGTTTAGTATCTCTGAATTCGTAAGATTGTGCAGAATGACATCTAGCAGAAGTAAATTAAATAGGATAAAATTTTTTTTCAAACCGTGACCTGATAAAATTAAAATTAAAATTTTAAGTATATTATTTAGAAATAATGTTAATATTTGGATCTAAATAAAATTTAAACGAGTAAATGTATTCAAACGAAATTTTGACACAATGTAGATAGACTTGCCTTAAAATCAACAGTTTTGTACCAAAATAACCAAGATCCCAACCCGGAAAAAAAGTGTTTTAAAAATTGACTTTTTCTCTTCAAATGGTTATACTGCCGCTATAAGAGGCGTCAGTCAGAAAAAAATTTTTCTGTGTTTACCCAATATATGGAGGAATTTAATTAATATCAGTTTTTTTCTTTTGATCCGAGCTTTTCGATTTGAGAATTTTACAAACAAATTAAAAAAAAAAAAATTGGAAAAAGGATTGTAGGTAGGATGTTGTCCTGAACGCCTTCGGGTTTACTTTACACGCACGTAAATTAAAATTACTTTCGAAAGGATTACAAAATTATATGGGCTACTTTTTTGAAAAATCCCAAAAAATATGATTTTTTTTTAACGTTCCAAATTTAGATTAATATAACTTTTATCTAATTTATATATTTATATGATTCTTGCATCAATATTATTAAGAATTTTGTAAGAAATCCAATGAATATTTGAAAAAATAAGACCAATATTGAGCCCGCGATGTTAAAAACCCCTAAAAAAAATTGAGGCTAAAAATAATTAAAATTTATTTCGACCTAAATATCTTCTAAATTCAAAGAAATAACTACATATGTAGGTCTGTCTATATGTATATTTTTTTCTGTCAAATAATAAATGAATTTTTACGTTTTTTTTATAGTACATAACCAAGATGAAAACACCTCGTCATAGGAGAAATTTTGTTGGGATATTTGCAAAAAAAAAAACGCTTTGGAACCACTGTGCTTTGTAAATAAATTGAGCAGGTTTCATCATTCTGCTCGTTTTTAATTATTATAATTTTTTAACAAAATATTAAATTAAATGGACCCGATTATTTAAAATGTATTTAAAATTTACATCGTTATTAATTCTTCAGTCAAAAGCAAATAATGTAATTAACAGTTTTAATTACTCAATTGAGTTAAAATTATTTTTAATAAAACAATATTAATTTTTGTTTTTGCCACTTTTATATACATACTCACCCGCGTTGAAAATATATTTACACTCACAAACAACAACATGTTATGAAAACATTTAAACTTGATTGCAAATTGATTTAAATCTTTTTTATTTAATAAAACACCTTTTTTAATATAATTTGTCTATTAAGCTTAAACGTAAAATAAAAAAAAGTTGAAATGTTAAACATTATATTTGTTTTCAGCATTTGTCAATGTTGGTTTATGCAAATTTCCATTATGAAATAATCATTTCTGTTGCTCTAGCAGAATTAAGTTGAAATAAATTAAGCAATATTATTATGCGAATATTGCAGATATTGTGACAGAATACTTAAATATAAGTAATGGGATAAAATTCATAAAGCATTATATACCTTTAACGCATGAAATAATAAAAATGATATTTTTTCTTTAAATTGAAATAAAATTTAGAGAACACGTAGGAGGAGTTGTATAATATAGGGATCAAGTTTTGCAGTAAAGAAACTCTTATGAAAACAAATTTAAGATAAAGTTCATCCTCAATGGAAGGAAAAGGTAGAAAGAAAATGATGCCACATATAACAAAAGCAATGAATAGATGATATAAATGATGAGTACTATATAGTACGAGTATATGTGTACGTATTTCCTGTGTTTGCATTACAATATGGATCAGCGTAGAATTTTATTATAAGAACATCCTAATCATCGCTATCATCAATGTTGTCATAATAACGACATCAGTGACTTGAATATATTTGTAATATTATTAGAAATATATATATATATATATATATATATATATATATATATATATATTTAAAAGGTTTTAAATTATATTGAAGTTAATCGAAAAAATTTTATAATTTTGTTAATTATTTGTGTGATCTTATAAAATTGAAATTTTCTTCGATTAATCGAACGAATAAAGAATAAAATATGTTGATGGAATAATTAAATACAGGTTTAAAAATTCAAAAACTTGGTACTTTTAAATCGATTTTTGTTTTTATTACATAAAACAATCCTAAAAATAACAATTAATTCATAAATAATATAAATAAGCTTTTTGGCTTTAAAACGATTGTAGTTTTTTTTTTTTTTTTTTTTAATAAAAATAGATTTGGAATAATTCCTTTCCTTTACTGTTGATGGTGCCAATAAGGTAAGAATAGCATTAAAAGCAAATGTATTTTTGCTGTTTTTTTAGTTTTTACTAATTAAAGTCAAAGATCATCAATATTATTAACGTCAATTTTTTATAATTTTTATATTATTTATTGATTGAGTTTAGAAACAGACCATCATCATATATTTCCGAATCTTCTGTTATTTCCACATCACTTGAATCATTAAAATAACTTTAAAAAAATCTCAAAAATAAAGCATTTTCCCAGAAAAAACCTTGCTTTCCTGGTAAGCTAACAGGTATAATTGGTAGCAAAAATAATTTACTTATTTTTTGGCTGAATAACTAGTTATTTTTGTTCTAGTTGTTCACAATTTCATGTAGTTATTTTTAGACTCTAGGGATACTCAAAAATATGTACCTAAACGAAAATAAAAAAAACAAAAAAATTTGCCGTCATAGAGATTTGTACTTGGACACAAATTAACCATTCGTTTTTAGTGACTAACGTCTTACTTAGCACGTCGTCTCGCATTTAATTTTCTAAGTGACAAAAACCTTTTTTAATATAAAATTTTTTTTAGACGTTTTGGTCTAAAAAACTCACAGCATCAGAATGGGGTTGAACCAACAAACTGATTGCTAATACAGCGCTCTAGCCAACTCATCCACGTGAAAGGTGCTGATGGGTTCATATACTTCTTGTTGAATATTTAAAAAATTAATATGCGCTGGAAAATTTTAAGATCTTAGGAATAACTGATACAACTCTCATTTATTCTAACTTTAAAACGTTTGATTACTTCTTTAGAAAAGCTTTTCTAATTCTTTCCAAATAATACTGTGACCAGCGATTTCAAAAAATAAAGTAGCAAAAAAAGGTTTTTTTTTTCTTTTATTTTTTTTTTAATGAGGCCAACTACTTCAACACCTAAAAAATTCATTAAAATTTGTTTGTTTGATAAAAACAAAAATATTGTTTTTTACGAAAAGTTACAAAACCTAATTTTATGAATAACAAAATAATTTACTTATAATAATTACTTTTTATTGCAAAAATAAAAATTGCTTCATAAAAATACTCTTTTTGTTAATTAAACTTCTGTACTTTTGTACATGGTCTTTATACGGAGTTCAGTCTTACAAATCCAGGTCTAATAAATTCAGGATTGAAAGCATAGATTCACAGTTATTGACCTTAAGTCTGTTAGTCAATTTATTCTTCATTAGTGATAATTTAGAAGAAAGACGTTCCGCCCAGGCACTATCATGAGCCAAAGTAAAAATATTAATTAGAATATAAGTATTCATCAAATCTATTTTTTAATTTTCGCAATCCGGTCAAAAATGATTCGGTATTGATGTTTTAAATAGTTGTTCATAAATGCTATCATTAGCTTTAAATTCTAACATTTTCAGTTCATTTATAAATTCTACGGGGGGGTATTTTTTTTATAAACTGTGAAACAATCTCAAAATAATTAATTTCTTCGTTGAACTTAATATATAATAGATCGACATATTTCCAAAAAAAAAAAAAAAAAAAAAAAAAAAAATAATAACTTATCGTCATTTATCACATAGTTTTAAAAAGTCGCCATTTAGTTCAAAGAGCGGTAATTGGCGACTAAATAAAACTTTTTAAATTTATTACTTCAAAAAGGTATATGTGTAAAAAGTAATAATTTAACAAAAACTAGTTCCGAAAACTTATTTGATTATTTGATCAATCGTAAAAAATTATCGAATAATTGTTTTATTCTAAATTTAGAAAAAAATTTTGTTAAAGAAAAATTTTGTTCCCCGAATAATCGAACAACTTCTGTTCGAATGACAACCCTAGTTTTAATATTTGCGCAGTTACAATTGCAGCTTGAAGAAGATTATTCAAAGCCATGTTGAGTATCCAATATTTTTATAATCTTCTCATTATATATCCTATTTTCATCCGTAATGAACAATGTCCAATGTCGCCGGCTTTTAGGCTAAACATGTTCCTGACATGAAAAAAAATCATATAATTAATTATAACTCATTCTTTTACAAAACATGATTTAAAAAATCATGGAAACAAATTTTCAAACCAAAAAAAGAACGATTCAGAGTCTTCAACATACATACATTCCAATAACGTTCAGCTGCTGCAAGGCATTTGGAACACAACAAAAGGAAATCAACAATGTGAGGGAAAAACATGGATGAAAGACAAATCAAATAGAAGAAAAGAAAAGCAAGTAAAAACCTTAGTAACATACAGAACAAACATTCATTTATATACGCCTGAATAGTAACAAACGAATGAACCAGCAAATGAATAACTAAAATATATGAAAGGCTGAAAGACTAAACGCAAATGTATGAACGGTATTTTGTTGGTTTTTTATCTGATGGCAACAAATGCTACGTGTCCTTGACATTCTGTCACTAAAGTTGATTGTCAATTCAAATTGTGTATTAGAAGAAAAATAACGGACTAGTAACCTTTATTTTTATGTAGTAACATAAAAATTCGGATACGCTATAATGAGAATTGATGGATTTATTATGACATTTGTTACTCGAATATTACCTACTTGTTTCGTAACTAGGGTTATATATATATATATATATATACATATATATATATATATATATATATATATATATATATATATATATATATGTGTGTGTGTGTATATGTACATATATATATATATATATATATATATATATATATATGTATATGCCTAAAGGCAAACTTCATTTCAAATTAGATTTTTTTTTTTTTAATAAGAAAAAGAGAAGAGGATATTGAAGAAATGTTTCGCCAGAAAGCCTTTTGTTAATATTAGTTAGCAGTAATAGCATTAGGTGTATTATGCATCTCTACAAATGGTAATTCTTATTATGAAGTCTTATAAAATAATTGTTATGGGCTTCCTCACATTTAACGTACCAATATAAAATTATAAAAAAAAATCTTGAATAGAGAGCAATTTTAATAAAAATAACTCATATAAAAAATTATCTATACCGTTGAGAAAATTCTAAATAAAATTGAGTTTTTCTATTTTATATTGAGAAAATTTCAATTAAAATGGAGAAAATTCGAAACGAAATTGGGATTTTCAAGTTAATATTGAGAAAATTCCATTTAAAATTGAGAATTTCAAGTTAATATTGAAAAAAAATGCAAAGAAATTGAGAATTACTACTTAAATTTAAAAAGAAATACATATGAAATTGGGACAAATCTGAATAAAATAGGAAATTTTTAAATAAAATTGGGAAAATTATTTAAGGAAAATATAAATAATCAATACAACTAATACACTAGCCTCGGTTTTATACTGTTCTCCTAGTGTATACTGAAGTACAAAATTAGTAAAGAAACATTTAAGTTAAATCTCACAATAAAGCAATGTTTCGTTTTACAATTTAAAACTTAAGTTGACAAGAAGATAAACAAAGATCTTTGAGCTCTTATGTATTTTCAATAGGGTAGTCCCAAGTTTCCAAATATTTTTATTTAAATAAAAATTATATATTTATACTAAAATATTTTATATGAGTTATGTTAATTTTATTTATTGAGAAAATTCTAAATAAAATTGAGTTTTTCTATTTTATATTGAGAAAATTTCAATTAAAATGGAGAAAATTCGAAACGAAATTGGGATTTTCAAGTTAATATTGAGAAAATTCCATTTAAAATTGAGAATTTCAAGTTAATATTGAAAAAAATGCAAAGAAATTGAGAATTACTACTTAAATTTAAAAAGAAATACATATGAAATTGGGACAAATCTGAATAAAATAGGAAATTTTTAAATAAAATTGGGAAAATTATTTAAGGAAAATATAAATAATCAATACAACTAATACACTAGCCTCGGTTTTATACTGTTCTCCTAGTGTATACTGAAGTACAAAATTAGTAAAGAAACATTTAAGTTAAATCTCACAATAAAGCAATGTTTCGTTTTACAATTTAAAACTTAAGTTGACAAGAAGATAAACAAAGATCTTTGAGCTCTTATGTATTTTCAATAGGGTAGTCCCAAGTTTCCAAATATTTTTATTTAACTAAAAATTATATATTTATACTAAAATATTTTATATGAGTTATGTTAATTTTATATTGAATATTCTTTAGTTTCAATTAATATTTGCTTATGGTAATGTTAAAAATCATTAAAATATAAATGCCACAAAAAAAAAAAAAAAAATCAGAGCGTATTATGAAATTGTTTTAAAATTTTTAATAATTTTATTAGATTTTGCCTTTTTATTTATTTTTGTTTATTTTCAATAAAGATTTTTTAAGACGTCAAACAATTTTCATACTTCCCAATAGGAATTTTTGATGGAATTCAGGTTGAAACAAAATGTACTTAAAGTCTTGAATCCAGTGTCAAACATTGAAATAAACTTAGGTTGCACTTTAATTCAATAATGTTCTCTAGTAAAACGGAAATTTAGATTCAAGTCAAATTTATTTTACTTGAAAACTTTTATTTTTTTCAATCACATTTCATGTTTAAGGTATTTTTATATTTGAATTCACGTTGGGTTCCAGCAAAATTTTCTAAGGCTTGTATTTTTTAAATTGTGTACTTATTTGGCTAGGAAAAACTTAAGAAATTGAATAATAATATTTAAGTTTTCAATCATTAAACAATTGTAAGAACATAAGTACGATTTTGTCAAGAATAATTCCGGTCCTTAATCCTGTATAACATTTTTTCTCAATTTCATTTTAATATTTATAATTTTCATTTGGAATTTTCTAAATATTATTAGAAATTTTCTAAATATAATATTAAAATTCTTAAATTTGTTTGGAATTTTCTCAATATCGAATTGAAAATCTAATTTGTATATGGAATTTTTGCAATATCAAACTGAATATCTCATTTTCATTATAATTTTATCAATGTTAACTTGAAATTCACAATTTCTTTTGAAAGTTTCTCAAGATTAACTTGAAGTTCTCAATTTCAATTGGATTTTTTTCAATATAAATTTGAAAACCTCAATTTTCTTAATATGAACTTGAAATTCTATATTTCAGTTGAAAGTTTTTCAGTATTAAATAGAAAATCTTAATTTTGTTTGGAATTTCCTCAATTTTTTCAATTTCACTTAAAAATGGTGTAGAAATAAAAAAAAAATCTTATAAAATAAATTTTAAATAAAATGACCTTTTTTCGTTCACATAAACTTTTCTAAAAGAGTTACAAAACAGGGAAATATATATAATTAATATTGGTAGATAAAGAATTATAAGATTTGATCTGAGATTACCAACATAAATAGCCCTGTAGAATCCTATTATAAATGATCTCCCATTTCATTATTTTAGGTATATTTAAATGTGCAAAACTCTTTGATTTTTTCATGCAAATTTCAACCAGCCTACTCCTCACAGTAGAGCCTATCATAGATTTTTAATAAATCTGAATCTTCTAAGCTTGTTGTATCAAAATAAGATATATAAAAAAGTTGTAGAGGAAGACTTAGTCTTTCAGAAGAATAACACTCTAGTCACCCTAGAAGTATTACAACACTGAAAGAGCTTTAAAAGCTCTACAAATTATAACCGATTTGGATAATTTTCAAATTTTAAAAAATAATTTGAAGAGGAAAAAAGTATGCTTATGTTAGGTTAGATTCAATGTTAAGCTGTCCGATCAATAGAAGACAGCTCATTTGAGTCTAATTTGGTCCCGCTGTGATATCCTGATCCACGTGTCCGTAACAGCGCTCTAGTCGACGCTTCTATGAAATAATTGATCAATCTGATATTAATATCAGAGAGATCTGATAATGCATCATCATTTCGAAAAGACACCCAAGAGCGATTTAATCGCAGCTTGACTGTCTATAGTATACTAACCAGTTCACCGTCCATTTTATGGCCGAGATCTCTGCTTAAAGAATGCTGCAGTGATCTGGAAATTTAAAAGAGATATTTTTCCTATAAACAAGAATATAGAGACTCTATTCCAACCCCTTCAACTGATTTGAACCCGTCAGTAGAAACCACCACTGAACTAGCTATGAATTTTGGAGCAGTGGATACTGACAACTCTCTGCCAAGAAGGGGTTTAGGAATACAATAATCAATATTGCAAGGTATATCATTAAGAAATCCTAGAATGGTCGCATGACCATCCACCCATAGTCCTAAGCCTAGTCCCCGACATTATGGCGATCTGTTTGGTCATAAGATCTACCGTTAGCTAGTTCACTACAATGAATAGGACTTTCGATGAAGTTGTACGAAGAGCACCTATTATATGTATCGATGAACTATGCCGAGGAGGAGGGAGGATTTATCCATAGCCTTCCACCATACTATCGCTCCACACATAAATATGGATTTAATCACCACGTAGAAGAGCCACTTCGTATTCCTAGGATTTATTCCCCAGGATATACAGGCTTTCCTATACATATATAGGGCAATAGCGGCCTTTGAGGCCCTAGCCTGTGCATTCTGGAGCCAGGATAGTTTGGAATCCAGAATAATCCCAAAATAATTCGCACTATCTAATACCTTATTTCAGCACCGTTTAGGCGTGGAAGAGGGAAATATGGAAGCTTATATCTCCTAGAGAAGAAAATAAGTTCCGTTTTGCCTGGATTTACGCTAAGGCCACGGATTGTACTCCATGTACTAAGTAGACCTAGAACAATTTGCAGGCGGTGAGACATGACATCCAGATATTTCTCAGATACAGCCACCGTAACATCGTCCATATAGACGATAGTCTTAAACTTCAGTGAATCAAGCTTCCTGAGTAATTAGTTAATGACGACAAGCATGCTGAATATATCCCAACTAGCCAGCGAACTATTATATCTGCATTGTACTGCAGGTCCGCAGGTATGATGCCATCAGGGTCCGATGATTTGAAAGAGATGAAGCTCTTCAAAGCTCATCTCAGTTTACTATCCATTATGGGAATGAGAACATCACAAATGATCTCTGAAGATATCGCAGAGCACTCCGTTAAAAGGAGGAAAATGCGCGTCCATTAAGACATCTATAGTTTCTTGATTAATGTTGTTGTCTAGCTGGCACAGAGTTTCTGGGTGAAACTCTGGACTTTCAAAGTGACCTTATACGCCGCTACCGAAAGCCCTCCAGGATTTCCGTTTCTCGTTACTTATCTGGTTTTTAACATGTTATCTGAGGACTTATAGGTAGAAAAGTTTCCTGATCTCTTAGCCTTATTAAATAAATGGCGACATTCTTCCAGGTTGGTTTACTCTTTCTTTTGCAGACTTTAGTTCTACATGCAAAAGAAGTAGCTGTGTCGAATGTGTTTGTTAGCATTTCGACACAGGACTCAATATCTCTACGACCTTTGATGGTAGGCGGATTAGGAAGGAGTATTACAGAATATCATGTTGTTCTCTAAAATTTATCTTCATCCTGTTCTAAAAGAGTTTTCCATGGGTAAAACAGTATATTAAAGTCCATATTTAAGTGATCGGAGTATGAGCAGTCATAATCATACTATGACTGCTCATAGTATAGCTAAATAGCGTAATATCGCTAACCTCTCTTCTATTAGCAACAATAAAGGCTGTTTCCCTTCCCCAAACGACATGATGGGCATTAGCTTAGATCGTAAGCCATATAGGTGAAGGCAATGTAAAGGCAGAGCTTGTCTCTTGGGCCGTTACTGGAGTGTACTCATCGCTGAAATCAGAGAGAATAAAGATAATGGGTTTACTGCTTGCTAACATAGAAGATTGTATCCTGCCTTATCCTGCAGCGTGCAACAGCTTAAAGTTGTCCGCACGTAGTCCGCAAACTCTTTCGCGAACGATCCAGGGTTCTTGGGCTAGTGCTATATCCTTTTCTTTTTCTACCGTTCGATAGATACTTGTGTATATTATGGGACGATCGTTACGTTGATATTACCTTGGTCAGAGTAAAAAAAGGCGTCCTCGTTAATTACTTCGTCCACTCGCTCAAAACATTTACCCATAAACTCTTAGTTTTAATGGGTGTCCTCTTGAGTAAGAGAAATAGTAGTCTTTTTACAAGATATTGATTCCGGAGTTTGATTGCCATCGACCAGAACCGAACTGTTTCTGTCATCCTCTCGGTAGACATAAAGGAAGATTGACTCGAAACCGTAGTAAATCTTCTCACTTCTTTAGCAAAGGGATAGCAGTAACTCCTTTTTCATAATGACCACAATCTTTCTGAATTCTGCAACCGAATTACGAAAGTTTGATTGCAACCCGATTCGGAAAGTCCAGTCGCCTGAAGGTATCTCAGGATTTCCGAACCGAATGAGTTTCAGAATCTCCTATGGTTTGGATGGTTCGTTAGGTACACGACCATGGATCTATTGGGACCTATTCAAAAATTACGTTCAATCTAGTGCCTTCCTATAGGCCATCCAGAAAAGCGATTGCCTGCTTTGAGAGCAGTGCTGATCACTCTTTTGAGCAGGCTATTAATTTTAAACGCCCACTTTGAGAACTGGCGCTGGTGGATTTTTACATATACAGAATGTGTGAATATGAGGATCTGTTAGTTGCAATGGATTTGATCCTTCGAGGTGACCAGTCCTGGCGAGAATGGAAAAACATAGAGAGGGGACGTCTGACATCAGCCCCTACTAGGAAAATACTTGATAGCAGACAGGGGGTAGTACTTTTTTATAATTGCTATGAGGCCCTCGGGTATGGGTATCCCTGCCTATAAGGCCTCATGGGACCTTACATTTAACTAATCTAAGTTATTACTCACTTGAATTTTCGATTTTTGGCTTGCTTTTTTTGGGGGGGAAGGGGTTTAAGTGATTAGTTTCCACAGTTAAGAGTAGTGTTGAAATTTTTTAAATTATCGCAATTCATTTAGTCGCGAGAAATTTTCAAATTCAACACTTTGAAATGAGTTTAAAAAATGAATTATTTTTTCCAAAAAAAGACATTTAGTTTCCTTGTAAACAAGTTTAATTCTTTCTTTTCTTTTGTTTTTTTCTCAAAAGCTAACACTCTTGCATATATGTAAGATGTTAAAAAACAGAAAAACATAAACTCAAATTTTGTTACGAAATACATATGTAGCTTAATATTCGGCCTGCGTCCTTAAATGGTCTTTTCTTCACTTTCACTTGTAACAATTAGTCATTCACAGTACTCCTCCGCCTCCTCTATTTTCAAAATAAAAATGACTAAATCACAACAACTTGTTATTAAAAAAATCTATTTTTTTAGATTTTACATATATAACTAAGGATTGAAATTTACATAGAAAATACCAAGCACAAAAATTCGTGGATAACGCCCATTGTTACATATATGTAACGGCTTATAACTGAATTGCTAAATCAGATCTAAACATTTTTTTCACATCAATTTGTTTATATACCTAAGTTAACACGTTGGTCAAAATATAAAGCCTCTACCCATGCTAGATTGCCGTGGGCATTAATGGGTTAATATTCTTTTAGCACGCCTCTTAGAATGTATAAAATAAATTTTCACGATTAGACGCATTATTTTGGTATTTATTGATAATTACAGTATATTTATAAAAAATCACTCTTATACTTTATAAAATAATCCCAAAAACCGAGAGTTCGATCGTGATTGTCAATGCGGACGAACGTGGCGGAGATCGATTTTGTTCAACGTTGTTTTTTTTCGATGTGTCTCTATTACTTCTTATTATTGATACAACTCTATTACATATCATTATTTTTTTATTACTTTTATTCATACATAATTGTATAAGAAAAAATTCTCTAAAAAATATGCATAAATAAGCGACAGAAATATTCAAAACACAAACCAAATAAAGACAGTGAAAATATAGCCAAACAACAAATATGAATAAACAGAAAATTTAAGACAAAGAAAAAATAATATGAGAAGTGAAAAAATGAATAAACAACTTATAGATAATTATTTTGTAATTATTGACAATGATAAAATTATGATTAAGAATGTTTAAAAATATTCGAAAAACATGTACAAGAGCATGAATTATCAACAACATCTATCTACACGTAATATATGTGGGGTTATTTTCAATGAGCATTGAAAATAACGTAAGAGATAACAAAATAATAATACAAAAATCTAACCACTAAATATTTTTGATGTGGAATCTAATGAATCTAATCAAATTCGTTAGAGATGGACTAAATACAAAAGCTCTCAAAATAAACGAATCTAATAACGAAATTTCGCTTTTTAAATCATCGCTAGATGATTATACTAGTGTTTGGAAAAATGTAATAATAAGTTTTTTTTACACATATCCTAATAGAAGTAAAAATAAAGACTTATTTACTAAAGGGCCTAAGTGCCGACACTAATGGCAATGATATTTTTAAGAAATTACCTAAACTTAACAGCGAAAATTTAAATTTTATAAAGGTTAGCCTCCTTCCGACGAAAGAGGATATAACAGAAGAACATAAACCACCAATATTACAATAAGTAACAAAAGTAAAAGCAACGAACTGAAAAAAATTGATGAGCTTCTCTACCGTTGTGTTATTTGGGAATCCTTAAGAAAGCCAGAAATCACCTAATGCAGAAACTGCTAAAGTTTACATCTAATTGCTTCCTACTGCATAGATGCAACGAAATGCACGATGTTGGAAAATGTTTGCTTCCAAAACCCCAATCAAACCAAAAAGTCAAACTTTTTTTATGTGACAAGCTTTGTAACATAAAAAGGGAGCGAAAAATATAAGAAGTTATAACAAAATCTGTTCACTAAAAAACACAATTTATTTTATAATAATAACGTACAAAGTAGCAACAATACTAATTCCATTTAAAATGACGAACTTATTAAACCAAATTACAAACTTAAATAAACAATTACAATTACTGGTTTCAAGAACAGATACTATTTTTTTGATTTTAGAAATTTAAGTAATCAAAATAATTGCAAGAAATTTAAATATATTTGAAGTTATTGTTAACTTTATAATTAAATAAAGTAACTTTATAAGTCAATATAAGATAGATTTAATGTTGCTTACTGAAACAAAATAAAATTTTAGACACAAAGAAAACGTTAATAATTGCTACATTACTCGCAAGGATACACGAAACGCAAAAGCAAGGGGTGGTACAGCAACTTTAATAAAAGATGATATAAAATATATCTATTGCAACAATAGTATAATTGATAGTTTTAAAATTTTATAAACTTGTGTAGTAAAAGACCCACTGTTAGTCAATCAAATGTTATATATATTATTACAATTATATATTAATTGTAATCTTTTTAAAACAGAATTGTATCAACTTTTCCAATAGATGAACTTACAAAATCAAAATAATTTTTATATACTCGTAGGAGATTTGAATTTTAAGCATACTGACTGGATTAATAGCTCGTGTAATTCTAAAGGAAATAAACTTAAAGAATAGCTCCCTCCCGGTGGAATAATGTTTAGATGTGCTCTATGTGCCTCAGCCTCACCTCGCTGTTCTTTATATCTAGATTTATGTTTAGCTGACTCCCGTTTAAAGAGAATATAATTTAATAATCTGTCTTAATACTTTCGATTATAACAGAAACCATAAAGCACCACAAATTAATATTTTAAACATAGTAAATGACCCTCCTTTAACATTATTTATAGATGTGTCTTTTTTAAAATAATTGGAATAAGTCCAGCTTTCAACTTTTGTTTCTCACAATCACATTTGAAGTTTTCATATTTTTTCTTCTAATTTTACTCGTGTTATAATATTTAAATATTTTATATAATTTAATAACTAATTATGTTAAAATCTATTCATTTTTATTGAAAGAAGGAGTAAATTATTTGCAGAACTGATTAATACAAATCATAGTTAATTTCAGGCAAACATGCTATCTCATAATTCTAATTAATTTGATAAAAGCAATTAATTGAAATTCAAGCCAAAATAAATAATGCCAAACCAAATAAATAGTATTAATTAACTAATATTATCATCTTGATGATTGAAGCAAAATTAAACGGAAATTTTTTGCGTTTAAATTTAATAAAAACAGAACTAAAATTAATCAAAAAACTTATAAATGATAACTTTCCTATAGCAGTTAATAATCGTTTTCAGAAAATGCTTGAAATCCTTGATTTAAAAAAAAAACAGTTTAAATATAGTTAGAATTATAATGGAGATATTAACATTTCACAGGAAAAGAAAAAGATATTGCTAAGGAACGCAGTAATCAATCCTGAAGATTTAGAGGAAGAAAATGATAGTGGCAGCTTTGTATTAAAAGATGATGTTCAAGAGTAAAATGCAGTTGGCTCAATTCAGTACAAAGAATTCATCAATGGGTTGCAAAAAGGCAGTGTAAATTCTCCAATTGGTTTTAATTTGATTATATTTGATTTATTAAAAAATATTAATAATATAATCGGATTCGCTGAATATATTATACTTTTCCATCCTTGTAATACAATTTAAAAACAAGTGAGAATGTAATATTCAGATTGGCCGATTCTATATATCTACCATCTGCAACTCTTTAAATTTTCACCTCTTATGGGAGGGGGTGGTAAAGTGGTTTTCGACTTTGGTCCTATCTGTTTAAAATTTCGCTATCGTACATACTTTTGTGTCAGATATATCAGTCGAAAAGTGTTCTAGTATTTTTTTTTATAAACCGGCTTTTAAAATTTCAACTTATATGTGAGAAGGGCGGTAAAGCCCGCCATTATATGGAAGTTTGTGATGATGGTATCCCATGCCTGGTTTCCTGACATGAATGGTATATGCCTCAAACTGTAGAAAATCACTTCGCCTTCTGTTCCGTTTTCTAAAATTAATTTCACTTAAGCGAGCAAACTTTCCATAAAATAATGCACAATTTAAAAATCCTCAATTCTTGTTTTAATTTTTTATCACTGCATACTTTTCATCAGATAGTAAAATGATTACTTGTTATAGAACATATAGATTTCCGAGTGTTGTCTCTCGACTGGTTAACAGTTTGAATCTAAAAGATGTAAATTATTAGTGCAAAACTGAAATAAGTCAAAAAATCTTCGAGTTTCAACACAATTTTTTTTTATATATTTTGTACCTTTGTGAGATTTTAGATGAATGTTTTAAAATTTTTAGTAACTGTTGTGTGCCCAGTTATTTTAGTTTCCGAGATGTCGCATCAACGGTCAATTAGACGTATGTAGTTATGATCATATAAAAAGTAGACGTTATGCAAAAATGAGTTTAATTTGTCATTTAGTTTCATGATTATTTAACAAATTGTATATTAAATATAACTAGTGCGAAGCAAAAGAATTGTAGGTGAGCTATTCCAATTGAAATTTAAAGCAATTAAATAATGATGTAAAAGCTTCAAATTATTTGAAGGCGAAGGACCAAATAATTTCTTATATTGTATATATTGTATATTATTTCTGAAATATGTTACACACTGAATCATTTGAAATAATAATGTGCAGCTATGGTAACCAGGAACGTACTTTGGTACATCGTGGTTGTGCCCTTACCCGATGTCAAGTTTTTCCTTAAATAATTAATTTTTGACTTCCTATTGGCTCATGAACTATTTACTTTCAGCTCTAATATATCTATTATATATATATGGAATGTAAGGAATTGATGAAATTATTCCATAATGGCCACCACTACGTTCTGATTCAAACACAATTTTTATGTAAATCGATTATGTTGTTCTTGGCTGAGTAAGATGAAATTTCATTCCGAATATTGTAAAATCGTAAACTCTGGTAGAGCACAAAATGCAGTGGCGTATTATCTGATATATTTCAATTGGACCACGATTTAAAAATTGGAACATTACCCGGACAAAGAAAAAAATTATTTTCTTATTTTTTTATTATACCCTGAATATCCCTCAGGATTTTATTTTCCTATCACTTTTAATGAGTCATTGATTCTATAATATGTTGCATAAATTTAACACTTGTTATAGACTTAATTTCACTTCATTAAAAGACCAAAAAGAACTAGCATTTTGAGTAAAAAGCAAAGGCTTGTATACGAGAAATTCTCTCTAAAAATTATGAAATTGCGTACCTATATACATTAATTCTTGGAATATTTCTGGAATCAAAAGTTATAAAATTTACGTTTTTCTTTTGATGAAAATTTATTACCTTTTTTGAGACAAACTTAGAAATAAATTACAAATTTTAGCGGTATCATTCATTAGTTTTTAGCATATTTCAGATAACTTCTTAAATATTAGTGATCATATTCTGTATGCTATTATTTCTTTACAAAAAACACACTCTATATTCAAGTAGCTTTTCTTACGTATAATTGTTTTCAATGGTTGTAAAAAATCTGATTGTAGTTTGCTCATAACTGTTTATTTTTTACAGCAAGTCGTAAAAAATCTGGAAAACCAATTTTTATAAGGCTACAGTAAAAAAATCTTTTTCACATCTAACCTTAATTGAAAAAATTATTAATTCGTTTATCAACGATAGTTTTCTTAAATATTTTCTATTTTATTTTCCATAATTTTAATAGTGTTGCCAGAAGGTGAGAAAAAAGAAGCTAAATTTTACTTTAAAAATTTTAAAAATGATAAATACCCCAAAAACTAAAGCCAGAAAAAAAAAACAATTTATTACCCAATGAAAAATCGACCACAAAATTCCCATACACATTTGAGTAATATTTTATATGAAAAATTACCCAAAGTTTTAAAGTGATTTTTCGTCATTTTTGAATAATAATTCGGTTTGATTAATATTTTTTTTAATTATATTTATAAATATTTCCTATGGTTTACAAAGCTTATTAAAAAAATAATTACAATAATTGATTAAGTAAGTCCATATAACGACTTAAGTTATATATCATTTGAAGAATGAAGCACTGCAAGCAAAAAATTTCTAAAATATAAATTATATCGATTTTTTTGTGAGAATTAACATACAAAAATTATTAAATGGATGATTCTGTAAAAATAAAATTAGAAAAAGTAAATAAGAAATTATCTTCTTGTTTGTTTAAATACTAAAATTTTGGCTTTTTTAAGGCAATTTTAAGAATCAATAAAGGATAGAAAAAAACTAAAAGATAACATGAAAATTTCGATGATAAAAGTAAAATAAAATGGCTTAATTTAGTCTTAGAAGTACTAAATTGGCAACACTGCATATAACATTAATAATTTCGATATTTTCAGCGATTCACCTTCTGCAAATATAATTAAAATACAATACACCCAACTGACCCTTGATGCGTTTCCGCAACACCAATATTTGTGAACTCGGTGCTCCTACTTCACTAAACTATTTGTCAGAAAGTGAACATTTTCTTATTTTTTGATATCTTGGCTATTGTTTGAAAAATTATTTGAGATGTTTTGCAGAATTTTTCGAATTATTTTTAAAATTTTAAAAAAGGTCAAATTTATAAATATTTTTTTTTTTGACCAAATTCCTCAGAATTCCGGTTTATTTCTTAATTTATTTAGCCTAGATTCTTAAATGAAATATATATGTGTAAAGCGTTATCATTAATCTTAAGGTGCAGTCAGACTAGGGATATATATAACAGAATCTGACAAATATATCCTTGCTGTAATGTGACCATAAAATATTTTTGTTTGGCAAACAACAAATCAGCTGAGTAAATAAAATTATTTAATAGCAAACAAAAAAGTTTTTAATAGGAATACAGTGTGGCCGCTTAATGGAAAATATTTTCCCATTTTTTGGGCAAATAATATTTGAACTTACAAAATTATTGTAAGAGAAAACAACATCAAGTGACAGTTATATTGAATCTAAATAATTAAAGTGTAAAAATTAAAATTAAATGAGAAGTTTTAAGCAATAAATTCCTTTAATACGGTATTACTGATGGTTTTAAAAATTTAATTAATTTGCTTAAAATAGTAAATAATATAATAAAGCAGGATACGTAACTGTATTTTATATCCCAGCAAAAAAGAGCATACTATTTATTAGTAAATTCACTAATTTTAATGAAGTCAAACTAGTTCTAATTTTTGTGAAACATCAATTGTCATAGGAAGAAAGTGATCCAACTTATTGAACAACGTGAAAGTTTGTCTTTCTTTGCGTTACTTATTAATTAGTGAAATAATATTATTTAATATTTTTAGTAGATATCAAGTTTGTTTATAAAAAAACATATTTGTTGTTCCATTAAAAAATAAACTATTTTGATTTCTGTGAAAATTATATTGAAACCAGTTTATATTTGTTATAAATAGTCACTTTTATTTAATACTTTTAGGAACTGATTTGCAATAATGAATTCAGGGTTTTGACTACTTTGCATTCAACGAAAATGCTATGAGTTTTAAAAAGTTTCCAATATATTCTGCTAGGATCTTTAGTTGGTACTCTGGACAAATTACTATCAAAAATGGCTTAATATCGGAACATCGGTGTCGCTTATTATACATTATACGTGTTTAAAATATTTATGGAATATATATTTTCTCTGCTATATTGCAGGACGACATAATCAAGTTGTAAAGTTAATACCAACCCTACGCTTTTATTACACAAGTTGTCGAAAATACTACTCCTGGTCTATACTGGAGTGTCCGCTGGATGTCACAACACCCTTTCTCATTTCGTCTTTAAACACACTACCAAACTCATTGTCTTTTTCTTTTCTTCATATTTTTTTCTTTTTTCCTCACCTAAAAAGCATATAACATATTTTCCTATTTGACTATTTTAATATACTTAATGTCTGTTTGAATAAACATAAAAAACAAATATGCGTAATGTGACTAAAAAACAAACTACATATTACTTTGGAAAAATTGTATGTACATTTGGACAAACAAATTCGAAACAAACATTTGCCTAATCTGACCATATCTTTATACTAAATTAGTTTATAGTATAGTTACTGATACGAAAACGCAACAGTGGCCGAAAATGAGTTAAAAATGCACTTATAGCTTCAACATGTGCTAGTATTGCTCGTACTTTAGAAGTTCTACGAAATTATATTATTTTGGTTGGGATAAAATAATACCTCTATTTTAAAGATTTTCTATTTTTTTAAGTTTCAAATTTATGCCTATACAACTTTTGTGTGCATTGATAAAAGCGATTAACGCATTGCATTCATAAATGTAGCTTAATAAAACGTCGACGTGTCTGAAGAAACAAATTTTTAAAATATTTTTACTAAAATTTTTCAAAATTTTTTAAATTCCTCATATACTTAATGGGATCTTAAGATGGTTAGATTAAGTAAATGTTTGTTTCGAATTTGTTTGTGAACTCATGCCAGAAGATGTTTCGAATATGCTAATTTAAGACTATACCATAGCGCTCTCCATAGTTTGCTGTCCGTTCTATGCCTCCATGCATGATTCGTTCTTCCTAAAGTCCATAGGGAGTCCAAATGGAATCCTAACCGATGCTTCCACAAAATACCTGTCCAGTTCTGAGCCTCTGCGTGCTAGCTGATCGGCTGTTTTATGACCGAGAATATCGCAGTAACCAAAAACTACAGAGCCTTGTCCTGTAGGCACTCAAGCAATCCGCTCTAATTAACAAAATACATCACGAAAATTTTCAGTGTTTACTTGATTAGTTACGAATTTATATATATGAATGTTAATTTATTTAAAAAAGTCCAATTTCACTTGTTAAATGTACATTAGAGTGTTAACGAGTTGAATACAGGAAAAATAACAAATCAAAATATTTTTTCTTCAGCGACTAAAATATTATGGCCAAAAAATTTTTGATTTTGAAAAAATATTACAAATTTTTTACCCATGGGATTTTGGTCCTTTAGAAGACTAATTAGTGCAGTTTTGTGAACAAACTTATTAAAACTAGTTTAAAACCGACCATAGTTTCAATATTTGTCAATATTTTACTCATAAAAGGAAAAATAGTATGTGCGTTAAAGTACTTTTCGGGGACGGTCATACATACATATATACATACATACAAACATACAAACATACATACGTATATGTACAAAACATAAAGTTGATTCTAACATTTTTGTACGATTTATATATTATAAAGTGATTAGCAAGGAAACCGCAAATATGTTATAAAAAATGTTTTATGCACATGAAATATGTAGTAAAAAAATTAAAGATATGCTCCAAAAACGCGAAAATATATTATTGAAAAACAAGACATGTTTGAAATTTGTAAACAAATAAACCAAAGAGTTTCATTAATATTTTAAAGATTAAAAAAATAAGGTAAAACTAATATCTATCTCTCAACTGTGTCAAAAGCTTCTTTTTGATTACCCATTTTAAATTACTTAGTACAAATATTATCCAAAAGATTCATATGTCTAAATTACACATATAGCTTTCATTCAAAAAAATAAATGGCTTCTACAATATTAACTGATGCTATTCGGGCAAGTGGAAAGGCTAATACATCCTTTATATCATATTTCAAAAATCGCTTTAACAAAAATCAATTAATCTGATTCTAAAACTTCACGATTTGTTACAAAAATTAAGCTTCTCAGTGATTTTTAATGAATTTTAGCAGTATCCGTGAAAATTAATTTTTGAGACAAAATTTATATGAAAAATTTGATTTGAAAAGAATTTTAAATTTAAAAGTTGTTAGTAATTAAGGGGATAGAGAATTTTCGATTTTTTATTTTTCCTATATATCAAAAGTAAATTTTTAAAAACTTCCATGAAGTATAAAAACAATCCTAAAAATATCATAATATTCTATAAAAGAATTAAATATGCTTTAAAAACATCAAAATATGACATAAATATATCCTAATAATCAACACATGCTAAAAAAACCGTTAAGGGTGAAACATGCAAAAATATGCACTTCAAAAGCGATACAAAAATGATTTATTTATTGCGAAATTGATAAATATTGAATGGATTCGTTCAATGAATAGAAAAAATATCTAATTGCATATTTGTGGCTTCACTTACGATTACCGTTTGTGGGCATTTTGGAACTATGGCTAATTATGGACGTATTCTCATAAAATTTTGCACTTAACTTTCTACTAATACATAAATAGTTTAAGACAAATATACATATTTGTAATACTAATATTTATAAATTTTATATTTTAAAAATATTTAGTAAGCAATTTTAAATTTCTCATTTCTTCATATTTGTTTTTTTTTAATTTCTTAAATTTAATTTAAATATTCATTTTTCAAATTTTCTTTTCTAAAATTTTTTAGTAATAAAATTTTCATTTCTTAAAAGTTTTAAAATTTACATTTTCTTTTTTTTTGGTAGTAATATTTTTTGAAAATATTATCAAATATAATTTGAATATTCAGAAAATTTAAAAATTCAAATTCTCTGCTTTGAAGATAATATTTAAGCAATTACAATATTTTTACTAAAAGCAATTTGAAGAAAATTATAATATAAAATTTTTAAATAAAATTTCAATAGTTGTTATATTAAATAGATATTAAAATATATCGAGAACATTAGTGTTTTAATATTTTTACCTTTAATATCTTTAAAATTATTTTGTTGAAAATACTTTGGGAGTTTTCATTTCAAGTTATGCATTATATAGCAATTTTTCTAAAAATTTGGTAGTAATTTTAAACTCTGTAGAAAGTTATATAATTACTATTTATAATTTAATAAATATTATTAACTTGCTTTAATCATATACATAATTAATAAAATTTCTAAAAAATAACATAAATTATTTTTGCTTTTTATTCCTTTTCAATAGAATTACCTATTAAATAAAATCCAATTATGATTTTTTTCTAAAATATTCAATGAACAACAATTAATTTTATTGTTTTACAAATATATACATAAAAGTCCACTTATATGTATTTTTATAAATAAAATCAACTCACACAAATGTCACTGGTTATAAGTATTTAAAATTTACTGAGTTGATTATTTTTGACAATTATTTTTTCTTACGTCACAGGGAGTTTGTCACTTTTAAACTCTGTTTCCGTTGTGATATTTGTTTATACGAAACATTTCTTAAACTTTACCCAAGTAAATAAAAAAACATTTGAATATTTTCCCAGTGGTTGCCAAAGGAAGGAAGAAAAAAAGATTTGCTTTTGTTTTTGTTAATGCAGCAAAATATTTTGTAATATCATTTGATGCTAAACAAATTAAATTTTTTTATTTTCCTAGATATTTTTTACATTCCTTTTTTTGTTTATATATATATATATATATATATATATATATTTTTTTTTTTTTTTTTTTTTGCTGATAAAAATAAATAAATATGTACATAATTTCCCCACACACAAATATATTAAACAGTGACGCATTTGAAGGGAGAAAGAATAAATTTCAAGAAACTAAGAATTCCAGAGCAAATAAACAAGCTTTGTGTATGGAACAAATTAATTAATAATTAATCTGAATCCGGTCCTACACATAATTGAATATTCGATTAAGGAAAAAAATATAGTATAGAAGAAAAACAGGAAGTAAAATAAATTCGTGCACACTTTAAAACTTAGAAATTTTACTATACGTGAAAATGATTAGTATCGTCAACTTACGTACATTTGATATTATTCTCAGTAATATATGCTAAATTTTGTCCTAATGACATAATTGTTTTTTCTTAAAACAAAAATTTAACAAACTTCATATAAACGTGTAATTCAAATTTAATACCACAATACATGCATATAAAACAGTTGCTAGTGCAATGAACCAAATCACGTAGGTAATATAGGCGAAAACTGTTTGTGGAATTTTAACGAAAAAATATTTAAATTAAAATATTTTTTTTTCAAGTAAATATAATTTATTTTTTTAAATTAACAATTTTTTTTTCAAATAAACTAAAAATTTCTTGTTAAAAATATGCTAATTTGAATAAATTGACGAAAAATTTGTTAAATTAACGAAAATTTAGTTCAAATGGCAATAACACTTTTTTTTTGGACACTTTTAGCAATTCTCAACGTTAACGCTAAACGTGAGAGGAATGAATGAAGGATCTCCTACTTAAATTTTCAAACAACGTAAAAATATATTTAAAGAATAATTGTTATCAAGCAACGTTAAAAATATTTTTGAAAAATAAATGATATTGAGAAGCAGAAAAAAATGTTTATCGACAATAACAGTTATCAAAAATCATAAAAAATATTTTTTATTTTTTACTTAAATTTTTCAACAAAAAAAATATATTATTTTATTTTTGGTTTCTGGTTAAACTTATAAATTTAATACCTCTTGCGTTTAGGATTAGCTGAATAAATTTACGTTTGTGAATATTCTTAAATCTACCTTCAGAATTATTCTATAATTTCGACATATAATTGTAGATCATAAAAAAATAATTTTTATTTTTAAATATAATTAATGTATTAATTAATATAATCAACTTTTTAATTAATGGAACATGTGTTCGACAAGAGCTAAAATCTCTTAAACATTTTTAAAATAAAAGTATTTTAAAAAAATCTATTTATGTCTAAAATATCTAAAATTTGTGTCTTTTTGGGCTTCATTACATTAGAAATGTGATGAATTATTTTGTTAGTAAGGGTGACGCTGTATAAAAATTTCTTTATTGATTTTGTAAGTAAAATTGTTTGTGTTTAGTGAGATGGTTTTATCTTACAGATATTATTATTAAATATTCTCATAATTTATATTATGTATGAAGAATACTAACGTCTAAAGCCAATTGTTTAAACTGCGTATTGTACAAAGGTAAGTATTTATTTTGACAATTTTTTTAAACGGCCTCTCACATATTGCACGATCTGTGCTATTAAAAATCTTTTTCATGGTGCATCCTCCCGAGATGACTAATTCACAATCACACGTTTGCATCTATTATGTTTGAAACATTACATATATTACACACATTACCTACATTAAATTTAGTCATTATAAAGTAAATAATACATTCTGTTTGTTCCAAAATCAAGTAACAATTTAATTCATATAAACAAACACCGACGGTTTTTGGTTGATGGGACTAAAAAAATATTATGTGTGCAAAAAGTGGGTTGACCGGTCTTAAACCGTCCAGTGGACTAGACTTTACCTTTTTTCGTAAAAAAGGTTTTAAAAGTAGCTAAAAGCTTTCTTGCGCTATAATTCTGTAATTTAGCATTTTGCGAAAAAAAATATATAAGCTTTTTTATCCAGAATAAAAAGCAGAAATTCTTGGCGTATAATTTTTTAAATTACTATGAATTGTTGTGATGTTATAGGCAATCAGATTAAAAATTTTTAAAAGGTAACCGTTTTAATATGAACCTAGCCTGTTAGAAACGGGTTTTATTATTTTGAAGGTAAGTTTTGTAGTTTTTGGACCAAAATCGATACTTTTTCTACTTGTTATACAAATATTGGCATAAAGTGCAGAGTACATTACGAATTTTTGGATCATTATAGCGAGTAATTTTAGATTGTTATTGAATTAAAGAGTCACTCGAAATTTGGGGTTACAGATTAAGATAAAATAATAAAAGTTGACATGTTCATATGCTTGCAAATAAATAAAACATATTCTCAAAATAACTTTGATTCATGAAACAACGGAATTTAGTTTCGTTTCATTTCTATCTGAAATATTTTTTATCTGTTGTTTATTTCATAATTTACCTCCATTGAGAGTATATAAAATTATAATGGTTAATTTAATGTAAATCATTGAATATGTAAACTACAATTTGTTCATCCCAGCTTAAATATCTTAATACGTAATGATTAAGTCTTTATTTACTTAAATACAAGAATTATCAACTAAGTTAGTTTTATTTCACATTTAGTACTTCCTCATCATACATTTACTGTTTTAGTTTTAAACTTTTACTAACATTAAAAAAAAAATTTTATTAATATTACACATAATTATTTATCTATTTACTGTTGTAAAAATGCTGTCTGCTTTCAATATGTCTCGACGAAGAAGAAATAAAATGAGTTTATGTATACAAATATTATATGTCAACTTTTATAATTTTTGGTTAATCGGCATCTTCTTAATTTCGAACAATTATTTCATCCAAAAACAATATAAAACAACTCAAAATAACACAAAATTTCACGCTAAACCCTGTATTTAATGGCAATATTTGTATAATAAATAAAAAATCGATACCCAAAATTCAGATTTTGGTGCATCTGCATTAAAAAAAAAATTATAAAAATTACAAATTTTTCTCTGCAATAACCGTTTCTAACAGGCTAGGTCTATATTAAAACCACTTTTTAAAAGATGTCCGTGTATAAGTTTTTAATTTGAATGCTTATAACATCACAACAGGTCATAGTAGGTTAAAAAATTATACGTCAAAAAATTTATGCTTGTTATTCTGAATAAAAAAGCTTTTATAGTTTTTTTCGCAGAACGTTAAATTAAAGATTTATAATGCAATAAAGATTTTAGCTACCTTTAGGACCTTTTTTTACACAAATGTCAAAGTCTGGTCGACTGACTGGTTTACGATCGACCTAATTTTCGTACTTATATTATTTTTTATTCCCGTTTACCAGAAACTTCTGTTAGAGCAAGCAAAGTCAAAAATTTTGTATTGTATTGTAGTCTAATGTACTTGAAAGAGCCTTACGAAAAAAAGCTGCAAATGTACCTCTAGCAATGAATAATGGTCTGTTCTTATATTACTCCCGAAGTATTACATCCGAATGTATAAATTTATGTGACCTGCATCATTTTCAAAATACCTCTAAAAATACGTATTTCATTCAATATTATTATCAAAATTTTCTTAAAAAGAAAACTAACTTCAAGTTATGAAATATTCATTTAAATAATTGTTGTGTGTGTTTTCAGTAGCGGAACATTCTTTTAAAACCACGATAATAATCGAATGAAAGAGATTTTTGAAATTTAGTCACTATTTTATACGAATTTATAGCTCTTATGATATATCTATGCTTTTGGTAACAATTATTTTCTTAACTAACTATTTATTTGACATAAAAATTTACGTAACCGATTATGGACCGAAAATTCCAAAATATTGCTTGTTAAACTAAAAGATTAAATGAGTACA
This sequence comes from Protocalliphora azurea, assembly GCA_932274085.1. NCBI lineage: Eukaryota > Metazoa > Arthropoda > Insecta > Diptera > Calliphoridae > Protocalliphora > Protocalliphora azurea. The sequence goes on along the minus strand of OW026523.1, from coordinate 68,542,794 downwards.
TATATCAGTAGTATTGAAAGAGATATTTTCAATGATGCTCTCAAATAAAATTACGATAGGAAATGTCCAAAATATTCAAACTTTAATAAAATAGTGTTTAAAATAAAATCATAGAAAATTTTACTAAAATTTAAATTTTGCGAGAATGAAATATAATTTAAATTTTTTATGCTTATTATAGATTAAACATTGTTTGTCTATAATTTTTTATATTTTTTTTTTTTTTTTGACACAAAATTAAAAATTTTATATATTCTTGCTCTAAAAGCATATTTTTGGAATTATTTTAAAAACCCTCCAGCTCACACTAACGAAATAATTAACCCGAAATAATTTGGGAGTAGTTTAAAATATATCAGTCTTAACATTTTTTGTCTCCATATAAATCAGTGCACTTTAATATACATGTACTTATTATTACGATCCCACAAACCAATTTCCTTTAAAAAGGTGGTTCGAAGAGCTTTTTATCATTTTCACAATTAAATAGCTAAAAATCTAATAAGAATATTTTTGTAGTCGATTTTGAGTAAAAATTATGATTTAATTTATAATGTAGCCAATTATAATTCTCCCGTGTGTATTTTGGAGAAAAACTTATATATTTTGAATTTGAAAAAAGTTTTACTATTAAATGGAAAAAAGTAGTCATAACATTTTGAACAATTTATGTAAAATTTCTTATATTTTTTTCGAAATTTTTAGGAAATTAAGAGTTGCGAAATAGTTTTGCACAAAATTGAACTAAAATACAATTCAAATAAATGGTCATCTGAATGCCTTCTAAATATTGAACACAATTGATCAATAAATTATGAAGTATTGAAATATCTGGTGTACAGAAATCATTCTGACCATAATAGCCCAAGTTTTTGAGTTATTAGAGCAATTCATGTCTCAAGATATATTTGGACATATTTTTTCTTAATTACTTATAAACCTAGTAGTCTTTCAGTTGGTTAATTGCTTGTATGTTAATTCCTAAATAATGGTCAATTTATATCAATTAATATAGCAAGAACTAACTAAAAATTTATGATGGTAAAGATTGTCAAGTACTTAATTTATTTGGCTATTTTAGTTTTTGTAGTATATGGATTCTGTGTTACCAAATTTCAATTACTGTAGTTTTGATACTAAAGATGTTGAGTTATGTTTTCGCTATAACTAAACCATTTAAAGATATTTCATGCTCCAAATAAAGTAAATAAAGGGTTAAGTTGATCTCCTATACTTGAAAATATTGTACAAACATTTTGAATTCAACTGTGTGTATCCAAATTATAAAGTAAAATTACAAATTAATCCAATGTGAATAAAAAATTTACATTAATTTTTATTTAAGTTAAATATATATATATATATATATATATATATATATATATATATATATATATATATATATATATATATATATATATATAACCTTTACTTGAGTATCAGTAATTTTTTCATATTGCAAATAATAATAGTGTCACAATATATTCTGTTTACTTTCCACCCCTATATAATGTTCTGTGTGATCAGTTTCAAAAATTCTTTAAAAATCTTGATAGTAGATTTGTAGTAGGTGGTGATTTTAACGCTAAACACACCTGATGGGCATCACGTTCATGAAATCCCAAAGGGAGAGAACTTTTTAAATGTATTACTAAAAATCAATACAAAACATTGCCCACGGGCTCATCGAAATATTGGACAAGCGACAGATCAAAAATTCCTTTATCTATAAAGGAATTGCAGAAACATCATTATCCATTGCATAGAGTGATGATTTAAGTTCTGATCATAGTCCGATTATAGTCAATTTCACAACGTAAAAAAACGACTTAATAACACTAAACTTTTTCTGCCGGAACTGATGTGACCTTTTTTCAACATGTAGTTGAAACAAACATTAATTTAAACATTTCACTTAAAACTGGATATGATGTTGATCAGGCAGTAGAAAATTTTTCGAGAATAACCCATGATGAGATTTTTATGTCTACTCCTCAAAACAGTCACATCTTGAGTTCAAGATTCAGAATATCCATCGAAATAAGATATTAAAACGAAAAGGCTACAAATAAACGTAGTTATTATGGACCAGTTAGTCACGTGAAAAAAGGTTAATAGAACTAAAAAATAGTTCAGTTAAAAATTTTTTGACCGCTTTTAGCCAAGCAGACAACAATGAACATAATTTATTGAGGGCGACTAAATATCTTAAGCGTTCCCAAGCACGTAATATTCCAATTAAAGATATTAATAATGTCTGGTGTAGATCAGACTTAAGAAAAGGTGAGACATTCAAAACCTTTTTCGAAGACACGTATACTCCTTTTTCATTCTGTACAGCACAAGAAGCATCAAAAATAAATTAGTTCATTGATATTCTTTGTCAAATGAGTTGTCCTATAACACCATTTAAATTAAGGGAGATAGTTTAAGAAATTAAGAAACTAAATTTGAATAACTCCTCTGGATATGACAATATAGACTCTGAACTACTTACAAACTTGCCACAGAAATTTTTGATCTTTCTCACAATTTTGTTCAATGTTGTTTTAAGGCTATTCCATTTTCCTTCACAATAGAAGTATGCGAAGGTAATAATGATCCTAAAATCGAAATAACCAGAACATTCAATTGATTCATATAGACCTATTATTCTGCTGTCAATTCTTTCCAAAATACTAGAAAAACTTATTAAAAAACGAATGTCTCCGATTTTAGAATCTTTAAAAATCTTACCCGATCATCAGTTTGGCTTTCAGCATAATCACCCTGAACATTGTCACAGAGTTGTTAAAACAATAAGTGACGCGTTGGAAAATCGGCAATACTGCTCTTCTGTATTTCTTGATGTTAAGCAAACTTTTGATAGAGTCTCCTGCCTGCACCGTTTTACCTATTGTTGAAGTCTTACTTAGATGAACGTAGTTTTTATGTCGACATTAACGATGATAATTTAGAAATCGGCGTAATAAACTCCGGTGTACCGCAGGGAAGCGTGTTAGGTCCAATCCTTTATAGTGTATTTACTGCAGACATACCTTCGAATACCGATGTTATGATTGCAACATATGCAGATGATACTCCATATTAGCGGTCAAAGAATCAGCATCTGAAGCTTCAGCAATAGTTCAATCACAACTCGATTTAATAAACGTATGGTTAAAAAAGTGGAGTATAAAAGTGAATGCTGATAAGTCAACTCTTGTTACTTACACTCTTTAAAAATGCGACTGTCCGCCCGTTTATCTTAATGGAACTTTAATTCCTAAATCCAACTGTTTTAAATATCTTGGTATGAATATTGATAGATGTTTAACATGGAAAAATCATTTACAACTGAAGAGAAAACAACTTGATATAAAAACAAGAAAAATGTACTGGCTACTAGGTCCAAGTTGAGAATTGAGTCTAAACAACAAATTATTATTATATAAGACAATTTTAAAACCTATCTGGACTTATGGAATTCAGTTATGGGAAACAGAGTGTTACTCTTACTCTAACATTGATGTTATTCAGAAATATCAGTCTAAAGCTTTAAGACTTATAACAGGAGCGCCTTGGTTTGTTACAAACTACAACATTCATCATGACCTTGACATTTCTAAAGTTAAGGAAGAAATAAACAAATATAGCATAAGATACTTGAACAGACTTAGCTTCCACGAAAATATTTTGGCTATAGCTCTTTTAGATGACAGTGACGAAGTAAGACGGCTAAAAAGACTACATGTGCTAGATCTTCCATTTATACTTTAAACTAAATTCATTTTAAGAAATTATGTCTAAAATATAAAAAAATGGTTAATGTACTTGCATTTTAATTTACTTACAACAATAATTTAAGTAGCTTGCAGATACAAAGGAATACATATTAACCCTCCGTCATGCACATTTTCCGATAATCACGTACGTAGCGCATGTATCTGGCCAGATACACTATGTATTGCAGTACATTTATATGAAAAATAGCCTATTTTAGTGATAATAATGCATTGTTATATTGTTACCACGCCAGGCAGATATATATTTTCTATTTTTTTTTTGTTCTTAGTACATGCTAAACCACCTACCCGTGCAAAAAAAAAAATTAATGAGAAATAAAACAAGAAAAATTTTATTTTTGTGTTTAATTTCAAAAAAATAGTTGTTAAAAAGTTCATTTCAATTAATTTTATATAATTTATAAACCAAGTTTTAATTAATTTTAAATTAGAAAAGTCTTACACTGCTTCAGGTAGGCAACTAAAACATGTGTATTCTGATTTCGAATGTTGTAGGCATACCGGATTCGAGCACTTGGAACAAAAAAAAAAACGAGTTTGTCGGCGAATTTTGTCATCTCCCAATGTACAGAGGTGACAACTTTTTCTCTTTTGTAGAGTATCAGGACCACTTGAGCTCGGAAATACTACTGGAAGCTGAAATGAAAAAGAAAAACGAGAAAAATGGGATGTAATGAAGGGCAAATGTTATATCAATCAAACTTACATTTAGTGGTCTTCCAAAATACGATTCCATGGACAAACGAGTGTCGAACTGTTTGATTATGTGAATGTTGTTCATTCGGTTTTCAATATTTGGAAGAACCAATGTATTAGATAACGTAGTGAGAAAATCTCTTCTAGCACTATTTTTATTGAGACCATCAACTTCTTTGCAAATACAAAATGCAGCCAGTGCCATGGTGTCCAACATGTTGCAGAAAAACGCAAAAGTCCATCGTTTTGTTGACCGCTTTGTGGTAAAATGTGTAACCATTCGGTTCATACAATCTACGCCAGCTTTATTTTCATTGTAAAACAAAATTGCTTCGGGTTTCATTGCTTCCCCTTCACAATGTTTCGTATAATGAACGGTCGAAAGTAGGTTCACACATTTATTTTTTCGTTGAAATCAAATAACGATGACAAAACAAGACGAGAACGATCCTTTCTCATTTCGTTAGGTATACATCTTTTATTAGAGCGAATGGTACCAACAAATGCCAGACCAATTCTGGCCAGACGCTTCCCTCCTTCTAAATAGTAAAAAAAGTTGTCAGCTACAATTTTACGACCAGTATTGCTGTATGGCTTTGCGAGTTGTATCAAAACATTTTCGCCTTGATTCACTTCCCGTTCTTCTCCTTCTTGTCGAACGGTATAGAGCTTTCCTTGCAGTGGATATCTAGATTTGGAATCGCAAGCCCACCAAATTTTGATGCCATATTTCGCTGGTTTTGATGGTATGTACTGAGTAAATTTAGTTCTTCCACGATATGGGAACAGTTGTTCATCAATTGTTATGCTGCCATGCGGATTATAGTTTTTGGCAAGATTTTCATTTAAAAAATTCCAAACGTCACGAATGGGTGCAGCTTTGTCATTGCGCAATCGTTGAGCGCGTGTTCTACCATCATCAAAACGAATGTATCGTGCCAGTGCAGAGAATCGATTAAAAGACATAGCTGCTCTGAATATGGGTAGATTATTTGACTGCCACAAAGCTTTTGTGGTTTGAATATTATTGTGGGAATAACCAGCTGCCAAAAGAATGCCGACGAATGCGTCTAATTCAGTTGCGGTTAAATCTTTTCAAACTTTTTGTTTTTTACTGGGATTAGCTGCATTCCACTTCTCGATTACAGCTTTTCCATGGCGATTCGTTTCATAAGTGTTATATTTGGTGTGAAAAATTTTTTGAACACCTCAATTGGAACACTGTTTTTTTCCTTCGGACCAGGTCGAAAACGCATGATATTGTGTTGACGTTAACGAACTCCAATATTTGGTTCATTTTTACACCATATAATACTGTCCTTACCAAGAAAAGAATCTTCGGTAGCATTCTGTTCTTCAATTTCTTCATCGTCGTCACTATCGTCACTATCAAACACTTCATCTGCTTCGACGACGCAATCATTTTCGACATCTGAGGCATCGCCATCGTCTGGCATATAATTTAGATCCATATCGTCGTCATCCATCTCATCATTTGCGACCTCTTCTTCAGCGGCTCTTTCACGCTCTAACTCATTGGCCAATGCTTCTACTAGTCGTGTATGGAAATTCACATTACTACTACGAAATCGCGTATTATAAACCAACTCTACTTCTTCACCCATTATTTTTTTTCGAATAAATAAAAATTCTTCCGTAAATTATTGTCTGTACCTTTCAAAGTTCACTATGCAACTGAAGCGAAAAAATATAAAAACCAAAAAAAAACCTTGTTTCTAGAACTCCAACTCTTTTCATTCGCTCAGAAACAAAAAATTGTTCTTTTCACACGTATAAATTTGTTCTGTTGAAAATTTTACTAATACATACAAAGAGTTAGGTTTTTTTGACAATTGAGTTAGGTTTTTTGTTAGCAAGTCGGAGTTCTAGTTTGCATCCATTGCTGTGAGAGTGTTTTGAGTAAACAAACGCAGAGAAAAATAAAAAATACCAATAAAGAACAGTACTCTTCATACAAAATGTGTGTATATCTGGCCAGATACGATACATGCGCTACGTATACGATGTATAGATAAAAAAATCCACATAAATTTTGTTTGTTTTTTTTTTTTTTTTTTTAATGTGTTTTTGCATAAAACGAAACTTAACAATATTTATAGAGGGTACCTGGAGACTCAAATCCCTAGCCAAATTAGAAATATATTTAAATCACAGTTAAATTCGTAAAATATCTGGCCAGATACATGTGCATGACGGAGGGTTAAGTTCGCTGGAATTTAACGTTTCTGTAATATTTTAATTACTTATAAGATTTGCTTATTATTTACATGTAAACAGATTGCAAATAAATGTAAGTAAAAAAAAATATTGCAAAAGTAGTCATTTTCTAGCGTTTCAAAAGTGACAGAAAGCACTTTACATTACATTATATTATATATATTATACATACATATCAGGTACTCAATTAGTAGTGGTCACATAATCGGTTGATATTCGGTTAAATTACTTTTTCCATTAAGATGTGTGTGTGGCGTTAACAAAAAAAAAAAAAAAAAAAAAAAAAAAAAAAAACTATAAACACCAATTGTTTCGTTTTTTTTTATCTTCTCCGCATAGAAGATATATATATAATATGTTTATTTACTTTTAGAAAAATGTAAATATTTTCTAAGTTTCTGATTTAAAATTACCATGTTAACAATTCTAAAATTTACATGGCGTATGATAAATATTTTTACTGAATATCACTGCTCCGTACACAATTTAACATAAGTATGTAATTTTGATATGAGCGCAAAAGGATACACGGTGTGCGATTCTAAAAATCAAATGGAAATAATTATGGATTTTTGAAATGAATGTTCCGTAATAGTAGATAGTAGAGGTGTAGTTTAAGTTTTGAGCTTGGACCATACGAACCAATTAGGAGCGGGTCTATAGGGTCTCAAAGTTGCACGCATCTGTTATAAATTTGTTTTTCAAAATGATCTTGATTCTTTATATCTGAACGGATCTGAAAGTTTTTTATACAGAAGGATTTATCTGGTCGAGGTCTACAAAAAAGATTGGATATCTTAATATATATTAGGCTTCAAAGAATAAATTTTTTCTTCCTTGATGAATTTTTTCGCTACTATAGGTCTAAATTTCACCCGATGTTTTGGAGTTGTTTTTTATTTCATTAACAACAAATAGCTAAATTGTATAAAGAAAGAGTTTTGAAGAAATATCAAATCAAAAGTTATAGGCATTTAAATTTTAACTTTAAAGAAAGTCGATTTTTTTGCAAAAAAAGTGGTGATATTCTTTTTCTGTTATGTAAAGATTTCCTTATTTATATTTTTCTGAAACATAAAATATTTTAAAGGAAAAACAAACATTAAGAATTAATTTTTGCGACAACCTATTTTTCGAACAAATTTCGAATTTACGCCGTAGTTCCTCAAATTGCAAAACTGGAATCAAAAAATATTAGACATATCCAAATTTACGATCCCGCGGACCCGCCCCCTGTAGGTCTGTACGGTGCAAGCTCAAAACTTAAACTCTCCTACACCTCTACTGTGTAAAATTTCTTTTAAATTTAAATAGACGTTTCGAAATTCCATAATTATTTCCATTTCATTTTTTGAATCGCACATTGTGGGATAGTGGACAGTGCCACCAATAGAGAAAACTCGATGTGACAAATTGCACGAAATCATTTCTACGAAAGAAAGTCTATTAAGTCTTTATACGAAACCCATAAAGTTTTGCGCTTAATAACTTAACTTGCACAATTTCAAATTATTCGATTAGTTAATCGAAAAGGGATTGATGATTACTCCATTAAATACTCTAATACATGCACATATTTCTGCATAAATAACGTAAACGGTGTAATGTAAACTGTTATAAGTAGAATATTATAATTTATTATAATAACAAGGGCAAGTTTTTCAAGCTTTTCGCTTGAAAACAAAACTTTTGCATTTGCATATTTGAAAAGCATTTTACTAAATACAAAAGCTAGTTTTCTTAACAAAACGCTATTTTTTAGTGATACTTGGAATTTAGTTAACTGATTAGTATAAATTACTTTGTAAATTTTTTGAATAATTGTCAAGAAACAATTTAGCCATATAAAATATTAATATTTTTAACATTTTTTATTTTTATTTTTAATTTATTTTATTATTACTATTATTTTTTTAAATCGAAAACTATCAAAATTTCAGCGTTAGAAAAATGAATATATTATAAAAGAAAACACGTGAATTAGTCCGTTATTTATGCATATTTTTGTGCATACTATCCCATTTTTTCGTGCCTTTTCCAACGCATATTTTTGTTTTGTGTATATTTAAACTTGCCCTGATAATAACCATTAATAGCTACTGATTGACACATTTTTTTCATTTAAATGATTTTTTTTATTCAAACACATTTTACCTTCATATTAAGTTTTATCAAATATTATATACATGTTTGCAAATATTTAAATATAAAAAAAATATTCAACCAAAGCTCACATTTTATTGGTTAGTATAAACTTTTAATTGGAATTGTAGATTTTTATTAAAAAATAACAAAAACTGTACAATTTGTGTAAATGAATGTTTACATTTATTTATTTTACATATAATATAACATATAATATAGCAAATTTATATAGGCATTTCTTTAAACTCGTTTACTTTTGGGGTTAAAAAAAATTTAGTGGCACATCAACGCTATTTACTACCAATATTAGCTGGCTTTAACGAAACGCAAATCTGCTCGCGTGAATGACTATTAGCGAACAGATTTTAGTTATTGTTATGGAGGTTTAAGATATAAAGTTATACAAATTTTCTAAAATTCTTTTTTCAACATCATTTAAAAAAATTACCGCACACATATAATCTAAATCAATATGTCTGAAGTACAAATTGAAAGTGATATGATGTTGTTGAGTATGCATAATTTTTCTCATTTTCTTAATCTTATAATATTTTTTGATATATTTTTAATATCCTTTTTAGACCACGCAATACTTTAGCTTCATTGAAATTACGCTGTGAGCGTGCCTCGCGAAAGAAGCAATTCTTAGAGCCATTCACGTTTTGTCTCTCAAGTTTGCACACCCCCTTTAGCGCTGCTATCCATGCTTTATACTACAATACTCGAAACTTCTCAAATTTTCTTAGTGCAAAATTGCAAAAAATTGAAATTTTCAAAATTTTGGTTTCACCACTTTTCCACAATATAATTTAATACTGGTCAACAACACATTGATTGAACTTAGGTTAGGTTAAAAGTCTGGCGTATTCACACCTCCACCCAGAGACCATTCGGTCCATTGTGATGACTTTATAGGCAATAGAGAAAGCTGATAGATAAAGAAGGAGAAAAATTCTAGTAGAATATAGCAAAATATAGCAAAAATAGAAAAAATAAGAAAGGTTTGGAACCTAACATCCATCAAATCAACCCTCACTACTTGTAGGCCACTTCATTCCCATTAAAACCCCTATAAGGTTGCCGAATTCTTCACCTCCAACCTCATCTAGTTCGTGCAGAATATGGCTCCCAAACCACCTCAGTCTACTTCGCCAAAGCCCTACACAGTGACAGAGTCCCGCAAAAATCTGTCGCGCCAGTGTCCCAATTGATTGAACTTAAGTTGGCCTATTTCTAAAAGTGTTTGTAGTTTATGTTACAGGAATTGGACACATATGCTAAAATCCGCGATTACAGGAATCAGAAGAAAAAAAAAACTTGTTATTTTCAAACACTTATTTTTGGATTTCTTAACTTTGAGTGCTTGTAGGTACCACATGGAATCATTTCAGATCTTGAGTTTTTGTTGTTTTACTCCACGAAGTATTGTTAATTAAAAAAATCTAAATTAAAAAAACATTTTAGGTTTAATGTTGGTTTCTTTAAGGTAAACATAAAAAGAGAATACCCCATATACGTAAATATAAACTCTTTTGATGAACAATCGCGAAAATAAATTGTAACCAAAATATACAAGTGATGATTGTTTGGTTGCGTATATCACTGTGATATATCGGTGAATATGAAATCAGCAAAAATTTGTTATTGTTAGGTATGTTCGTATAGGTTGTGCACTTTCTGGTTGACTTTTGGTTTCGACGTTGGCTATATAAAAAGTTTTTATGGCTTATAACTGAAACGGATACAGGATGAGGATATTAAATTATTAAATGTTTAATAAGTCAAAATACAAACGCAATTATTCCGATAATTTTACGATAAAAAAAGTAATGTTAATGATTTCTTCTGATCACAATTTCTACTTCAAGTCCTATTCATCTACCCTTCATAAAAGCATGTTGGTAACTTCTTATTAGGCTGGGATGTATAAAAATGCATATGTGCAAAACAATGATACTCTTTAAGATGTTCAATGAGAAAAATTATTGTCCTACATTTAACACAGTAACAATCTCTAACACCAACCACATGTATATTTTTCTATAAACTACAATCACATATTAGGTTAGATTAGTCGCGAAAAGAGAATCAGAATCATTCTGTTTATCCAGATTAAATTTTTAGGAAGTTCTTATTAGTACAATATGAGCATCCACTGTAGTGCAGCTATTTTATATCTTTGCCATTCTGTTGACAGTGTTATTGTTATGTAGCTCCGTTAGTACAACTAAACCGAAGAAACTAAAAATCAAAGCATCTAAAATGGTAGCATGATTATGCAACGTATTGGAAAGGAAAATAAGAACCCTAGAATCATATGTCGTCATAAATTTTACGTCTCAAAATTCAAAAATGTATGCAAATATAACAATGTATGAAAATATAACATTACCCTACAAAAAGGCAAAATATTGAATAAGTCGTAAATTTGACAAGAAATTCGCGTAAATGTAAGTTTTTTCTGTTTATTTTATAGAACTCTGTTTACGTTATTATAAATAGTGCGATAACGGGAAATAACTTCAATTTAAATCTTTCAAATTTCTGTACTTTTCTGTACCTTACGAGATAACCTGAAGCTCTATGTGCACGAATTTTTCATTTTTATATACAAATCTCCAAATTTGTCCATAAATAATTTATAAAAACTTTATATCAAATCTTGACTTTTTTATTATAAAAAATTATATCTTTTATTTGGAAATCTACCTGATGATTATTTTTTATAAACAAAAAATTAAAAATATAATATAAAAAGAAAATTGAACGAGAATTACTTTAACAAAAAAAAAAAAATTCTATAAAATTTTATCGAAATTTTTCTATAAAAAGAAAATTGATAGAGAAATTTTCTGTGACTTAAAGAATTACCGATATTTTCTATAAGCAGAAAGCAATTCGATATTTAAATTTTATCGAAAATTTTTATAAAAAAAAAAAAAAAATACACAGCTGAAAACTATCACACATTATTATGCATGCTCCATGTATGTATATATGTAAAAGTATGATCTCGTATATGGAAACGTTTCAATATACAGATTCATATATAAAACCATGTATTTAAAAGATCACCATATATGGATTTATATATGCAAATTTTTAGTCATATATGAAAATATTAAATTGGTGTCTTTGATGAAATGTGTTTGTCAATTTATTTACATAAAGAAAAATATAATAAAAAAATAAAATATATAAACTATAACAAAATATTTGACAAAATATTCAAAATAAAAATTCTTGACATTAAAAAAATAAATTAAAACCAATTAAATATGAAAATATTCTAATAATTCGCAATTATTCGTGTTAAGTGATGGTAAGTGTCTGAATATTTTGAATATTATTGCAAAGTATCCTGCAATTTTTATTGTTATTTTCATATTAGACACAATTTTGTTAAACCCAGAGGAGGAAAATCAGCAATTCAACAGCCAAAAATGTTCCAGATTCCTATGTTTTCTATACTTGTTTTATATTGAGGTAAGAAACATTCATTCATTCATTATTTTTGGAGAATATTTGAAAGGGACAATTTTCAGTCTGCGGCTTCTGCGCGGAGGTCAATTAAAAGAAACTAACCTACTTCGACTGGTGCAGATCCTGCGGCGAAACCACGCTAAACAAGAAATGCCCCCTAATTGTGATTTCATGAGGTGCAGTCGGCTCTGGCAAACAACGCGCAACCATAGTCCAGTATTTAATTTAACTACGGCACGGACCGAAAGTATGCGGAAAGTGATGCTATGTATGAAATTAAATTGAAGCATAGATCATGTATCTATTTCAAAAATTATTTATATTATGATTTGTTTTTTATATTTTCAATGAAATTTGAAATTAAAAAAGAAAAATTGTTTTAGTTGTAATTCACAATAGAACTGATATATATGAATGTGTATATGTATATGTACCCTCAATTTTCGGATCCAGGCATATATGGAACTTCGTATATGCATAAATATATGAACCACACATAATTTTTTTTTTTAGCTGGGTAATCAAATATTTCTATAAATAGTAAGTTTAGCAATAATTTTATATTAATATTTTATTTTATATTAATATTGAAAAGGAGATGAAAAAGTCGTGATTTTAACATTGTTTTGTCATTGAAAGAAAGTACTTAATGCTGAAAAGGAGCTGCAGAAGTTCCCTTTTTTTAACCCAAGGTTATCATTGGTAGGATGTTCCTCTTTCATGCTTCTCGTTCATTGCTTTTGAAGTACTTTTCCTAAAACTATATTTATACATTTTTTAATAAAAATGGGATTTTAGCTATAGAATACAACTAGAGGTTTATCTGAGAGGCACTTAGAAGTAAATTTTAAAAATTGAAATTTGTCTACATAAATTTTGTTGTTGGGTGAATTAAGTTTTGACAATTGAATCAGGTTTTTTTCTCTCACATAAATATCTAGTTAATAATCTATGATTTTAGCTTTGTTAATATATAATAAAAATGCTTTTCAATATGTAAAATTTTTATTTTCTTAGAAATTATTCACCTGTCAATATTATATTTTTTTCACTTTTTGGGAAGAAATTTTTATTAACTTCCAAAAAAGTGTAAAATATGCACTTGGTTCTATTTTTGAAGTGGTGAAAAAGTTCTCTCCATGCTCGTTATTTGGCTGGGATTTTCTAAATTAAAACTTATCAACTAATTTCTTTTATGTGCACACGCACGCACACATGGAAACATTTTAGTGAACTTCATTTTTTGTGACGCATTGATATAAGTCCATGAAAACAGTCAAGTTTTTAGCAATTTTACTCGAGTTGACTGGATTTAGGCCACAACATTTACTATACTTAATGAGCATATAGATATTACATATACCAGTAGATATATAAATGTGTATAATTTTATACCATGTTTATATTTTTTAAATCCTTAAACAAGGAAAAATTAAAATTTTAGTATTTATAATTAACAAAAAGGTTTATTTTAGATTTAAAAATTTAAAAAAAAACTTACCGTTAAAGTTATCAAAATAATCTTGGTATACAAAAAATAAATTATATCAAAAATAATAATTTTAATATGCTTTTTGCGCACTTAAAAATATGACTTGATTTTTTTCAAAAATATGCTCTCCTCACTTCATGTTTGAGCGGGCGGGAACCAGTTTAGTGTCAAGTCAATCTACATACTTCCAAAATTTCCTATTCATTTTAAAGTCTTAGCTTTGGAAATTTTTCATGGCTAGTCGAATTGAAATAGTTAAAAAAAACATTATTTTTGAATGTATTGGAAATTTTAAAGTATTCTTAAGTAAAACATGTTTCTTCTTCTCATCAAGGTTTTTTGCAAAGGTTTTTAAATCGTTGAAATCGGACTTGATTTGTAGAAGTTAAGATTTTCTGAAACTTTTTCATATTCGAGACGGTCAAATTCAATACCCTGTAACTTATCTAGTATTAACTGCGGAATGATTTTGCTGAAAGCTTGGGTCCTTATATATAATACTCCTATACATTTTAGTTCAATCCAGTAGTGTAGGCGATACAGATTTACTATTATTAATATTTTTGCGATCACCCCACTGTGCGACGCCACTATTTGTACTGAGTAGCAGCACATAAGTTTATCTCAAGTAGTTTAATTTACATCAGTTCTAGAACTAATGATTTTAGATTAACTTCCTTGCAAGCGTTGTTGATATCCATATATGCTCCAATGTGTGCTACTTGTTCGCATTAGCATTGTCTTGCACATTTATAATAAGTATAAGTATTATTTGATGGTAATTTTAAGCTTTCGATTTTATTTTCGAAATTTATATTTCTATTAAAAATTGCTTTTATTTTAGCTCATTTATCGATGTATTTAAATTGTGATATCACTTGTATATATTGGTATCATAAATATTAGTCTGGTTGCTTCAGACATTGCGAAGACATCAGAAAGATACTATAAGTATCATACATCCTAACGAGGTATTTAATATCTAACTGTTCATAGAATAAATACATCATTATCTACCCATTCTTTTACTTCTAAAGTTTTCGTAATGAAATTAACCAATTAGTATTAAATATCTATTCTTTTCAATTTCCAGTTGCTTATTCTGTCTCATCCTGGAACTTATATATCAAAGTATTTTTTTAATGTATTAATGAGCTAATTATTACAACAAAACTATAAATAAAACGATAATGACACTTTCCTGAATAAAACGTAGCGATTGAAAGCCACCGTTCTGGTACATATTTACCAAAAAACAATTATGTCTTCAACAAAAATTCCAACATTATGAATTTTTGAGATACATATTTGGAGACAGTACTTGAAACTTTTTTGGACAAAATGTAATGGAGCCGTGATTTTCATTCGATATTAGGGAACTGAAAATCAATTTTTATTTTATATTTTCTGCATTTAGCTTATCAATATGCATCATTTAAGTGGTCTTTCTACATCAGAAACGCTAAAAAAAACTGTTTTTCAGGATACTCTGTTAATCACTTGAATTGAAAATGTTTAAGTTTGATAGATGAGAGACCATCGATAAAAGGAAATAAAATCGTTTAAAAATTATTATTTCGTTTTGAATGATCCCCCTTCTACCCTATTCAGCATTCTATCTTCTCGGTCATCTAAAGTCATTTCAAGACTCTTCTGTAAATATCAAGACAGACTGATATATATACATATATAGTCCTTCGTCTCACTGTGTTGAATTTTACCTACTTTTGGTAGAAAGAAAAATTTTACTTTTCGTCAACTTGTCAGAACATATGAATGATTTCTAGAAATTTCGCGATAAATTCAATGGACTTCTGTAATGTATTAATTTTTAAAACTTCTTATGTAAAAACAATTAGTTTTATTCCCTATTTGTAATACTTTATTATCAAGAATAAAATTAAACAATAAACCACTGTATAATGCCTTAATATATCCGACTGTCGATCTGTCTAACAAATAGCCTCATTGTGTTTGCCTTAAGTTATGTTAAAATATTTCATATATATAAACATCCTTGTTGTTCCATTATTCACATAAATGCAATGCAAAACACACAGCATGTGTTGTGTAAATATGTGTGTGTATGTCAATGTTTTTCTCTACGTATGTATGTGAATATTTACTGTATTTTTTTCTTGTTTTTATTTTTATATGCTACATCACCATAATTGGTTGGGGTATTATGCGTTTGTTCTAAGTTTTGTAACGCGTAGAAAGAGTTATCCAACACCCACCTTAAAGTATACCAATCAACTAAGAATCACATTTTAAATCGATCTAACGATGTCCGTCCATCCGTCTGGCTGGCTGGATGTCTGGCTGGCTCTCCATGTCAACCTTGTGCACAAAGTACAGATCGTAATTTTAAAAATAATTCAATGAAATTTGGCACGTGGGACCTTTATGATACAGAGACGAAGCCTGTTGAAATTTCCTGTGATCGGTCCATTATTTCACCTATACAAATGTCTTACCGAAATAGAGTTTAAACACCCAAAAATGCCTTAAAAATTAGAATATTTCAATGAAATTCGGTGAAAGGAAGTTCTGTATAAGTATCTATCTTTGTACCAATATTTATGAAGATCGGTCCGCAATTGACCACAGCTCCCATATAAAACCCTCTTCCGAATATCACTTTAATGTGATTTTCATTCCCATATGAATGTTAGTATCAGGATAATATTCGTCACAAATAAGTTCTATATAAGTAGAAATAACGTTGCCCAATCGCCCAAAATCATCCAAATATGAGTATCAACGCATCATTCTGTACTTGTATATTGTATTTTACATTTAGTAAAATTGTAATATAAGTCCCCTTCCCGAATTTTTTGGTCGTATACAATGGTTTAGGGTATCATATAGTCAATCTTGACCTACTTTATCTGTCTTTCTTTTTCGTTTTCAATGAAAAAGGGATGATGATTTTTTTGCCTTCATTTTATTACACATTTTTTCCGTACAAGTATTTCATATAAATTTTTTATATAATGTTTTACTATTCAATATTTATGTATGTGCGTTCATGTTTTACAACATAATAAATGTTGAAATATTTTATTTTCATTTTTATACACTTTTTTCTATATTAATAAATACACTTTTTGCGTTCGAAGTTATTTCTCTCTATATATTTTGCTATTTTTAATATGTTATTTACGTATGTGTAAGTATCAGTAAGTTGTAAATTTTTATGTTTATTTTTGTAGAAAATTTAATTTATAAAATGCTAGAATTTTATTTCAATTTTAAATAATTTTTAGTTTTTACGTTTTATTAACAGTTTTAAAATATTATATGAATTTGCTGACAAAAAAGTAGAACAATTGTTGAGTATTAAAGTAAATACTATTTTTCTCAATTTTGCTGCAACGAAATTATTTTAAAATTATCTTAAGTGTTAAATGATTTTGTATAAAAATTTATTATTTAATTGAATAAGTTAAAAAATAAATATGTGGGGAATTCTCTTTCTACGTTTAACTATAAGAAAACGACCTTAAACCTAAAATATTTTTTTTAATTTAGATATTTTAAATTAACTTTTGATGCAATTATGTAAACAACACCACGCGGAGTAAAACAACAATAACTCAAAACCCGAAATGGTCCCATATGGTACCGTCAAGTACTCAACGTTTAAAAAAATCCAAAAAAAGTGTTTGAAAATAACAAGTTGTTTCTTCTTTCTTTTGATTCCTGTAATCGCGGACTTTATATGTCTCCAATTATTCTAATGTAAACCACAATCACTTGTATACAAAAAAAAAAAAAAAAAAAAAAAAAAAAAAAATATATATATATATATATGACTAAAATTCTTCTAAATAAATCATTATTTGGATTTAAATTAAATTTAATAAAAAATAATATTTGGTTTTAATATTTTATTTTATTGGTTATAAATATTTTCAAACTCAATATAAATGACAAAAACAATTTTCTGTATTTTGATAAGTTCAATAAAAATGCCTAATTATTAAAGTCCAGGGGTAAATTATATTTAATTAAGTATGGATTTTCTAAATGCAATAATTAATATTTATGTATTTTATTCTAGACAACTCGGAAATCTATTAAATATGGATCTGAAAACGAGTAAAAATGTATTATATAATGAACGTAAATAGTGTTGTTTTTTTTTTATAATGTACGCTAATATAATCATCTCGAAATCCATTTAACTATGTCCGTCCGTATGCATAATTGTTCGGCTAGAGGTCCATTTAAATCGCATGTTTATGTATTTAAATCAACTTCTTTTAGATTATTTCAAAAAAATTGATATATGTAATTATTTTTGTACACCTAATACGATTCAGTTGAATATAACGTACAACAACGGTTCCCAAATGGGGGTCCACGGACCTGCGTGTGCCCGTAGCAATATTATAGGGTATACGCAAAGAATTTTATTTAATAGGTGATGATAGAGTAAATCACTAGAAATCAAAATGCTAGATGAAAGCTAGAAAATGTATAATTCTTTTTAGGACTGAATACAAAAAACAAAGGAATATCTGTTACTTTCTAAGTTCTTTGTAGCTGCTAAAATTTATGAAAGGGTGCGTGAAGTACAATACTGTGGGAACTCCTACTACTACACTACCATAGGTGATTGGGGTACTGTGTCTAAAAGTATAACGCAACTATATCATTTTGTCTGAGCGACTGGACCGCAATTTTAAAGTTATCTTGGTGAAATTTGACATGAAACTAGTTATAATATATCCATTTTTTGACATAGTCCCCAAACATATATAAACTTGGTATATGGTTTAAATGCTTTAAATATAGCAATATTTTAATGAAATGCTCGTTATTATAAATTATATTCAAATCGGACTGTAATGACCATACCCAAGATTTATTTATTGACACTTACAGGTATACGCTTGCTAGATGCGATATTCATAGCTAAAGGATACATGGAGCAGTCATACTTTCATTTAAAATATGCCTGACCTGTTTACAGTAAGTAATATTCAATAAGAATTATTTAAATTTTAAATATTAAATTTTAAATATTACTTTTTTTAGATCTATTTGAACATTGATGTATCGTGAAAGACCGGTTCGAAGGAATAAAGTTTTTTTTTTTAACATTAAACTAACTCTTAAAATACAATATTATTATTTTGAGTTCATGAATGTATACTTTTTTGCAATCTAATTAAAAATGTGCCTTTTTATTGCAAAAAATATTTTCAAAAATAAATATTGTTTGAAAATCTCTTAAAAACCAATTGTTATTTTTATTGTCAAAAAAAAAAAAGTTGTAGAAATTTTTTTTCGAATTTTCAGTCGTTTCAATTTATAAAAAGTAAAAATATTTCTTATTAAAATATTTTTACTTCAAAAATAATTTTACTTTACTTTAGTAATAATTTTTTCAATAAAACATTAACTAAATTGAATGTTTGATTTTACTAATTCTGTGATAGGTCCGAAAAATATATTTGGTTTTGTAAATTTAGTAATAGAAAACGAAATTTAATTTTTTTCTGTGTAGAAATAGGCCAACTTGTGTTCAATCAATGTGTTGTTGATTATATTGTTTACTAGTGGTAAAACCGAATTATTTAAAAATTTTAATTTTTTGTAGTTCTTCGATTATAAAATTTAATGAATGGAAGTTTGAGTTGTGAATCGTTTGAGATATATCTCGTTAAAGTGCCCCAAATAGCAGCGCTATAGTGGTTGCCAAAACTTGTGAGAAAAAACATGAATAAGTCTAAGAGGTACCTTTTTCACAAGGCACACTTATTTTAATGAGGCTAAAGTATCGTGTGATCAAAAAAGGTTTCCAAACTACATTTTGAAATCGTTGTGGCACGATAAAATATTAAATTGCAAAAACGTTATAAATTTTTAAAATCGATCTAAAATTTTACAAACTTTAAATTATCTTTTTTTGCATTTTATGTGAAATTATATTTATAATAATTACATATATTCTGTTACAGTTAAGCGAAAAATAAGTTTCAGCAAGAAAATTGCATGAATAGTATTCATGACCTGAGAACGCGGTGTCCTTAATATTTCATAAATCATCGAGGTACACTCAAGGTATGAATTAAAATGTTTTTGAAATTATATTTATAATAAGTACATATATTCTGCTTTAGTTAAGCGAAAAATAGGTTTCAGTAAGAAAATTGCATAAATAGTATTCGTAACCTGAGACCGCGGTGTCTTTAAAATTTCATAAATCGTCGAGGTACACTCAAGGTATTAATTAAAATGCATTTAAAAAATATAACAAAAATCTATATACACTTTGGTTTTCGCTCTATGTTATAAAGGGAGGTTTAAACAGATTTATGGTCTCGATAATGGTCAATAATATTAAACTTACCGAACCTCCTTTAATTTGTATTTTATATACGCCTGTGTACGTTACGTATGTGCATTTATTGTTAATATCGAACTTATAGTGGAATTTTTACAATATTTTTAAACTTCTGAGTTTCAAGTACAATCATTTCTAATATAATATTATTTTAACATATTTTTTTTTTTTATTGTCGAATATTATAAATATATCAATGGATTTTATAAAAAAAATCATTATGATCACGATTATTTTCGGTGTCGTCAACAATATTGTATCACTTTTAGTTTGTATCTCAGACATATTAATTTTTTTAAATGTTGTTGAAAATATAATTTTGAAAATTTTGTTATAACACCTCGTTAGTGTTACGCTGCTCGCTAAAAGATTTGTGTTTGATTAAAGTCAGCTAATATTGGTACTAAATAGCGTTGATTTGCCATTAAATTTTTAAAATTTTTTGAACCTCAAAAGTAAACGTGTTTGAAGAAATTACCATATATTTGTCAACGAAAAGGCCATATGGGATATATTTGGCTGCAAAGAATTTTATTTACAATAAAATTTACCTAACTTGTCAAAACTGAAGATTTGATTGGCTGTATAAAATCATTCACAACATCTTCAATTATCTTTAAAAGCTAAAAAAAATAATCGTTATTGCAAATAATGGTGACTATTCTTTTATATAATTAAACAGTTCCATTAGCATGAGGCATTTTAAACAATTCATCATTGTAATAAAAAGGCAATATTATGTACGTAGATAAAATTAGTACTTTATGTTTTTCAATTAACACAGTTGTTTCATTTTACATCAAAATTTAATTAATATACTCAATCCAAAATAAAATAAACAAATAGTGAAAATAAAATTCAAATAAGATTTTTTGCTCATTTACATTTTTAATTAATTTAATAAATTTTTTAATTGAACTAATTTTTCTGTTTTACATTTTAAACAGTTATTAGTAATTGATATAGTAATTTTGCTGATTGGTGGCTTTATTCTGTGTAGTCTTCGCTTTTAGTTATATAAAACCTGTGCTTCATAAATTGAATGCTATTAAACCATCATTAAATACAAATAATTTAAATGCAACTAAGTTCCAACATTTATGTCTCATTAAACTTGAAGTACAATAAGTATTTTCAAATAACTCGGCTAAGAAAATAAAAATAGCCTTGTTACTAAGTTTTCCTTTTCATTTTATACTTAAATCAATAATTTCCTTAAACTAACTAAAATCTTACAACTATGTTATTATTATTTTTTTTCAATTTCCTCATTTAAAGTTTTGTGCTCAATTTAAACTTTTTTTATTTTATTATTTCAGCAAAATAAGTTTTTTTTTAACTTACTTCTACCTTCCTTTAATATGCCAAAATTGTCCTAGTCATTTTTATTTCTCTTATAATTTCTTATTGCTGCTGCAAATATTTATGCATAATTTTCTTAACTTTATACAATTAGCCAGGCTTAAAAGATTTCATACTTCAGATTTTCTTTCGTAGTAGTAACGGCCACATACCGCTTATTGTAGTTGTATTTGTAATAATATTTGCCAACTACCTTAATTTTCCTTTACTTATTATTGGCTGAATTACAACTAAAGAAAACAGAATAAATGTAGAAGGAAACTTAAAAGTTTTTATTTTTTTTATTATTATTATTTTTTTTTATGTGCGCTTCTCATGTTTTTTGATTTTCTACAATCGCATTAATTTAATGCAAAGTGCAAACATAGCCACGAAAGTGTTCAAGCAAAAATTAAGATTTTTTTTTCTTTTTTATAATCACTGCCATCAGAATTATTATTGGGACTTTTGTGTACACTACACTGTGAAAGAGCGATAAGTGTTTTTGTCATTCCTTTGATAATGGAAATTTGAAAAGCTTTTTTATAACCACAAAGAACAATAGACGATATATTAATTATATTTGTATTTACACAAGGAGTATTTCTAGTAGGTGCAGATGACTCTGTACATTTAAGAACTTAAACTCATCATTTACAAGTAGTACATCTGAGTTCTTCTGAATATGCTTATTTCATATACACCTTGGTGCTGACATTACGGTTCTCAGAATTCCTGATTGGGCTATCAATATAAGAACAATACTCGCTAATGCTGCTTATTTCACGCAATTGTATTACGAATTGTCGCTGCACAGTGTGCGATCAAAAAAATGAAATAATTATGGAATTTCGAAACGGCTGCTCTAATTTCAATGAAATTTCACATAGTGATAGTGGAAGTATAGTCGAGTTTAAGTTTTGAGCTTGGACCATATGGACTTACTAGGGGAGGGTCCTTACATTTGAAGCGATTTGAAAGATTTTTATGTAACAGAATTCTGCTAGTCGAGAACTACAAAAGCATCGTCATATTTCATGAGATATTAGTCTTTAAAGATTAAAATTTTTACTTTTTAGTCTGCTCTAATGAACTCTTTTATTACAGTGGGTCCAAACAACAAACAACAGAATTGTGTAAAGGAGGAATTTAGAAAAAATATTAAGGGACCCAAAAGTTATAGGCGTTTAAATTTTAACTTTGAAAAAAATCGATTTTTCTCCGTTTTTTTTTTTTTTTTTTTGCCAAAGAAGTGGTCAGATTTTTTTCTGTTACATAAAAATATTCTTAAGTAATATATAAAATATTTATAATTTGCTAGAAGTTAACTAAAACCAAAATATTTTAAAGGAAAAAAATGTAAAAATTGATTTTCGCGAGAACTAGGGTTTTCCAAAATAGACCTCTTTATTCAACAAACTTCGAATTTTTGCCCTAATTTCTCAAATCACAAAGTTTTAATCAAGAAAATGTTATATCTTTTATATGGGCAAATGTGTTTTTAATTTTATGTAGAAGAAATTTTTTCACGATATCGATTGGAAAGATATAGCAAAAAAATCCATTTTTGGAAATTTTTGAAAGTTTTGTTGGAAATTGCGGGATTTTTGTTGATAAATCTTAAAATGTGAATAAAGCTTGAAATTAAGCATCAAAAAGTCTACACAAATGTAACATTTTATTCAAAAATATCTATTAACAAAAATTTTACTCCATAATTAAACATGACTAATATACACAAAAACCCAACACAATGCCTTTTCCGAAACTTTTCGGAAAAGGTCTTCAGCAAATTTTCTTGTTATAAATATTATTATATAGTTAGAAGATAGTTAGCTTCATCACAATTAACAGATAACGTAGTGGCTTAGGTAATATTATTCACCAATTATTTAACAAATATCTTGGAATAGATACTATATTTCTAGAACAGTTACATGAGAGATAAATTGAGGTATCTAAAGTTAAAGTAAATCCTCACATTCATGAATGTTTTTATATGTCAAATCTCTGTAGCAAATCCAAAGTTTCCTCATAGATGATAAGACTGGATCAGATAATAATATAATAGTATTAAAAATATCTTCATTTTGTAACAATATTTAATATTTTCTTTAGCTCAATTAGTGAACATATTTGAAATCTCGATTTCTAGATTCTTGGTGCTTTTTCGTAAGTTTTACCGAGGGAGAAATATTATGCTTAATTATTATTTCTCCATGGCATAAAATCTTATGTACGGTTGGTAACAACATTTTCCAAATATGCAATTGAAATTTCATAGAAATACTCGCCAAATTTTGTAATTTTATAATTAATAACAAAATATAATTTTATTAAACAATAACAAAAAATAATACTCGTAGTAATAAAGCAACGAAAATAAGACAAAGAAAATATTTAAACTTAAGGTGTTTTTTTTTTGTTTGTTAATTTCTAAATTATTTTTTTTTTTTCACAAAAATGTTAATTTCTCAAATCGAGCTATATGCGCACGATTTTTTTCACAATATCAAAGTAGATAATATGTACTATTTTTCAAAATATTTTTAGAACAAATATATTCTAAAATTGTAAGTTGCACTCCACGAAACTTGAAAATTAATGTATTTTAGGGCAATATTCATAAAAATAACAAAAGTACTAGGACAAAATATTAATTACAAATAATTGAAGAAAATTACAGTTAAGCACCTAAAGTTGACGGCTAAACTTTAAATTTTTTCTTTAAAAGATTCTAAATAAATAATAAATGAGAGAAAGATTCTCAAAATAAATCATTTTTATATACATTTGCTTCACATTTTGTTGAATATTAAAAAAATAAATAAATAATATGCGCTTATATGTCTCCCGTTTATCGTAACTTTAAGACATTTGGTTAAATCTTTAGAAAATCTATTCTACTTTTGAAAGGATTTAGCTCAGAATCTATTAAAACTTTGTTTAAACATTTATATATCGTAACGAAATTTTCAATCATTTTCGACAAGATTTGCCAATTAAACAAGACCTTTTAGACTAATAATTTCAAAAAGGAATAATAACTTAACAAAAACTCATTTTGAAAAACTATTGGATTAGTTGTTAAAAATTTATCGAATAATTTTTTATTCTAAACTTATTTTTTCATTAGTAAAGAAAAGGAAAAAAATCTTCGCCGAATAATCAAATAATTTCTGTTTGATTGTCAATGCTAGTATTAACCTTGTTTTGTTCCCTTCACTATTTCCCATTTTACCACAACTTTGACTTCTTACCATTGATGACTTTTGATGATTTTGCACTGATGGAGTACTCAGAAAGTCGAGCAGTTAAAGGCAATATTAGTTTCGGAGGGATACACTTATATTTATGTACTTTTAAGTTGGCGTTATGAATGAGCCTAGCTATTGGTGGGTTTGCTGGTCTTAAGTGTATTATTGCTATAGTTACAATGATTCCGAAAGATCTGAGTTGGTATATCAGGTACTTTCACTTAGGGATTTCACCATATCTCCATATTCATATTCGATACACACTTCTATGAAATTGTGAAGAAAAAGGTTTTGAAACCTCTTGATCTATAACTGGTCTTGATCGGTTTCTAACTGATACTCCAACAACTTTTTCGGTTATAATATGATTGACTTGTACAATGGAATTAATGTTTTCCATTGTTAGTTTTCGAAACTAACATTGTGTATGATATCTCCGATTTATTTTATTTATTGTGGAGTTTTTCGGGATAGATACGTATTTTAAATATAAATATATATATATATATATATATATATATATATATATATATATATATATATATATATATATATTCATCTCACAGCGATAAGTTATATTATGTCGTTATATGTTTTATAGTACTCTACTTTGCTGCATATTTTTCTTTTTTTTTTTCCTTTTATAGTTACTATAACTTTAGATACTCTTCAAAGTGAAAACACACTTTTCGCTTTACTTCCTTATTGCCCTTCTTTTGGATATTCTTTCCTGCTTTTATTTTTTTCTCGAGCGGAAAGTGGAAAGAGAGACAAAGTTTTGCCTTTATAATTGAATTTCAGGGTAAATTCTACAATATTTTTTCTTAGCCAGCCAGAAAGAAAAACAAAGTTTTGCTTCATATTATTGTAAGCTTTATGGTCCTGCTACTATTTACACCATTCGTTCCTTTATTCGTTCGTTCTATTTACCAACAATAATAAAAAGAAAAAAAAATAATTATATTATATATATGGTGCTGCCAGCAGAGTCGCTATCGTCATCATTCATAAATATCAGACCATTAAAGCAATTGCTGAAGCGGAATCTGATGCAACAGCAAGCAAACAGCCTGAAACGTTATTGATAATCAACTGTGTATGTGTGTGTATGTATACTGCAATATATATGTATATGAAATAGTATATTGGTAGGAACAGGCAATGCTTTTGTTGACTCTGCCATGCTCTGTGTGTGCTAAGCAATGTTGCCAGTTTAGCCTTTTTAAGGCTAAATCTAGCCTTCTTATTTCGCTCTTAGCCTAAAAATTTTCGCTTTAGCTTCTAACATTTTTTAGTTCTTAAAATTGTCTTAAAAAGTCTAAAATGTTACTATTTCAACAATGAAGAAAATAATTTCTTATTATGTACTACTAACTTTATTTTTACAAAATCATTCACTTAAGCATTTTTGTGTATTTATCGCACAAAATATCTATATTCTTTTATATTTAACGAAAATTTTCGCCTGAGGCGCTTCATTATCCAAATCAAGAACAACAAATATACAAAACTACAAATAACTAATTAAATAGAATTATTAAATTTTAATTATTATTATTCTTATTTTTTACTTTGTTTTTTGCTTCATTAACCATAGAAACTATTAATAAGCATAACTTTAGCAAATTCTTATAAAAGCGAAAAATAACATAAAATTTAAAAGTGTTTAATCAGAAAGGAGCTAAAGTTTAAAAATGTCGAAAAATCACTTCAAAGTTAATTTTTCATATGAAGTATAACCCTAATTTGTATGGGAATTTTTTGGGCGATTTTTCATTGGGTCATTTTACTGGTAGCTGTGCTATACTTTTGTCTTACAATATCTTTAAAAGATATAAAAAAGTAATGAGAACGAGAAAAAATAAGTTTTTAAATTAAAGAAAAAATTAGTTTATAGTTTTTTTTTGAACTTTTTCATATAGTTATTTATAGAATTTTTACACGTTCGGCTTAAGTTCATTGAATAATGGTAGAAGAATACAGTGCATTTTCTGGTCCACCACGATCTTCATCAGCACTTTTCAGCGTTTCACCGTGGTGTTCTCTAAAAACTTCATCTATTTAAGTTACAACTTTTTGGGAAATGGAATCTGTAACCTATTTTCCTATATGTTATTAAGTAAGACCAATGGTTTACGATAAAGCATTTTACAATTATTTTGTATTCTCCTTTTTTAATTATTATTGTTTACATGCTTAAAGCTACCAGTTTTTTAGGTAGTAAATCAGCAATGAACAATGTTGTTGTTATTTTTGATTTGTAACAATATAAAATTTAAAATTTTTTCTGGGCTTATTTTTTGGGACACATAGCCTTTATTGACCTTTTTTGAAATTTGAATTTAGCTTCTTTTTTCTCGTCTTCTGGTAACACTGGTGGTTACAAAAATTTTAAGTTTCATTCTGTTGACTGCAATGATGATCAACAAATTTTTTGTTAAATTTTCTTATGGTTTTTGTTGATGCACTATAGATGTTGCACTTGTTTTTGGCACAGTAAGAGCCAAATGTTCATGCCTTAAATGAGAAAATACTTTCTGAAATTCTTAAGTGTTTACAAAGAATTTTTATTTGCAATTAAATAATGTTTTATAAAAGGGCATTGCTTGGCGGTTAAAGTGTAGAAAATTAAAGCCAATTGCTCAATTCTCATTAAGTAATAGTAGTAATTTTTAAATATAATTTTCTATTGTTTTTTGTACATTTATTAAATATATATATATATATATATATATATATATATATATATATATATATATATATATATATATATATACGAGTATATATACATTTTTTTGTCCGTAGCTTATTTTATCCTTGTTGTTGATGAAAGTGATTATAATGATGAGAAAAATAATTACTTTTATTATAATAGATTTCTATTTTAGTGTGACACTTTGAGTTTATGCAATGACATTTGTTAATCTTCAATAAATTCAATATAGTGGAAATAAATTGCACAAGTCTGTGACACGATGAAAACTCAGCTTTAATTTTTGGAAAACGGTATTATTTTTGGCTAAATCTAAATGTTGGTAAGTGGGTTAAGGTGGTAAAAATCACGACAAATTCCATTGAGACCCGTTATTATTACTTTCAAATAACTTAAGTTAGAATTTTGTAGGACACATATATTGTTTTTGATTATTATAAGTATAAGTTAAGCCAATAGTTACATTTAACTTTTGTAGTAAGGTTTATGCATTAAGAACTGCTATATTTTCTGTCTTATAAAAATATATTTATTTCAGTGCAGTTTTAATAATTTTTCTTATTATATTTATACTTTTTCCTTTTTTCCTTTCAGTTTCTTCTAACATAGTTCGAACAATAAAATTCTTTCTTGGAAAGCTATATATTTATTAGTGTATTAATAATTGTATGTTTAATTTTACTACAAATTAAATTATATTATCTACTTATTTATTACATGTAAATACCAATTATTTACACCAAATGTAAAATTGTAAATCTTACCTCTTGTGAATTTTGCCATAAATTATTCTTGAATATTGTGAATTTATAACTAGCTAATTGTCACTAACAATAACTTCAGTTTGAATTCGAAAACACGAAGATCGCTTAAAAGGAATTAGGCGATTTTCCATATTTACTTTTGAAATCCTAAATTTTAAACTTTAGTACTTACATTATTAAAATCGGAATCAACTTCTTCTACAAATCCAATATACTAATATTTTTTTTTGGAAATTAATAAGAGAATATTCAGTATTATCTACACCGGAGTAAGTGTTTAAAAATCCCACTTAATCGCCAATCATAAAGTGGTTATAAATCATCTATGATTACAACAAGGTCACCAACTCGGAGGTTCGGAACGGGGTTCTTCCATTTGTAGCGCTTGTGAAGTGATTTCAAATAATCTTCTTTCCACCTTATTGCAAATTGGTGGTGAATCACCTTGAGTTTTTTCCAACGGTTAATGAAAGATATGTTTTCTATACCAGGTTCGGGAAAAGCCATAATAGATGCGAATCTTACAAAGTGACCGGGTGTCAGGGCAGTTAGATTAATTATTTTTATTTATTATTTTAAAATTTATTTATTTTTTTTTTTATTTGATTATATTGCGTTCCAATTGTTCATGCTGTCGCTACGTTAACTGGTCAAAAGTAGTCGGTTTTTGCTTAGACATTGCCGTATTATAAAAATCATAAAATTTTCTTTAAATCCAAGTTATAACAACCTAAAGCAGATAAAGCAACAAACAACAAAATCAATAATACTTCAAAGTGTAATAAATAGTACAAAAGCTACAAACCCAAGAATGAAATATTTGGTTAAATTGAGAATTTCCAAAACCGAATAATCACAAAATTTAAAAAGAAACTCCCCACCAGATTATTGGGATTTAAGAAAACCTTTCTACATTTGTTAAATGTTATACTATATAAATTAAAAAGCTTTACAAGTAGTTTGATTTCAAAAAGGAATGTAAGTTCTAAATATAATTTACCGAAACTGGGTAAAAATACACCGAATTGAATCCAAAGAATTATTTGAACGATGTAAACAAAGTTCTTTTCAATTTTGCAATGTTATGCCAATAATCTACACTGTTGTTCTAATTAGGATTTTAATGAAATTTTGAAATATTTTATATATACCAAATAAGTGTAATTGCTTACACAAGATAGTATCTAAATAATATCTATTTTATATATTATCAGAAAGCTTATATGCACTATAAAATGGTTTTTTAACTTTCAAGTCTTATTGGAAATGATTATTCTTGTTCAATTACTGATTATTTGATCTTCCGTATTCGTGAATTAGTTTAAAATTTTAATTTTGTAAACGAATTTAGATTTTGTGTATTCCTTTCGATGCTATAGATGATTATTGACCATAACTCAAGGATTATCAATGTTTTTTTTTTATTTTTATTACTTGTCAATCATTCGAATTTTAAGATTTTTCGAAAAGATTACCGTAGCTTAATTCAAACGCATTAATAGATTTTAATATATATTAAAAATTAATTTTTTTCGAAGGTAATTTTGATTTCTTGTAATATTTTCGAAAGTGGACTAAGTTTCTCTGTATTGAATTTTATAAGCATAATTTCATGAAATAATAAATTCCAATAATTAATAATTAATAATGTTTTTGCGTAAATTTTAAATTCCGAGTTTTGGATACAATGTATTTAGTACATTATGCTTAATATATAGAATTAAAAAAATAATTAAAAACCTTTTTCTAGAAAAAGAAAATAATATTTGAAAAAATTGCATGATTGGCGAGCTAAGATCGTTACCACTACTGTAATTCAAATTTATAATCAAAACACAGGTCACCATATCAAACAATTGCTATGAGTGCAGGTGAGTAAGTAAATTCACTTTGAGTCATGAAAAATACAAAGAGTTCGTGATCACCTAATGGAACCCTGATAACTGAAGAAAAAGTTGATTTACAGCCTGTAGGATACACTTTAATAAATTTTAATGTAAATTTACTCTATTATGAATAGGTAATTATCCTGCCATAATTAGAGTAAAAATATATATTGTATTTAATTTCAAATATATATGCATCTTGTGTTTAAAAAAGTTTATAAACAATATGTTTTTGTGTGTAAAATTGCAACTAAACTGCCTAAAAATATATGTAAAAGAAATACATATAAGTACATTGAATATTTTTTAACTTACACAAACTATGGGATTAATATCAGCGCTTTATTAATGTGCAGAAAGATTTATTAAAACTACATAACAATTCAAAAAACTGTCTATTTGAAATTTTTTCGTTCTTGTTTTTCAAACTTTAAGACTATCTTCTACTAATGGGAAATAGCGAAAAATACGCACACCTACAACAAGTATTTACCTCTATTTTGGAATTTATTTTTCGTTGAGGCGTGGTCAGACCCCGTCCAAATAATCAAAAAATTTATATAATTAAAAAATTGTGTCATCAGAAATTGTTGTAAATGTTGAAAGTCTATACAACAACAAAGAAGATGCAAAATATATCCACAAAATCCGGTTAGTTTATATAGAAAAAAATTAAATTATTTTTAGCCGTTTTACAAGTTTTTGAACTTTGAACAACAATCGTGATTATAAAATAAAACCTATTGTGCGCACTATTAGTTTCAAGTCTTGTGAGTTCAATTCCGTAATCCGTTTGTTTAAGGTAGCTTTACCAAACGACTTATTAAGGAATCAAATCAGTTTCATTCAGGTTAAAAAAATGTGTATAATAGCCCATATATTTTTAAGCTGAAAAACTAATATCGAGTAAATTCTACATATATAAAATTCTCGTGTCACGGTGTTTATAATTGAACTCCTCTGAAACCGATTTTTATGAAATTTTGCATGTCTATTTGTTAGATATGAGGATAGGTCGTAAAGTACATTTCATATCGCTAGAGTGCGTAAAATAGGCCAAAAGAGTTTAAAGATGCCACTCCCTGTATCTTCTTAAATAATCAACCGATTTTCTTAAAATTTGGCAGGCAAATAGTGCAACATCTGGAAGGAACTATAGCTTATAATTTTTATTATTTAGGGCGGGATATAGGGCAAGAGGGTAAAAGTTTCTTCTCCCTATATTTTCTTAACTAATCTTAAAATTTGACATGCAGACACTGTAACATGTGAACTTAAAGATATACATTTTTTGAAAATTCCAACATTTAGAACACAAAATTGGGCAGAACGAGTAAAAGCTCAACCTACCCATGTCCTCTTAATTAAGCCAATGATATTTTCAAGTCTTGAAGGAACTAAAGGCTATAAATTTTAGTATTAGGGCGTAAAATAAAGCAAAAAGGGTAAAAGCAAGTACACCCATCTCCACACACATGCAATACATTCGCTATTTTTTAATTAAAAACCAAAAGATTCACAGGAAATAAGTTATAATGAAAAACAATGTTTGCCGGGTTTAGCTAGTATTTTTATATAATTAACATCTTTATCGATAAATAAAATTTTTCTAAGTAGTAATGCTTTTTTACATTAATAATCAATAATTATCAGTCCTTAATTAGAAGAACTAAAGAAACAAAATTTAGGTAGGTTATAGGATAAATATCTGTTTTCAGCATATATTTTTGTTTATATAAATTTTTTTAAATTTTTCAAGGATGTAAAAGCATTATATTTTTGGAGGAAATTTTGCCAAAGCTTTCATTCTGAAAAATGAAATTAAAAACTTATTTAAGCTTCTACGTACTGTTCCTTTTTATTTGGTACCCATATTGCTAAAAAGATATGGTGTACAAATAATTAAATTAATTTTTGAATAGTGTATATCCTTGAATTTTGAATTCCTTTAAAAATAAAAAAACTAAATATGCAGTATTATTACGTTTAAACTAGATGTATATATCTTCGTTTAATTGCAAGGTAAATAGTCCAAATTTGTAACACGGTATAATTTCATGTAATTCATATTCTTTTTACTAATATAGTACAGTAAAAATTAAGGAACTATTTTCCATCTCAGCAAGAAGAAAAAGCAGTAATAATAACTGAAAAAGAGTTGAAAAAATAATAATTTTATATTGTGTTATCATGGGAAGAAAGTACTTAGTGTTGAGAAAGATCTGCAGAAGTAGCGCTTTTAACTCATAGTTATCATTGGTAGAATATTCTTTTTTATGATTCTTATTAACTGCTTTTGAATTTCTTCTCCTAAAACTATATTTATCAAATTTTTAATGGCCTTATTATTTTAGCTTTGTTACAAGATAAAAAAATATTTTTAATTTGCGTTATTGTAATTTGCTTATAAATTATTATAACCTTTCTTCATGCTAAAAATACATTTATTTTCACTTTTTTGGAAGCTACTGTTAAAGTCGTGAAATTTTTCAATTTTTGGATTTTTTAAAGCTATTGACTTATTATTTTTAAATTATATAAAAATTTTATTTATTTAAGAATAAAATTGTATTATTTTTCATTTTTATTATTATTATTATTTTTTTTTTCGGTTGTAGATATAGCCCGGTAGTACAGATAAATTCCATTGCCTTGTCTCTCCGAGTTCATATTTCATTTCTCTACTATTTTTTTAGAAAAGGCTCCATAAATAGACATAAGGAAGATATGTCTTCATTAAATGTAAAAATAATTAAAATAAAATTTTTATTTAAAAATACTTTCTGAATGAAAATGGAAATTCGACAAATTGCTGCCAACCGAAACCATCGCTTGCTTAGCAGTAAAAAAAAATTTCGTCCTCCAAAAATAGGTAAACTATTTTTCCCCTCAAGTCTTGGTTTTTTTATGAACATATCTAACTTTTTCCTATTAATAAGATATATTTCACTATATCTAAAAAACCGATATGACAAACTTATTAGGCAGTCACGTTGTTATAACGCGAGAATAATTTGTCTAATTTAGATAAATAAAACTCCAATAGATACCGATTAAAATTATCTTCAAGCTAACTTAACATAATTTTTTCTATCGTAGCATTATTTTTGGAGTTAAAGATAATTTTTGTTGGCACATTTTTGACAAACCGTTCTTGATTTATACTTGTGTGACCATCTAAAATAGTAATCATATTAGTGATGCCCATAAATCGTAAATCGTGACAAAAAGAAGGGAAAGCAGTTTCCTGTTTAGCAGGTCAAATTCCATCTAGTCCAACTATTTTGTTGGACTACAAAACCCAGATTTTTGGCCACAGATAGAACACTGCAAATTTGTAATATAAAAATATGTTTTTGGCGATTTGAGGCACTGCTGATTACGAATCTAAAATAAAAGTTTAAGAAATCAAAATGGCTGATTCATTATGGCGAACACTAAGTTCAAATGATTGGTTTATACTATTTTTTGAACGCATTATATATAAATTTGTTGCTGCTTATTCCGTATATAAAAACGGAATTTACAAATTCAATATTTATGGGGTTTAATATTTACTGATTAAAAAACAGTTCTTATTTCAGTAATGATAACATAACATTAAAATGAGGAATTATTACAATTTTAAGGGTCGATTTTACAATATTAATCCCTTTAGCACGATTACTGGATGCCTGGTTACATTTTTTAAGATATATTAATAAAATTTTCAACAAATAATTATTTTAGTACAAGGACGAAGACTATTGAAATTGGTTATGATTGCCCATGTTTTCTGCTAGGTCTTATATGAACGTTCTTCCGGATTAGGAGTTATCGCTCTTAAATGCTTAGAAATATCATTATTTATCTAAAATTCAACATATTTCATGTTAAGGTATATCAGTGGGACATACTTCCCAAATGCAACTAAGAACAAGTAAATGCAACTAAGAACTGGCAAATCCAACTAAGAATATTAATATTTAAAGCAATACATTTATTGTGGATTCAAAAATCGCAAAAACTGAATACTTTTCAAAAAATAAAATCCAAAATTTTAATTATTCTCTAATTTGAGCTTCTATGGATGAAGTACTATTGAACACAATAACAAAATATTTTTGCACAATTTAGCTGAAGGTGTCTACTAACCTGAAATGCTCTATTGGCCAAAAAACTGGGTTCGAGGCTCAACGTGCATTAGGGTAGTGAATGTGCCTCCACTTAATTAGAGGTATATATGGGTACTTTCACTTAGTTGTGAGTAAAATCAAGATTTGTGCATTACTTTCGATGATAAATGGCTTATTTTATTCGTAGCATTTCCAACTTTATGATAAAGGATAAACATCTACATTTTAAGAAAAAATATATATATATTCAATTTTGTATGAGAAATATTCATTAAAAACTCAGGACCTGACAGAAAAAAAAAAACTGAAAGCACATTTGTGTTTCGAACGTCAAATTCCATCTAGTTCATCTATTCTTGTTTAAGGAAGGATTTTTCTGACTTTTTCCTTATATCAATACATTTCGTTTCGCTTTTACTTCCAATTTATTTATGTTTTATTTAATTTTTAAAGTTTTTTCTCAGAAGTTTAATTTATTTAAATAATGTTCACACAATTTTATTTTACAATTCAAAAAAAGTTTTTACTTGCAGTTTTCCTATGAGAATATAAAAGCCCAAAGCTATGTTAATTAATCTTGCTAATTTTATAAAAACATATATTATTTAATGTGATTAATTAAGCTGTGAATTATTTGATTGAATTAGTCTTTTTTTTTGATGTGCTTTAATTAATGTGTGTTTCTAATTAGTTTTCACAGTTTATATTTCATAATTAGCACGCTTCTACTTTTTTTTTTTATTAAATATATCAAATGCGGTTTTGTAGAGTAGGACGAATTTTAAGTAATTTTGGGTTAAATCTTAAAAAATTATTTTTTGTAATTTCTTATACTTATTATTACACGTCTTGTGTACTTTATAGGTAGAGATCTGTTATGGGAGTTATGTAAATATCCTCAAAAAAATAATATGTTTATTTTTTTATAAAACATAATCTTTACAAATTATATTACTTACATAGACAAAATTATACGAAACAATTTTTTAATACATTTTGTATTTAATTTTAAATTGGAATTCGATAAAATTATTAATTAATATAATAACTTTGTTTTTAATTTTTAAATTTGAAAAGGAATAAAAAAATGTTGCATTTGCTAAAATGAAATGTAAAATTAAAATAAAACTTTTCATTTAAAATATGAAAATTTAAATTAAAAATAAAAATTGTTTAGGAAAAATATTAATACCAAACATATTTTGAATTATGAAAATTTCTGGCTCCATATGAATTTTGACCAACTCAGAACAAAGTATCATTAAATATTTCTAATGTTGCAGGTTGTGAAAAGGTCGGTATAAAATTTATAATCAATCTCTTTTATTGAAATGTTCCGTCAAAATGGGTGTCTTTATAAGGTGGAAAACATATTTATTTTTGACTCGTATGTTTGAAGATATAACTGGAAATTAAATAAAGATATTAACTTTTATATAAAGAAAATATTGTTGTAAATATTGTATTTTTTAAGCAGCAATTATTTTGAAATATAGCGGATATTTGATTTTGTCGTTAAATATTTTAGGGAAAATATATAAAATTAGGGAAAAGATCAATTAATTTAATTTAATTAATATTAATATTTTGATAATTGGAATCAAATCAATTAAAATTTTAATTGAAGTAAGCAATTTCGTAATTAAAATTTTTTTTCTATGTATATGGGCGCTCATGCAGGCGAATGTAAGTGTATTGGGTATACAAATAAATGTAGGAGAAAAAAACTAAAATTTGGCTAAAGCTATGTTCACATTTGGCAAATATTTAATCAAATTTGCATGACCGCTAGCTATACAAAAATTTTGTTTGTCATTTTTTGATCTTCTAAATGTTCTATAAGAGAAAGCAGTGTCAAAAAAAATTTCGAGAAAATTTCAAGTATTATTAGAGATAAGTAAAAAATGCTTTCTCATTAAAAAGGAGAAATTAGGAAATATTTTATCTTGTACTTGCGTCATTTTGATTAAATATTTCCATACAAATTTGAATAAAAAAATACGCAATGTTGCTTGGAATTCCGGATTTTTTTGTGGTTTTCATTTTCTCATAAAAATAATATATTTTGAAAAATTTATATGACTTTTGTAATCAAAATTTTTAAGAGTTGTAAATAAAAAAGGAATGTAAAGAAAATAGATAAAACTGTTACGGACTTGTTGTGTTTATACAATTACACGGAAAAATCATTTTTGCAAATGTTTTTTGCTCAATTTTTAAAATTAAAAACAAATTGAAGTACATATATGTATATATATATATATATATTCTGGCATTATAACTTTATTTTCTTTTTTTTTTTTTTTTTTTTTTTTTGATATTTTAAATTTGGTTTGGAGAGCTAATTTACCAACTAAAAAACTTCTGTTAGAATTTTTACTCCATGATATTTTAAAATTATTATTTCATAAACTTTCAGCATCATTTTTAAGTCCTGTACGGTATACATTATTTTATTTTTAAAATTATTTTTGGGCTAAAATATATATATATATATATATATATATATAAACTGATATTTATCAGATCATTAAATAATTTATCTTAAATAAAATTTTTATTTGGCTAATATGAACGTACTTTAAAATTTTTTTGACTTTTTTTCTTGGCACACTGACAGCTCATCTAAGTAATAAAAAGCAATACTTTAGGTTTCAAAATCCGTTGGCGTGAATTACTTTCGCGAGGAACCTCAAAAGTAACTGTGGTTTCATAAATCTTGTGAAGAACTGTCACAACATGTAAAAAGAGTCAAAGAATAAGCTCGGTTCGGAAATTTTCATACCAATTTGTATGAAAAATTCACAATGCGGCTCGGTTAAAAAATAAATTTATTTTAAATTCGCATTTATTGTTACTTTTATTTTCTCTCAAAAAATATTACCATTTTTTAAAAAATTTATATGAATTTTGTAAATAAAATTGAAAAATTTTTAAAGTAAAAATAAGAAATGAAAGGAAATAAAAAAAAAAATAAAAATAATTTATTTTTCGTTGCCATCTATATTTTTATTAATTTAACTATGTAAAGGAAACCGAACTTGTTGTATTTTGACATTTAAATATTATTTTTTTTTTCCAAACTATTTTTAAAACTGAAATTACACATGCGTAAATTATAAATTTATATATTTTTTCATTAGCTGAAAAACAAATCTTGCATCTATCAATTTAAACATATTGTTAGCTGTTTTTGTCCATTTTTTTGATATTTGCTTTTACTTGGTGTATGTATAATATTTTATTTTTTGAACAAATATGTCTAAGTTTCAAAATTTTTTTGTAAAAAAGAAATTAAAACTTTTTTAATTGTGAAAAACATTTGAATATTGTGTTAATAAAAATGGAAAAAATACAAAAGAAAGTGAATGTAAAAAAAATTATAATCACATGAGAATTTTATAAAAACCTAACGTTGTAATTTTATATGAAATTAAAACAAATTTTTTGTTTCTTTTGTTGCACATATTTTGTAACTTTGAACACAATTTGAGAAGATTTCTTAGGTTTGAGAAGATGTTTATCGGGATGTATTCTACTTGCTTTTTGTCCGCAAAAATTAACTTAAATATATACACCGAACTCTTAGAAGACGATTTGTTAACTCAGCGTGATGAGTGTGCGGATAAAGAATATACTTTCAGCAGTACAATGCTGACATGCACATATCAAAGCACAGTAGGGACTTGTTTTCTGCAAAAAAACATTGCATCCAGACTGCAATCCAACAGAAAATTTGTCGGATATGCTTGAAGCAAAAGTTTATGAAAAAGAATGGCAGTTTTCTTTTCCTTCCTTCTATTAAGGAATGCTGGCAAGAAGTTCGTATACAAACTATACATAACTTAGTAGAATCAATGTCAAACAGAATGTTTTCGATAGTTCAGAATAATAAAAGCAATACAAAATACTATAATTTTAATTTATTAATAACTTTATAATGATATGTTAACATTGTTTAAAATGTGTACAAACAAATGTGTCGTAATATTTTTATTTTTATTTAATTAATGTAATCAACAAGCGTGTTTTTTAGTTTTGTTATTCTTTGTTTAAAAGAAGCCAGTAATCAAATAAGGAAATAATAGTAAAATTTGTTCTTTTTTCTTTCTATAAAAACAAAAACTATGCTATTATGGACGACCCAGCAAAAACTTTTTATTCTCGGCAACTACTTATTAAAGTAGTTTCTTGGTAATGAGGCATCATTGTTATTTGCCTACATAAATAAATACTCAGCAGTATGATAGCACAATAATATTGCAATCACGTGGATTAGTTGGCTAGAGCGCTGGATTAACAACCAGCGTTGTTGATTCAACTCCATTCTGATGCTGCTAGCTTTTTTTTAACTAAATATCTAAAAAGATATTTTATACTAAAAAAAGTTTTTGTCGTTTAGAAAATTCAGTGTGAAATGTTGTACTGTGTAAGATGTTAATCATTACAAATTAATGGTTAATTTGTGTCCGAGTTAAAATCCCACTGATGGAAAATTTGTTTTGTTTTATTTTATTATCGTTTTGGTGAATATTTTTGAGTACTCCTAAATCTAAAAATAACTCCATGATCTTCATGTGGAGCAAAGTTTTTGCTGGGGAGTTAGGACTCTCATTCAATTATTTGAGGTACAACATTTTTATTATTTTCGAATGAACAAAATATTTAAATTTAGAATAACAAATTATTCGATCAAATAATTTTTCGAACTGAGTTTTTGTTAAATTATTATGCCTTTTTGAAATCATAAGTATAAAAAGTTTAATTTGGTTGGAAACACCTGTTGAAAATGATTGAAAATTTCGTTAGGATATAAAAATATGTAAACCATGATTTAATAGATTTCTGAACACTGAAGTTTCATTATAATGCAATAATATTTATTTAAAAAAAAAAAAAATAGAATAGAATTGAATAGAATAGAATAGAATAGAATAGAATAGAATAGAATAGAATAGAATAGAATAGAATAGAATAGAACAGAATAGAATAGAACAGAATAGAATAGAATAGAATAGAATAGAATAGAATAGAATAGAATAGAATAGAATAGAATAGAATAGAATAGAATAGAATGGAATAGCATAGAACACAATACAATAGAATGGAATAGAATAGAACACAATAGAATAGAATAGAATAGAATAGAATAGAATAGAATAGAATAGAATAGAATAGAATAGATTAGAATAGATTAGAATAGAACAGAACAGACTAGAATAAAATAGAATAGAATAGAATAGAATAGAATAGAATGGAATAGCATAGAACACAATACAATAGAATGGAATAGAATGGAATAGAATAGAACACAATAGAATAGAATAGAATAGAATAGAATAGAATAGAATAGAATAGAATAGAATAGAATAGAATACAATAGAGTAGAATACAATAGAGTAGAATACAATAGAATAGAATACAATAGAATAGAATAGAATAGAATAGAATAGAATAGAATAGAATAGAATAGAATAGAATAGAATACAATAGAATAGAAGAGAATAGAATAGAATACAATAGAATAGAATAGAATACAATAGAATAGAATAGAATACAATAGAATAGAATAGAATAGAATAGAATAGAATAGAATACAATAGAATAGAATACAATAGAATAGAATAGAATAGAATAGAATAGAATAGAATAGAATAGAATAGAATAGAATAGAATAGAATAGAATAGAATAGAATAGAATAGAATACAATAGAATAGAATACAATAGAATAGAATAGAATAGAATAGAATACAATAGAATAGAATACAATAGAATAGAATAGAATAGAATAGAATAGATTAGAATAGAATAGAATAGAATAGAATAGAATAGAATAGAATAGAATAGAATAGAATAGAATAGAAAACAATAGAATAGAATAGAATAGAAAACAATAGAATAGAATAGAATAGAATAGAATAGAATAGAATAGAATAGAATAGAATAGAATAGAATAAAATAGAATAGAATAGAATAGAATAGAATAGAATAGAATAGAATAGAATAGAATAGAATAGAATAGAATAGAATAGAATAGAATAGAATAGAATAGAATACAATAGAATAGAATACAATAGAATAGAATAGAATACAATAGAATAGAATAGAATAGAACAGAATACAATACAATAGAATAGAATACAGTAGAATAGAATACAATAGAATAGAATACAATAGAATAGAATAGAATAGAATAGAATAGAATAGAATAGAATAGAATAGAATAGAATAGAATAGAATAGAATAGAATAGAATACAATAGAATAGAATAGAATAGAATAGAATAGAATAGAATAGAATAGAATAGAATAGAATAGAATAGAATAGAATAGAATAGAATAGAATAGAATAGAATACAATAGAATACAATAGAATACAATAGAATACAATAGAATACAATAGAATACAATAGAATACAATAGAATACAATAGAATACAATAGAATACAATAGAATACAATAGAATACAATAGAATACAATAGAATACAATACAATAGAATACAATAGAATACAATAGAATACAATAGAATACAATAGAATACAATAGAATACAATAGAATAGAATAGAATAGAATAGAATACAATAGAATAGAATAGAATAGAATAGAATAGAATAGAATAGAATAGAATAGAATAGAATAGAATAGAATAGAATAGAATAGAATACAATAGAATAGAATACAATAGAATAGAATAGAATAGAATAGAATAGAATAGAATAGAATAGAATAGAATAGAATAGAATAGAATAGAATAGAATAGAATAGAATACAATAGAATATAATAGATTAGAATAGAATAGAATACAATAGAATATAATAGATTAGAATAGAATAGAATAGAATAGAATACAATAGAATAGAATACAATAGAATAGAATAGAATACAATAGAATAGAATACAATAGAATAGAATAGAATACAATAGAATAGAATACAATAGAATACAATAGAATAGAACAGAACAGAATAGAATACAATAGAATAGAACAGAATAGAATAGAATAGAATAGAATAGAATAGAATAGAATAGAATAGAATAGAATAGAATAGAATAGAATAGAATATAATAGAATAGAATAGAATAGAATAGAATAGAATAGAATAGAATAGAATAGAATAGAATAAAATAGAATAGAATAGAATAGAATAGAATAGAATAGAATAGAATAGAATAGAATAGAATAGAATAGAATAGCATAGAATAGAATAGAATAGAATAGAATAGAATAGAATAGAATAGAATAGAATAGAATAGAATAGAATAGAATAGAATAGAATAGAATAGAATACAATAGAATAGAATAGAATACAATAGAATAGAATAGAATAGAATAGAAGAGAATACAATAGAATAGAATAGAATAGAATAGAATAGAATAGAATAGAATAGAATAGAATAGAATAGAATAGAATAGAATAGAATAGAATAGAATAGAATAGAATAGGGTAGAATAGAATAGAATAGAATAGAATAGAATAGAATAGAATAGAATAGAATAGAATAGAATAGAATAGAATAGAATAGAATAGAATAGAATAGAATACAATAGAATAGAATAGAATAGAATACAATAGAATAGAATAGAATAGAATAGAATAGAATAGAATAGAATAGAATAGAATAGAATAGAATAGAATAGAATACAATAGAATAGAATACAATAGAATAGAATACAATAGAATAGAATAGAATAGAATAGAATAGAATAGAATAGAATAGAATAGAATAGAATAGAATAGAATAGAATAGAATAGAATAGAATAGAATAGAATAGAATAGAATAGAATAGAATAGAATAGAATAGAATACAATAGAATAGAATACAATAGAATAGAATAGAATACAATAGAATAGAATACAATAGAATAGAATAGAATACAATAGAATAGAATAGAATAGAATAGAATAGAATAGAATAGAATAGAATAGAAT
Source organism: Protocalliphora azurea (assembly GCA_932274085.1). NCBI lineage: Eukaryota > Metazoa > Arthropoda > Insecta > Diptera > Calliphoridae > Protocalliphora > Protocalliphora azurea. The sequence goes on along the minus strand of OW026523.1, from coordinate 68,500,585 downwards.
ACAATAGAATAGAATAGAATAGAATAGAATAGAATAGAATAGAATAGAATAGAATAGAATAGAATAGAATACAATAGAATAGAATAGAATAGAATAGAATAGAATAGAATAGAATAGAATAGAATAGAATAGAATAGAATAGAATAGAATAGAATAGAATTGAATTGAATAGAATAGAATAGAATTGAATTGAATAGAATAGAATAGAATAGAATAGAATAGAATAGAATAGAATAGAATAGAATACAATAGAATACAATAGAATACAATAGAATACAATAGAATAGAATAGAATAGAATAGAATAGAATAGAATAGAATAGAATAGAATAGAATAGAATAGAATAGAATAGAATAGAATAGAATAGAATAGAATAGAATAGAATAGAATAGAATAGAATAGAATAGAATAGAATACAATAGAATACAATAGAATAGAATAGAATAGAATAGAATAGAATAGAATAGAATAGAATAGAATAGAATAGAATAGAATAGAATAGAATAGAATAGAATAGAATAGAATAGAATAGAATAGAATAGAATAGAATAGAATAGAATAGAATAGAATAGAATAGAATAGAATAGAATAGAATAGAATAGAATAGAATAGAATAGAATAGAATACAATAGAATAGAATAGAATACAATAGAATAGAATAGAATAGAATAGAATAGAATACAATAGAATAGAATAGAATACAATAGAATAGAATACAATGGAATAGAATAGAATAGAATACAATAGAATAGAATAGAATAGAATAGAATAGAATAGAATAGAATAGAATACAATAGAATAGAATAGAATAGAATACAATAGAATACAATAGAATACAATAGAATAGAATAGAATAGAATAGAATAGAATAGAATAGAATAGAATAGAATAGAATAGAATAGAATAGAATAGAATAGAATAGAATAGAATAGAATAGAATAGAATACAATACAATAGAATAGAATAGAATAGAATAGAATAGAATAGAATAGAATAGAATAGAATAGAATAGAATAGAATAGAATAGAATAGAATAGAATAGAATACAATAGAATACAATAGAATAGAATACAATAGAATAGAATACAATAGAATAGAATACAATAGAATACAATAGAATAGAATACAATAGAATAGAATAGAATAGAATAGAATAGAATAGAATACAATAGAATACAATAGAATACAATAGAATACAATAGAATACAATAGAATACAATAGAATACAATAGAATACAATAGAATACAATAGAATACAATAGAATACAATAGAATACAATAGAATACAATAGAATACAATAGAATACAATAGAATACAATAGAATACAATAGAATACAATAGAATACAATAGAATACAATAGAATACAATAGAATACAATAGAATACAATAGAATACAATAGAATACAATAGAATACAATAGAATACAATAGAATACAATAGAATACAATAGAATACAATAGAATACAATAGAATACAATAGAATACAATAGAATACAATAGAATACAATAGAATACAATAGAATACAATAGAATACAATAGAATACAATAGAATACAATAGAATACAATAGAATACAATAGAATACAATAGAATACAACAGAATACAATAGAATACAATAGAATACAATAGAATACAATAGAATACAATAGAATACAATAGAATACAATAGAATACAATAGAATACAATAGAATACAATAGAATACAATAGAATACAATAGAATTGAATTGAATAGAATAGAAGAGCTTTTCTAAAATTGAATCAAATGTCTTAAAGTTAGAATAAACGAGAGATATATAAGTTATTACTAAATTCTGGAAATCTTCAAGCAGATATTATTTTTTAACATGGTCTATTTTCGAGAATTTTCATTATTACTTTTTTTAATTATTTTAGTGATTCAAGTTATATGGAAATAACAGAAGATTCTGAAATATATAACTGTATTTTGCAAAAGCTTTTATAATTTAAAGCTAAGCTGGATGTTTCTTTAACAAACAGAGAAAAGAATTAAAATTAATTTCAATTACGAAATTGCTTACATCAATTAAAATTTTACTCCAATAAAAAAAAAAAAACGATAATAGTAATTAAGTCAAAATAAGTGACATTACTATTGAATTTCAATTAATTTTTTGTTAGTCCAATACATTATATTTGTGATTGAAATTTTGTATAGAATTAAGAAAAATATTAATTGATATAAGTAAAGAATTAACTAAATCTTTACATTTTCCAAAACATACTCCTACCAAAAATAAAGTATTTAATGCAAAATTATAATTTTTTGAAATATCTTACAGTAATACATGTAACTAAATATGTATTTGAATGTAAAGTACTGAGTGACAGACATTTGTAATTAATGTATATTTACGGTGTATGTCAAGGTTTGTGGTTCTAAAGTTAAATGTAGTTATACCTATTCCGATAAAGTGGTCCTTAATAACAAAGGAAATGACGCATATATAAGCCATTAAAGTCATATAATCGAAATAAAAATAATGCGTACTTACTTATATTTATGGAAATGTGTAGGTCACTGATACAGGTTCGTCATACGTCATCAATCTTCTATAAGATCCGCTTTCGCTCGAAGTTTCAAAGGAAGGGACTAGACATTTTACAATTCTGCTTTACATCTAATAATCTTACGCAACGCGAGGAAAATTTATGGGAACATTTAAAGTGATATATTTCTAAATATTGCAGATCTATTTTTTCTAAATTTTGTGGAGGAAAGTAACTTTTTGACATTCTACCTTTGGCGGAAATATCTGCAGTAAAACAGATACAATATAATAAAATATGTTACTAGACATACAAAGTAAATACTTACTCTTTTTTTGGTTAAACAGCCACGAAAGTTCAAAAATTGTTACACTTAATATAAATGTGATTTTGGTGTGAATTTTTTATTATTATTATTAATAATTTTTTTTTTTATTTTATTGAGAATTTTTAATTATTTTATTTCGTTTTTTCATATGTTAATATAAGTCAAAGTAGTTCTTAAAAAATAATTATGTTAATTAATAATTTTTACTAAATTCAAATGTGAAGCTAAAAAAAAATTTTTTTAAAAAATTTTGTCCTATAAATTTTTCTGTGAACAAATATTTCTCAAATATATTCAAAACGTTTTTTAAAAATATTAAAATATACTTTACTTAATGTACAAACACAACAAGCCTGGTCCGGTAGTTTTTACAAATTTTATAGATAATGCGCAAAAACCTCGGTTAAAAAATAAATTTTATTTTAAATTCTCTCCCGATTTTTTGTTTTTTCCATTTTCTCATAAAAAAATATTACAACATTTTTAAAAATTTATTTTAATTTCTTAAACAAAATTGGAAACAGTTTGAAGTAAAAAAGAAAGAAAAAGAAAATAAATAAAATTGTTTCTTATTTTCCGTTTCCGTCTAGGCTTTTGTTTAATTTAACAATGAGGGTTATGTAAAGGAAAAATATATTTTTTTTTCAAATATTTATTGCTAAATTTTTAAAATTATAAAATAAATTCAAGTGCAGTTAAAAAAAATATATATATTATTTTACTTATTCCAATTTAATATCTTTAATGGTATAAAAGTTACAGGGGTTTGGAGCCTGCAAACCTGAATTCTTACTGAATATATTTTTAGTAAATAAGATATGATTTTTTTTTATTTATATAACTACGACATGTTATTTGATCTTTTCTGCCATTAGGACGTGATGTTTCTGACATTTTATATCTGATTTGGGGAGCTAACTTACCAACTAAAACCTTTCTATTATAATTTTTACTCAAAGATATTTTAACAACATTATTTGACGAACATTCAGCATCTTTTTTAGTCCTGCACAATATACATCGACTTTTCTATTTTTTAAACTATTTTTGGGTTAAAATATAGAAACATAACCAGAGATTTGTCAGATCACTAAATAATAATAAGCTAAAGAAGATGTTATAACGTCATAATTTTTTAGAATACAAAAATGTAGCTTGTTAGTGAGTTACATAATTCTTACGCAGGGGCTTGTATGTGTTTGAAGTAAACTCTGAAAATTTTGTTAAAAAAGCTTTAAAATTTATGAATTAAATATTTTGAAGTGCTATTCCGACCATACAAATTTGAAGCCAAAAAAAACATTGTTTTCTAAAATAGCCCTGAAAGTGTGCCTGGTAAAAAAAATATTTCAGGAGATGATAAAAACTTCATACAATCATAAAACCTAATATATATATATATATATATATATATATATATATATATATATATAATGGAATAGGGGCTTATAATCATATATTTTATTGAACAATGGTAGTAATGAGTGCCTATCTTTATCACGATTTCATTAAAACTCGGATAAATTGTGGTAAATAAATCAGTGTGCTAAATTTCAGAAAGATCGGTAAAAAAAACCGTCTATAGCTCCCATATAAGCCCCTCTTCCTAAAATCACTTTAAAGTGCATAAATTCCATATAAATGCTACCACAACAGCAATATTTGACGCCAATAAGTTTTATATTAGTAGAAAACCTAGTATAAGGTTTCATCACAGTCTATCCATAATTTACCATAGCCTCTGTATAAGGTAATAAATATCTTGATAATACTACATATGTTTTATAAAAATCAAATTTTGTTAGTAATGATCTACAGATTGAGACCATAGGTCTCAATGATTGGACTTGACCAACATGTTTTTTACTTGTTTTTTTTTCTTATAAATTTGCTTAAATTATTAAATAAATCGCATCAAAAGATCATCTAATTATACTATTTAAATGATGGATATATGTCCTTATACATGTCCTTGGTTTGAAACATATTCTTGCTATCCTGAAATTTAAGTGTTATTGAAGTAATGGATTGTACCCCATTTATTCAAAAACATATAAAAACACGCCGTTACAGTAAAAAATCACTCGGGAAATGACATGGCGTAGTTTATAGGCCTTCTTGAGGACATCATAAATCAGCTTTAAAAATTTGCGATACGTCCTCAAAATTTCGACTTATTTGCAAAAAAAAAACTTTTTTTAGGTAGGACTTTTCAAACGATGCATTTGGTTTGTTGTGGTCAAATATTAAAAGCAAATTTTCCAACAACTTCTAGAAAAAAAGTTTCTTCACAATGTTTGGAGTTTAACTGCGATTTATAAAAATAAATAAATAATTTTCTGGGGCGTCTTTGTTTGAGAACATAACCAAATTTAATATTTTTAAATTGGTCAAAAACTGTATTACAGATTCGACTTTATCTGTAATTTATCTGTTTCCAGGAGATGAGAAAAAAAGAGGTTAAATTGATATTAAAAATATGCCGAAAACGGCTAAGTGCTCCAAAAAATAAGGCTAGAAAAAATCTATTTTTTCTCGTTTTCATTAATTTTTCATTTCCTTTTTTACAGATACTTTAATAAATTTATTATTTAAACATAGAACGGCTTCCAGCAAAAAGAACCAATGACAAAAAAGGGCGGAAAAGTTCTCATACAAAATTTGGGTTTTATTTCATATGAAAAACTAATGCTTTGAAGTGATTTCTCTTAATTTTTGGGCTATAATTCCTTTTTGATTAGGTATTTCCAAATTTGGGATGATTTACTCTTTCATAAGAATTTTTTTAATAATATTTATAAATAGTTTCTATGTTTAATTAACTGTATTAAAGAATAATAATAATAGATGTAGTAAGTCCATGATTAGTTATTTTTGTTTTTGAAAATAAGCGCTGCAGGAGAAAATTTTTACTATTTTTAAATAATCTCCATCTTTTTGTGCGAATAAATGCCAAAAAATACTTAAACGGATGATTCTGTAAAAATAAAGTTAGTAATATCAAATAAAGAATTGCTTTCTTCACTGTTAAAATACTAATAATTAAAATTTTTAAGGCAATTTTAAAAATCAAACAAGGCTAGAAAAAAGCTAGAAGCTAAAACGAATATTTTGAGGCTAAACGCAAAATTAGAAGGCTAGATTTAGCCTTAAAAGATGATAGATTAAGTATAAAAAAGGCTAAACTAGCAACACTGGTGATTTAAATTTATTCTTAAAAAGTAAAAACCAAGTAAAAAATATAAAGAAAAAAAAATGTTTTGTCTTAAAATATATCAAGAATTTTTTGATATAGTTTAGAAAATTCTCAATAACTTTTTGAGTTTTTAAGCGATTTTATTTAAACATATCTCATTTTATTTTAAACGAAATGAAATTTTAAACTTCGTACGCAAATATGTATAGCCTTTTAGAAGAAATTACATCAAAATCAAAATTTAGAAAAAGAAACAAGAAATAAATTTAAAAATGGTGAATAATTCATTACTTGGTTTGAGTTTTCATAAAAGATGGTAACACAGTTAAAAAGCTACGTCCTTCTGCTCAATCAATTTAAAAATATCAAAAACGATATTTTCATAATATCTCGAAATTTAGGGGGTGTTTCTTATTTTTTTTTTTTTTATTGTTTTGTGATGTCCTTAAGAAGGTCTTCAATCCACGTTATACCGTTTTCAGACTGAAAATAAAAAATGAAATTTTGTAATAGCGTGAAATCAATGTAAAAGTTATTTAGTATGATAAAAAATAAAAATTTCACAAAATCATGTCATTAAAATCATTATTTGTGTGAAATTGTCAGATTGTTAAAATTATTTTTATATAAATAGATGTAAATTGGTTATTTAAGTAATATTATTGGTTATTTAAGTAAAAAAAAAAAAAAACGCAATTTGAAAAATTATGTTTATACGCCCTTATACGCGTCCATGCTTTAAATATCGCATTTCAATTATTAAAAATTTAATATATTAAATAAATTTTAAACATTTTCAAATAATCTTCAATACAATGTCAATACGTCCTAAATAATGCTTTAGTTGTACTATTTATACAAGTGTTACAATACTTTGAACATTACTACAACTGTTTGTATGCTTAAGTTTATTGTTGCTACTTTCGTTGGCCCCTGCAACTAAAGCAACTTGTTCTACTAACTGCTGTTTCGCATTTATAAATTTATGCATATTTATAACTTGAATTCTTTGAAATTTATTTTAATGGAAAAGAACAAGTATCAACCGCAAAATACTCGAAAGGAATATATATACATATATATATTATTTTTTATTGTTTTGCATAAACTGCATTTAATACCAGAGAGAGTTAAACTGCGCTTTTTTATGGCGAGGGTATTGATTTTATTACGCAAATAGTGGTGTAGGATCAGTAGGTATGCAAATTACTAACTGGTAGATGAAATTGTCTCACTCACGTAAAAACCGAAGTTCAAATTTCCATAACTGAGAATGCTCTAATATGTCCACATAAATCTTCAGACCTGAAAGCAGTTATGCCTGCTGATTTACCACATATTGCAGATTTGATTCCAGTCATGAATCAGATGCCCCATGACTTTATCCTTAAAAGGTAATGGGGAAGGTTACCATTATATATAGGCCGAAAGGTCTTCAACCATTTAATGTTATCCTTTTATTGCGCAGTCTTTAACAAACCATTGCGCTGATGGTTACTGCAGCACTTTGTGGTTTGACAAAAGCGGATGATATTCCTAACATATACAATATTATACACCTGTTACTTACATTGGCAAGTGATTTTCACTCTTATTTCCGAAAGGTTGGAGGATTCTTTCGTCTCCAATATGGAGAATGGATTTTCCTTAAACTGCAAGATCACTTCTTCATGCTGAGATTTCGGCTATTAAAAGATCAATGGTAAATATACTATATTCGATAAGGAGTATAGTGAGTGGAGTTGCAGTTTCCACAAATAGTTAGCGACAGTGCACAATTTTTCACTACAATCTTAGTGGTGAGCTGGAAAATATCAGGCTCACTAACCAATAGTGGTAGTAATTTTTTCAGCTTCAGCCTCATATAACATTTTTTTTCTTCAGTAAAGCCTGTTATTATAACTTCCGAATAACCAAAGTTAGAATGTTATCGGATGCATAACCTTGTTTTTGTTTATTACAAGTATAATATAAGCCAAAAGTAACTGATAAGCTAAAGGACAGAACATCTGACCTTTATTTAACTTTTATCATAAGGTTTATGCACTGACCTTTACGTTCAAATTGTTTATGCAGCCACAACGATAACTGGCGAAAAGTAATCGGTTTTTGCTTATACATTGCAGTGTTATAAAAATTATAAAATTTACTTTGAAATCAAGTTGTAGTTACCAAAAGCAATTAACTATCTGCTATATGTCTTCCTTATAGGAAGATTATAATAACCTTCTAAATATTTTAGTGCAAAAAATATTTCTCGACTAACGTAAAAGTGTTACTAAATTTAGATAATAATTCATATTTTATCACTGATATAAGATTTGAGACAAATAAAAGGGAAGGAAACATACAAATAAAAATTATTTCTAAAAAAATGTATTAGTTCCACAAATAGTTTCAGAATTCATGAAAATAGTATTGTATTTGCTTTACTTTGACGTTACAGGCAATGATTTTTGTTTGAAATTGTCACCTCCAGAATCAGTTATATAGAAGTGTTACCTAGCCAATACACATTCTATAGAACGATTCTAGAACTAGTTATTTAATCAATAATTTTTTATTTTTATTTATTTATTTATTTTTTTTTTTTGTTCTCACATTCAAAATAAGCGGTAGGGGACTGTTTCAGATTCCGTTTCTTATGTTTTATTCTAATGAGCTATTTCCTAGAGGCTCAATTTAATTTTTTTTAATTTCTGGTTTTTTTACAATATGAATAAGAATCAAGCTTTTTAAATAGTTCTAAGAAGTAATTCGGGAACCAATAGCTTCTTCAGAGAAGTGATGTAGAAGTCATACAGAACTAGTTCTCAAAAACGTTCTTTAAAATCAATTTAGAATCACAATAATGTTCTATGATAAAAGTGTCAGAATTGGTTGCTACACCATTAGTTCTAAGGATGTTAATAAAAAATTTGAAGCGGTTCTGTTTACACTTGTTTTAGAACTAAGGATTTTAGAACGTGTTCTAAAATTTTTCTTGGACTATTTCAATAATTTTATTAATTAAAATTAATATTTAAATTTTTATTTTTTAATGTTTAGTGAACAAATTTTAATTGCAGCTTATGCATAGTGACTGTTCAGATTGTGCAAATTTTTTTTTTCTACTAATAAATTTAGTTATAGTAAAATAAATTACACTATATCTAAATTTTTTAGTGGCAAATAGTTAAAAACATATTTTTTTTTTATATAATTAGATTTAGGGAAAAGCCTAGTTCACTACCGCTAACTCTGATGCTCATACAATGATATTAAGCACTATATTTTTTGTTGTTTATCGAAAGGAAAGCTATTTAATATATTTTCTTTACTGGATTATTCAAAATAACAAAACTAGAAAATACTCTTGCTAATTACATTCATTAAATAAAAATAAAAATATTGTGAGATATTTATTTGTACAAATTTGGTATAATGTTAACATATCATTAGAGAATTAACAGTAAATTAAAATTTTAGTATTTTATGTTGCTTCTACTTTTCTGAGTTATCGAAAAAATTATATTTGGCATTGATTCTACTAAGTTATGTATAGCTTGTATACGAATTTCTTGCCGATCATTAATCGTAGAAAACTGCCATACTTTTTCATAAACTTTTTCTGCAAGTATACTCCACAAATTTTTCATTGTTCTTTTTCAGAAAACCAGTGCCCATTGTGCTTAGATATGGGTATGGCAGCATTATATTGCTCAAAGATATATTTTTTCCGGGTATTCATGATGCTGAGTCAACAAATCGTTTTCTAAGACTTCGCTTTGAGTTCCTTTTTGTGGACATAAAACAAATAGGAAGCATTCCAATCGATTCAAACCTAAGAAAATTCAAACGTTTTTCACATTTAAAAAAAAGCTTTATTTTTTCATAATTTTTAAGCAAAATATAAAATATTATACATACATTATATTAAGTAAGATATAACTAAGCAACTGTGATATATTTTTTCAGTTAATGAAAAATATATCAATTTATCGTTTATGCATATATAATTTCTGTTTTAAAATAGGCTAGATAAAAAAAATGTTTGATGTTTAAGTCAAGTATCCTATTTATATATATTCTTTTTTATTCTTTCACGGAAAAACTACTGGACCGATTTACAAGTAATTTTGAACACAGATATTTCATTTTCCGGAAAGAGCTTTGGGCTATACCAGATCATGAACGGACGCTAGGCCTCTTTTTCGTCATTTATATATATATATATATATTCCATCAAACTATATTATTGTATACAAAAAGAGAACTATTTTTTGATAGTTTTTTTGCTTTCCATTACTCAACATAAAAAATTTTAATTTGTCTGCAAGCTTTTCTCTACCACTTTAACTAACCTGACATTTAGCAAAGAAAGCACACACCACAAGATAACTCTTACTACGATGCACCAGAGTAACCGAATTACTTTGCCATTGTAAGGAGGAAAATAATGTGCATCTGTGTGTTTACTATACCTGAAACATATGCTTATTTTTCAGCATTGAAAAGAGCGCTTTTCCTGTCAATCATTTGCTTCCAACCGGAAACTTAACAAAATCATGTTATTCCTACCGGGTTTTTAAGTCACAACTTTTGGCAAAACTTTTAGAACTTTCTTTCTTTTCTTTCTTTCTTATACAAATCTGAATATTATTATTTGCTGTGATTGGGTATTTTTTAAGTACCCGATACAAGTAGTCTTTTTGTTGTCAAGTCTTCAATTAACACTCCTATCTATTTTGAAACTTGCGGTGTGTTCAAATGCAAACTTTTTGAAACTGTTCGTATTCAGCTTGAACGATATATATTAATTTGAACATTTTTTTAAGAACTCAAGGGAAATTTTTAACAGATATTGTATTTGGATCAAAATATTTTTTAAAGTTTTCTACAGATGAAGTTCTTAATATTTTAGTACAATTACGGACCAAAAAGTACAATTTTTATTAAATTTAGTATAATAGTGAAAATCGCATTTATTATCCCTGATTCAAAGCGATAACCACTAATCGAAAATATAAGTATGATAGATAAAAGTCGTAGCATGAACTTAAATTAAGTTTTATTTTCTACGGTTTTGAATATATATTGGGCAACCCAGGCAATGCCGCACAATGGCTTAAAATGATTTAACTTTTGAATCGATACAGATATTTAAAATTTTTTTTATGGAGAGATGTTTTCTTGAACTTTTCTTCAGTTTTAATTTCATTAAAATCGGTTCAGCAGCTGTTAGAAATTTAAAGCTTAAATTGAACTTCTAATTCTTTTATAGCATTTATTAGGAAAATGCGGACCTTTTGTTTTTTGAATCAGTTTTACTTTTAAAAAAAGTTATAAGCAGATGGAAAAAAATAATTTAACAATATCTAAGACAATTTTGCGAATAAGTTCCCAGTTTATCAATTCCAGAACCTTTTTTTACTAGAATCGGTTGTTTTTGGTCAAATGTTTATTTTGTTTTATACTTAAATAATATTAAGGGCAAACATTTTTTATTTTATATAATAATTAAAAAATTTTTAATCTTTATTTTATTTTTTATTTAAATAGAAATAAAAGAAAATTATAACTATTACACGCTCAATTAGAAAATTGCCTGCAAATATTCCATATTTGGTTCTATTCCATATTTGATTCTATTCCATATTTGGTTCTATTCCATTTTTGGTTCTATATTACGTTGGCAGTAATATACTAAATAAATCTTCATTTGTAGAATTTCGTTAAATTTTCTGGTATTGCGCTCTCTATAAAATCTGTAATCCTTATTTCTTTTTTCCTAATGCTTAAACGACATTTTCTCCATGATAAAAGATTTTGTGAACTGTTGGAGACATATTTCTCCACGGATATTTTGTTGTATATATTTGTGCAGTTTCCTTCACATAATCACCAAATTTTCTAGCATGAATTTATTCATTGCACGCAAGTACATCAACACCTGTTATTTCATATTCTCTTTTGGGATCTGAAAAGAACATTCTTGATGTATTACCATCATTCGTATTACCTGATCCTTGTTGTAGTTGACCTATAATCAACACATATTTGACAGATTCATCCTGAACATATTTCTTTTTTAAACTTCTTAACTCCTTATTGGTGTCGTTGTTTGTTATTTATCCTGTTGGTTTACAATCCAATCATAACAGATTTTCAGTATGTGTTCCAAGAATCGTATTGTTGTATATAGCACTGATAATCCAAATCCATATACATAAGCATTATATAATGATTTTACCGTTAATTGGTTTAAGTGGCTTGATGTGGTTTGACATATAATGCAGCTGGTTGAAGCCTTTGTGTCAGTTTCTAATTTTAATGGCTGTAGTGTTGCAATTAATTTAATACCACTGACTTCTTTTCTTATAGTATCATGAGTTTCCTTTATTAATTCAAATTTAGTGTTCTATAGTATTTCATAGAAGATGGAGATTGATTTTTCCAAGTCTTGCAAATGCTTTGTTGATCGCAATGGTATAAATGACACCATGAATATATCTATGTCTTAAGTATTTTCACATACATATTGCTTGCAATATTTTTGTCCAGAAGTACAATCAAACCTTTTTATCAGCAGTTATGTTATGTTAGCGTTGGTATACTTTTAGGAATCCATTTTGTTCTCACTAGACTAGTGTTAAAAACTTTTTAAATAACTTTTGCGAGTCGTTTCTGTGATAGAAATTGATATAGCAAAGTTTCTTCAATATTTTCACATCCCATTTCTTCATTCATATCCTTAAATTTCCGTCTTTTAGATCTATCGCTACAGTTGTCGAGTGATTTTAGTGGTCTCCAAATATTGTTTTGGTTTTCTTTCTAAAGATTTCCTGAAGAGTTAGTTCACTCTTGAACCAGTTTTTAAAGCTGGTATAAAATATATGTTTGCTCCATCCAGCATTTGTATCGCTTTTTTAGGTTTTTGATGAAATCAGTTATTTTATTTTCCAAGTCCAATCGTATTTCGGTGCTGCATGAATATAAGTTTAATTTTCTTTGAACGTAACTTAGAAGACCTTTTCACATTTTGTTTTTAAAATACAATAAGAAAGTGCTGAAAAACTAAAAAAGGCAAAAGATAGGTAAAATACGCTAAAAAATGTAATAAAATAATAATTATATAATATACTTATTTAACTATCAAAACTTGTAGGGCTTGGTGTATTTATATTTTATTCATATGAACAGGTACAATAAAAATAGAAAGAATTTTGAGAGTAATTTCAATCAATTGGAAAAATTATTCTATAGACGGGAGCAGACAGGTACAAAAGATGATGGCGTTAAAGATCCAAATATCGGTCATAGTTTGCGAGTAATGATAATATACTTCTGAACAAATTTACAAAAATCATATTTTTTATAAAATAATATAAAATATTTGTATTTATTTTTTTTTTATCTAATTTCTTGGTCATCTTAATTTCGATATGTTTACTATTGAATGACTTTAAAATTTTGGAAATCGATGTTAACAAAGAATCGGAATTTTGGCCAATGAAATTAATTTCTGAATCACTTTGCGCCGGATAGAATTTATTTTAATATTTTTAAAAAACCTTTTGAAAATATTTTAGAAACATTTTTTTGTTAAAGAAACATAAATTACAAAACCATTTCAAAAATAAAATTGTTATATTAGCACCGTCTTTCTGAAAGTGCATAGTTTTTTGATAATAAAAGAAACCAAGCCTATTTTCATAGCTTGTACTTGAAATTTTAAATAGTTTTCAAAAGAATAAATATTCAGTTTCATAGGTAAAGGCTCCCTCTACCAAAACTTATTTTCGACCTTACGATATTATTCTAATTACTATCATGCCAACAGCAGCTATAACAGTCGGAACCATAGATTAATATAGATATAAAACTCCGTTTTCAAAAACATAAGTTGTTTGTCGAAAAACCTAAGTCTACAAATTTAAATAACGTCATTGAAGACAAGAAAAGCGTAATACGTATGCTTTTATTTTCTATGGTTGTGACCATCCAGATTGAACTCCTTTTTATCGGAAAATATTATCTTTGTTCTCACTCATCATTCAACACAGATATGAATGCATTTTAGCAAAGCTCAAACGACATTCTTGTTTCATCTCCCTGATATTTGGTCGGTCTGCATTGTATTTTACATTTCTCTTTTTTAATATAATAAATTGTGGGATGGCGAGACATTTAAGATTATCTAAATTCCAAGTCACTCAAATAAAATGATATATTAAAATATAAATAAATATCGATTGCGAACTGTTATGGGGTTCTCTTATATTTTACATCGAATTCTAATTACTATAATCACTGATCACTCCTCAATAGCCACTATATGAATTATCGTAATAATAAGTGAAATACTTTTTCTGCCACTGTCCTCCTGTAACTGAAAACAGTACTCACATTTTTGGTAATCCCTTTATATCTACCTTGTCATCATAGTGCAATTCAATAACTTGCTTTAAAGATTACTGAATCATTTACAAGACTAAAAAACAAAATTATCGATTTGGGTTTTCTATAGCATTTTTAAACAATATTCGTTATCGCTACATCTGCTTCCGTCGTTAACTAAACCACAACATTTTTTGTATAGTTTATTTTATCAACAAAAACTCAAGTTTAACACACAAAAGCGGTAAGTAAACATGTCTACAATTTACAAATAATTCCCAAATTATTTTTTATTTCTCCTCCTATTTAAGTCTGCTGTTTATTTTGACAGAGGTGCTACACGAAAACAAAAATTGTCTACTGTTGTTTAAGTGTACGTACTGAATCATATAATTGTTACTGAAAATAACAAAAGCCATCGACATATTTGTCAATTTTCGAATCGTTAAAATATAGTGAATCTCACTACTGATATGGACATCAGATTTTTTTTTTTTTTTTCATTTATACATGGTGTGATTTGAATCTGAGTCAGGTGTTACTACCATCAGCTATCTACCTTAATAACCTAGTCAATAATTTTTTTACACAATAATTTAATATTAGCAAATCGTAATAGAATTAAAATAAATATAGTAAGTATAGTAAATTATATAGTACACTAACATAATTATAATTTTAGTTATGTTAGAACATGAGTTTTAAAGAGCTATATGAACGAAGTGCAGTTGATTAAATTGAATAGCAGCGCTAACGTTGCTAATTTCTAAAAATTGTCCAAAAAGGAAAGTTCAAAAGAAGTCGTCAAAAAAAGGAATATTTAAAAAAGGATCCAGCTGCTTCATAAATTTAGTATATTTGATAAAAACAAAAGTGTACTATTTTAAGAAGAACTAAATTCATTTTTGTTAATAACAGAATAATTTAGTTATAATAATTTTTGTTATTAAATATTGCAAAATGCATTCTGTAGAAGATTTTGCCCTATTTTGTGCTAAATCATTTAAATAATTTTTTTTTTTTTTTTATTGAAGGGAATCTTAACTTTTATTTGACATCTATCGAAATTACCATATTATGACACAATCAGAAAATAAATAATTTCTTCGTTGGTATTAATATTTAATGGGTCGAGATATTTCAAACAACTTAGTTTCTCGTCATTTACCACATTTAGTTTTATTTTAAAAAAGTTTCTATTTTAGTTCTATTTTACAAAAGGGGCCATAAAAGTGACCAGGTGGTTAAAAAACAGTAACGCGCTTGGGATTCATTTGAATTCCTTATTTTTTATACTACGACGAACAAAGTTTATTTATATTTATTTTTAATAAATTTTTGAATAACCGAGTTGTAATTAGTACGTATACTTAATATCTTATTACTTATACGTACAGCTTAAAATATAGTACCTACATATAGCATTTCATGTAAACATCACCATATAAAATTCTTTTTCCATTTCTTTTAAAAAGCTCTTAGAAAAACTTAATTGTGAATCTCTGCTTAAAAATCCCTCCACAAATACTATGTATTCTGAAAACTTTTCTTTGCTATGCTGATATGATTGTGTGTGAATAAGTAATGTACAACTATGATACATTTGTAGCTACTGCAAGGACACGCGATTTGGTCATTGACGCACAAACAATACAAAATTTTAAATACACATACACAGCAGGAACAATATGAAAAGAGCACTACTGATAGTTCTACTTTTTTTTATAGTTGGTAGCAGCGGTAATACGTACAACTACCAAAAATAAGTCACAGCTGTTACAGTTAAACTATAACTTTTTTGTTTGTTTGTTTTTTTTTTTCGTTGATGTTGTTATTGTATTGGTTTTTTATTATTCATTTTTTTTTGCTGTAAATATTCTTGTAGCAAATTATATTGCATTTCATATTTTATAAATGTTCACTTATGAAAAAAGTTTATAAATAATATGGTATACGAGTGCTAGTTTAAAGTTCACTATGCAATACTTTTTTCGCTCATAATATTTTCAATGAGATAAAATTTATTTTTATCTAGTCTTTAATTATGGAAACACTTGATGAATTTTTACTAAATAGCCATTAAAATACTCCAATGGAACGTAGCAATACACGATTTAATTGGAATTTGTTTAACTCATTTCTTTTAATTTATTTTCTTTTAATTCTAACAATGTTCAAAGCTTGACATAAAATCTTTCAAAGGGTAAAATACTTTAAAGGCAATATCCTCATATTTCTAACTAACTTCTCAGTTTTCCCTCCTACATAACAAATTTTATCCATAAGTTTCAGTGTTGCCATTTTAGCATTTTTTCTGCTAGATTTAGCAGAATGTATTGGCAAATTGCATATGCTTTTTAAATTCTTTTTAGTATAATCGATGTAATTACAGCAGTTTTTTTTTGTATATATATATTTTTTTTTTATTTTTTATTTTTTAATTTTATTAAATTAGATGTCGGATTCAAAAACTACCCAAGAGAAAATTTAAGCGGTTCTCAAACCATTAATAACAACATACCATATTCTAAAATCGGACTTAAAATGGCGACGATACACAAAAAACAAAAAGGGCGGTATTTTGGGGCTTGAATGGCACAACTTTTTTTCGACCCACCCTAATGTATATGTGATATTATAAAAGTAAATTTTTATAATAATTAAATATTTTTTTAAATATGTATTTAGCATAAAAATGAATTTTAATTTTTGAAAATTTTGTCTTTCAGTATCTTGATACAAAATCAAGCTCAATAGATTAAAGTTTAAAATTTAAAAAATTTGCAAATAAGACTATTTTCATTTTAAAAAATTTAATATAATTTTTATTTATTGTAAATCTGAAAATATGTAATATAATTTGAAAAGAAATTAAACATTAAATAATTTTATCTTTCAATTCAATCAAAATTTCTATTAGCAATAGATTTTTAAGAAGAAGATTTTCCCTATCTTTGCCTAATATATTTCTTAAAGGCTGATAAAATATTTTTTTGTATATTAATTTATTAAATATTTATGGATCTGTTTAAACGATATTATAAATCTTATTTAAAAAATCTTATTTAATAAAATATTGCAAATATTTAGCAAGAAACAAAAACAACTTGTAAAATGACACAAATAAAAAATGTCTTGTGAAAATGATGTTAAGGTCCGATTTTGTATTGTTCCCTTAGTGTATAATTATGTGCAAACTTAGTTACTAATCATTTAAGTTAAAGCTCACACTTATGTAGTGCTTCGTTTTATAATTTAATACTTAAGTTAACAAGAAAACAAACCAACAATTTTGAAAATTCTGAAATAACTTAAAAAACGTAAAGATATCTTAAGCTTTTATGGGCTCTAAAATTAAAAATGTTGGTGCAAAATATATAACTTATTTTAAAATCTTTCTCAAATTTAAAATAATTTTATTAGATTTTGTATTTTTATTTGTTCATCTTTAATAAATATTTTTTTCAGAAGTCAAACATAGTGTAAAATATTACTTGTAATATATGGCTATATGATTATTTTTATAAGAATATTAAAACATATGTTTATATTTTCCTAAATTACTTTCCCTTTGCGAAATATATATACTTTTTGTTAATAAAAGATGTATATTACTAGTACTGTTACATACATACATGCCAAATAAACAGCATAATTCTCTTATTTTACTTTAATTAATTTTAAATTAAATTTTAACAAAGCAAAAATGTGTTTGGTAAAACTTTGTATTTAGCGGATTTAAGCATATTATATTTGGAAATTTAGCAGATGACATCGAGAATTTTCTGGCAACACTGATAAGTATTTAGGTGGTTTTGTTTCTGTAAAGTAAAATTAAAAGCACATACTTTATGATACTGAAACGTATACTACTCGCATAATTCATAATACCAGTTTTCTTTTTTTTTTAATAAAAAACCATGTCCATTGTGGTCGTTGGATTATTATTTATGATTGTGCTGTAAAAAAAAAAAAAAAATATCAAAAACAATTTTAAGCGCAATTACTTTACACAATAAAGTTCATTGACTCGTATGGAGTATATATATTACATATTTGACATATATATTCCCCTTCTTAAAGAGATCTTCAAATTATATTCGTAAGATAGTTACGTACTACGAAAGGAATTATAAATACCTTGTGTTTAGGTTTTTAGGTTATATAATTTTTTAGGCAAAATGTAGAACAAATAAGTTATTTATGTTTCATAGATAAGAAATGATTCTACAAAAATATTGTACAAGTCAAATCTCCAGCTTGCCTCACATAGCCCATGTAAGTGGAATAAAATTGTCAAACTCAAAAATGTTCAATAAACCCTCATTAAACCATATCTCCAGGAGCGTTAGGGCGTAGAGGGGAAACTTGTATTTGATGTAGCTATCACAAGAGCATAGATCTAAAAAATGATAAAATAATTAAAATTACAAGATCAGAAAATGCATTTTGATAATTGTTATAAATAAGGAAAAAAACTGGTTAATGTGCTTTTCGTAGCGGATATCCAAATAGTCAGGCCGCGATCAAAATGCTCTCAGGTGTCTTTTTAACATCCAGATTGGTACATGAATGCCGGACATCTCTGAAAAAGATGGCGTGACATTCTAATTTAGAGCTGGTCTGAATTAGGGTTATTCGGGAAACCCGAGTAATTTTATTGCGGATGCACTAGCCAGAGATGGATTCTTTCTTCGAGGTGAGGATACGGACCAACTGGTTGGAGTAACGCTTTCGGCCTGCAGATCTATAATTCCGCGGAACTTATCAAGGATTGCACATGCTAGATGGACAAATAAAACCACAAGTTCAACCTCGAGGCAAATATGGCCCCATTATGATGAATGTCGATCTAACTTAACTGGTAGCCATTATCACAGGGATTGCTGGTGCTCATACCAGGAGACTAGGGCTACGTTTTAACCCCCAAAAATTTCGCTAAAATTTCTAAACTAAAAAAGATTTTATTACAGATAAAATATTTTTAGTTTATCCGAAAAAATTTAATTCAATTGTATATATCAGGAAAAGTATGAACTCGATTTTTTAACTAAATTATTTTGCCTAGCCGACATAATTCTTCATTATATGCAAAAGGATTGAAGTCAATAGCTTTTACAGAATCGAAATTACTTTAAAATCAAATGTTTCACAAAAATTTTCAAAAACATTGTACTATTGTGGATGTGAAAAAGTTATAATAACTAAGTAAGTAATTTATTCCCTTAGCCAATGTTCGAAGGTATGCATGTGCTGAAATACGCAAAAAAAGAAATTTTTCGTGACATATTATAATTTTAAGTAGAATAGTTTTTGTTTCATAAAAGATATTAACTATGTCAGCTAGGCAACGGATTTTTTTTTAATAGAGTTCATACCATTTTCGATCTTTGAAATTAAAGAAAAATTTTTGTAATAAATTGCTATTTAAATAAACTACAAATATTTTATCCATAATAAAATCTTTGCTAATTAAGATCTCTTAACGAAATTTTTGGTGATTGTAGATTTTATCATTTAAAATGCTAAAGTGTAAAAAATTAAGATTTCTGCAAGACGATCCCACAATTCTTTAAAAAATCTGCAAAAGTCCGAAAAATGTGATTTTTCACATTTTAGCCTATAAATTTACATTTACCCGATGGCCCGCAAATTACGATTGCAAATTCTCAAAAACATATTATAGATTCCGAAACTGTATTCCGATTGCAGATTAACACTTTGTAATTTTAGAACATATAGGCTAAATTAAAACTTTCATATAAAATATATCGAATTTTGGAGATTGTTTAGTTAGACCGCTTGGGTTATTGGGTCTGTTTTCTACTTTAATATCATCATAATATTATATGCTGTAAAAAAACTACAATTTAGATAAAAAAGAGTGTAAATTTGTAATTTTTAAATTCAAGATCGTTTATTGTTGGGATCGGTAAATAATTTGAAATCGGATAAGAAACAAAAGATTGGCAAACTTTTAAAAATTTTCTATGCCAGAGGTATTCTAATTAGAGCCCCTATAGCTTCGCTCCTAAAAGATATATGGGGTCTTCCTTCCAAACTTGAAATTGTACACTTCTATGCTACGCCTGTGTAATATTTTTTTTAAGGCCAATTAGAATTATAGATTTATTTCCAAAAATTTTCGATTTCGCTCCACTGTAAAAAATTTTAAACGGATCGATATATATGGGGTTTGATCCAAAAATGACTATGGCTCCCATGTAAGGCGTACTTCCGAAAATTACTTAAAAGTAAATAAATACCATGTAAATGTTGGTGTAAAGCTAATATTTTTCACATGTAAATATTAAAAGATTATAAACTAAACTACGGGACTAAACTAGCTTAAGTAGAATTTTTTGAAAATCTCATATTTTTGGAAACCAAATAAAATAAAATAAAATAAAGGCAAAAGATACAAGGAAATAAAATCAGTAATCATAGTTTTAATAGCATTTTCATTACTGTCATGCATCATTCCCACAAGCTTAATTATAATTTCATATAATCCATTAAATGATTAAATTCCATAATTAAAATTTTTTGAGTAGTTTTAAAACAGAAATTTTATGTTAATTCAAAACCTTATTAATGAAAATCCCAGTTTACTGAAATAGAACCATAAGTATGATATCCCCGCCTAAGCTTTTAATATATTTATATATATATATATATATATATATATATATTATTTACCCATTTATGAAACGAAGTGCAATTTAATCAATTGCGTCAATTATTAACTTATTTTTTATATATTTTCAGAAATGTTTCGTTAACTATTTCTTTTCTAACTATCTATAGAATCTATTACCTGATTATACCTATTGTAAATTGAATAACAGGTATCCAACGATATTGTCTTAAGAGAAATCCCTAGAAAAATATTATTACATAGTTTAGTTTACTTTTACTGTTTACAGTATTCTAGTGCTATTTCCATATAGCCCCTTTCTATTTTTTTATGACTTATATTATATCACAGGAATCTAGTGCTACCGACTTATAGCTTTAAAAACTATTCACAGAATATGTAAATAATTGAATTTATTTATATTTATTTTACACAACAAAGTCACATGTTAGCATTATAGTATTTCTTGTTTTATTTATACTAGATAACTAGTATCTAATATTAAATACCTGTACCCGCTAACGTTATATAATGGCTAACTTATTTTAGTTTCGGTACATAGTGTTACCATATTCCATATACAAAAGACAAATCTGATTCTTCAGCTCTTATACATTGATATATTTTGCTAGTTTCTAAACCTCTTTACACTATTAAACCAATAAAGAAGACATCTAATGAGTTCTCTTATTGAAACCCTAATAATTTCAAATTGATACGTTATTAACACCGTTAATTTAATATTACATCTACATTTCTAGTGATTCCAACACCTTCCTAAAGGAACGTTTCATATTGTCACCATTTGCTCCAATTCTGCTAACATTTCCTCAGATCCTCCGCAAAAATCCACTTAGACTCATTATAAAAAAAGTCGATATTTCTTACAAGATGGTAATGTTATCTCAAGACAATATAGTGACGGCAGAATTTAAAGAGGAGACGCTTACTTTCTTTGTACTTCATTTCCGGCTAGATTCTTCTAATAATCAGTGAGTAGAAGTGGCAGCCCGTTATTTGCAAGCTCTAGCCCAAAATAGCCCAAATTTAAGCAAACTGCTCTACAAATAATGAAAATATTCTACTGCGAACCTCACTAATGCAAACAGGGTATAGAGGCGACCTTTTTACTATTAGATCTCTAATCGATCCAGATTCGCAACGAACCTTTCTATCTAAAAGGATAAGAAATTTCTAAATACCTTATCGTAAATCCAATTTCGAAATGTTTGGTATTAGCAGACAAAAGCAATCCGCAAACAAAGAATGCGAGCACGTTTTGTGTGCTAGAAAGTACCATATAAGAATTTCCATTAATGCCATAGTTTTGACTGAGTAATTTCCTGCATGAACATTCCAAATACCTGACTCGAAGATTTAGATTTAGCCAACCCCACATTCAGCAAACCTTCTCAAATAGATCTCATATTAGGAAATGATTATAAACATTTCATTAATACTGAAGGTATAAAGAATGACATTTGCGGTCCAACATCGGCATATAATACAGTTTACGGATGGACACTAAGCGGTCCAATGAAAACTAAAAATATTTAAACATTCACAACTACTGTTCTCTGGTCCAAAGCTTCAGATCTCTCTTCTGTTAAGAAAATTTTGTGAACAAAAAGAAATTCCCTCAAGCTCAATTGAAGACGAAGTCTGTGAAAGCCTTTATGTTCAAACTACTACTCGTCACGAAAATGGTAGATAAAGTAAGGTTGCCATTCAAAAATGAATATCCCTAGAAAATCTTCCTTACCTCATCTCGATTTGCTGCCTTAGGTCAATATTCAATAATGGAAAATGCTTTATCAAAACATCCCTAGCTTCAGTATCAATAGAAAGCAATCTAAGACAAATATTTAACTCTCGACCACATGGAGGAAAATCCATCTCGTGAAATAATATTCCAAGGCAAATATAACTATTTTTGCTTACCACACCATGTGGTCGTGTGCCTAGAGCACAAAACGACAAATTTGAGAGTCGTTTTAAATGAGACTAGAAATACTACATTTCTCTGAATTATAACCTCTACAACTACTCTACAAAATTACTTTATAGCCATAATTTTGAATTGGAGAAAGTATAATTACGTTTTCAGTAACGAGACATAAAAGATGTGTCGCCAGATTTTAGTGCATCGCGATGATAGACCTTTTCAGAGAATTCTTTTTCAACCCCAACAAGATGGTCCCATTAAAGATTATCAGTTAAAAACTATGACCTTTTTTATAAATTTCACCTCCTACCATACTATTCGTACCTTCTTTAGCTTGCGTCTGATTGTGAATCAAGATATCAGAGAGCATCATCTACTCTGTGAACAAAAACTTATGTTGATGATATTCTTGAGGATTTTCTCTAAAAGAAACTCTCTCTGCCCAAACCCAACTAATTGAAGCATTGCAATCAGCTGGATTACCCCTAAAGAAATAACTTTACGTACAGTTTCTCACCACTTGAGCAATCTACAAAAAATATCTAAACGTCAAATTCTCCCTTTCGTTGTGAAACTCTTCGATAATTACAGCAAAAGTACTCATGCAACAGATGTGGCTAATAAAGTTAGAATGGGATGAAGGAGTGTTATCAAAATTCCTTCATAATATTGTTATAGATGTCTTGCAAATAGAAACAATCTCTATTCCTGGTTAGCTCCAAAGTACACCAGAAGATACAATTCAAATTCATAGCTTCGCCGACGCATCCAAATCGACATATTGTACTACTGGGTATATAAGATGCCAGACAAAAATTCATAACACATTTTCAAATTTATTGGTCGGAAAATCTAAAGTAGCTCCTATACAAACTATCTGTCTCCAAGCCTAGAACTGAGCAGTTCTATTAGAAAGTATCGTGTAAGAAGTTATGTCATCTCTAAAGTTCGCTAATACTGAAACACTCTGACCCTTACTAGTATTAGGGAAACCTATGTGGCGAATTGAATCTCGCAAATCCATAGATTAATGCTGAATACAATATGGTGACATGTACCAATTCATGATACTCCGTTGGATTTTAGAACTCGTGGTTGTAGGCCTCAAGGTCTCGTATATAATTCTTTATAGTGGCATGGTCTATTGTGAATAAATTCAGATGTTGCATTCAGAAGTCAAAGATAATGACATTTTGAAAAGATTTTCGACATACGCTAGAGATTTACCTGTCATATATATCCAAGTTCTTCAATAATTGCGGTAAAAAAATTAGGCCAAACACTCAACACATCACGCAAAATTTACCTAAATTTGTTAAATTCGCACTCATTTCTCTATTCCAGAAAATCTTCTATTCTGAAGAATATCAATGTTTGTCCCAAAATCAAAATGTAGCTAACAAAATCAGTCTTAGAGCTCTAAACCCATATCTTGATGAGAATTTACTTCTTAGAGTAAATGGTACATTAGCTCTATCATCTCTTGCATACGGTGAGCGTTATCCCATCATATTAGCTGGAAATTCTCGATTTTTCCAGCTTTACCTTAACTTTCTCCTCCACGCTCAATGCAGACAAATGTTCCCAGTGGTGCAAACAGAATTTTAAATTTTTCGCCTCAAGCCTTGAATAAAAAAGATACGTCATAGCAAAACGTATCCGAAAGATGCACCCTGTCACCCCATTTCACATTACAGGCATAGATTTCGCTCGTCCGTTTGACCTTAAAACCTCAGCTTAACGAAATGCTAGCTCCGTAAAAGCACATGTTAGCATCTTTGTTTGCTTCAGCACAAAGACTATCCATTTTGTTTTTCGAGTTTCATTTGAGACTAATTGCTGATTCTCAAACATCATTTTAGAATAATTCTGTACTATTTTAGCTCGAACAGAAGGTGTTCTAAACTCTCGACTATTAACTGCCTTATCCAACGATTCATCGAACTTGATGGCATTAACACCCGATCACTTTTTAAGAGGTGCTCCAATACTGCCTTTTCCAGACTAAAACTTTAAAAAAATGTTGCTTATTAAAAGATGGGAAACACTTAAAGCACGTCATCATCAATTCTTTATCCAATGGAAAGAGGATTACCTAAAAGCTCTACAAAAACGATATAAGTGGAAGAACTCAGTTCGTAATATACATGTAGGAGATTTTGTAGTGGTGAGGGATGATTTACAACCACAATACCAATGGTGATTAGGAATTATACCTTGCCTCAAATTAAAATGTACGTATGGCAGACATTCACATATCGTAGAGCTATTACTGGAGCTATAGTCAAGTTATGTCGCTTTCCTTATATAAATGATGAAAGAAATGTTTAGAAGACAAATTTACATTAATTTTCAATCTTTATTACTTTTCTCAAGAATTACTATTAATTTATTAGAGGAGGTAAGAAACGGTTACCAAATATTGCTATTGCAAAAACTGTCTAACTAGGAGTCAAAATCTACAATCTTGCTCCTCTATGGACGTGTAAATGATGTGATAAATATCATCACATCCTTTCATGCTAAAGTCCTAAGTAATCTAGATGATCAAAAAGTACGATAAACAATCTGCAATGTTATCAACCATCTTCAAATCCTCCTTCAACCACTCAATCAACATAGTCAGCAACATCAAATCCCAAGATTATTGTAGAGGCGATTACTTTCCTCTCACACATGACAGAGAGAGAGTTTATCTGTGGTTTCATCTTAAAGTCGGCGCCATATTTAAACTAGATTTAAATACTCCAATCATAAAATGTATTAGAATTAACATTTTTAAAATGGTTAAATTAATTAACTAATATAAGTTAATCTTGCAACCCATGACAATATTTTTAGTACTGGCAACAAACAGCAAATGTCAATATTTATCCGAAACTTCGATTATGTTCAATAAGTTTCTTTGAATTGAATTTAATTTAAAATGGACACTTGTCTTTTAATTTTTTTATCAACAAATTGCAACTGCACTTTTGTAACGAATCCGAATCAGTAAAGCACTATCTTTGTATGGAATTTGCTATCTTCTGTTATCGATTATGCTCAGTCTGGGGGTGGTTCTTTTCCAACAAAAATAATAAAGAGGAGCTAATTTTACGCCCATTTTATATGACAATAATTTTATTGATGATCACATTTAATGATAAATAATTTACCCATTTCCATACCTTTCGTAATTATTGTAATTACAATTTAATAATTCATTAAAAAAAAAAACGATTTATTAACAAAAATTATCCACCACGATCAACATAATAAACAATTAATATAAAACATCTTGTTTTCTGTAGATGAATTATAATGTTCAGTAATAATGAAACTAATGATTAATTTATTTAATGTAATTAAAAATAATAATGTTAAATATTTTATGTAAAATGTTAGTTAATTAAGTTTGTTCATATACACACTGTAGTTAAATAATAAAGTGAAATTCAAAGTTTGTATTTTGAATTGCCTACAAAAAAGTTTATAAACGTATGTATATAAAAAAAAATTATTTATATTGCTCTTAAATAATACAACATATTGGTGATCATTTCAGAGGAATATTCCCATAAACGCAGCCGAGAAAAATATGTCTAAAAATTTATTATTAAAAATTTTAACAGTTTTAGTTGTTTGTTTCCCTTAAGGTAAGTTTTTGATGACAACATCATCTACTGGAAATATTTTTGTTTTAATTAGGAAATTTCATTAGCTTACTGAATGTCCAAACGAACTTTTTTTACAGATCTTGAAAAAATTCAAGTTCAATTTTTTGTGATCAAGTCACAAAGCTTTCGGAAGGTGCTATTAGAGGCTTTCTTAAGAAAAGAAATACAGAGTGCGAGAAGCAACAAAATGTAGTTCAAAATTAACAAAAAGGTAAATGAATAAAATAAAAGAGGAAGTTACCCGTAATAAATTAAAAACTAAACAAATAAAAAATAAACTTAACCTTCCAGTTACTTCCAAACATGTTGCACACATTTTGCGAACGGATAGTAACGTAAAATGGAAGAAACTAAAATTTAAGTCAATGTTAAAACAGCATCATAAGGAAAATTGTTTAAAATTTTCGCGCAAATACATGAAATTGACAGATGATCGGAATAAAGAAATCTTTTATGATGAAGGCAAATTCAATTTGGACGGTCCCGATTCACATTCTTGTTATTGGCATGATATGAGATCGAACGAAATTCGTATATCGAAACGCAATTTCAGTGGATGCAGTGTTATGTTTTTTGTTATTAATTTTTTAAGTGGTCAATAAATTTAAATAATAATTAGAAATTAAAAAAAAAACATTAAAAAATTTAACCCTATAGCATTGAGAGTGATAATAATACGCCAGCTTATGAGTGATATTAGTTATACGCCAATGCTGATATAAATAAGTTTAGTTGTACGTTTTAAGTTGAACGTTTAGGGATGCAAGATTCACAGTGGAAACTTTAGTTACAGGTCGTTATTTGTATAGTTACATCCAGGTGATTGCTTATCTTACTAGTATAAATATTCAAGATTCAAGAATTAAAATGGAGAAAACTTGTGTTTAGTATTATTATTTAGGTTAAGTATATTGTGGTTGACAATTTTGATGATTTGCTAATAATAATTGTGTTATTCCACATATAAAAGTTACTAGCCTTATTAACACTGAACAAAAACTTAGAATTCAATGCTAGAATTTTCCTTGAAATTTTTTGGTGCTATGGGAATTTTCCACCCACAGTAAACTCATTGATAGATTAACCAAATTGAAGGGATTTGGATTAAAAACAAATGCCCAGGAAAGTGTTATCTATGAGGAACATATTAATTAGGAAAAATTAACACAACTAATTTATAAACTAATTTACAAATTTTATAGTATTTTTATATACAAAAGAAAAAAAATCCCCAATATCTTAAATTAAAGGAAATTTAAACATTCCTTCTTTCTCCTTTTATCTTGCATACAAGTACTATAATTGCTCTCAAGTAATTATAATCTACGTCTTATTATGGCATTAATTTACTCCATCCCTAGCCCCGCTGCCAAACATAACAATACCTAAAACTACACTATTACACATATTTTAAAAATATCAGTTCACTTTTAGCCGTAGTTCCCCTATGAGAATAGTTTCGAAAATAAGACTGACGCATATACTGTATATGTAGTATGGCTTAGGTGACTATTACGTTCTCATTTGCTTCTTTTTTTTACAAACATCAGCACATAAATAAAACATTAACCACCTATAGTTAAGTGTTCATATTTTCTTTTATATAATTCTAAGATAAAAAAAAAATAGTAATAATAAAATAATTTTAATTTACATTTTGAGTAAATTCTGCCATATCAGGGGCATTTTTCAATCCTAAACAATCTTCTTCCTCTAGACTTCACGTTTAACTTTGTAACACAAGCGAACCTCAATAAATAATTGACCTATTTATTCAGAATTTAATATAGAGAAGGAACAAAAATTTTCAAAAAAATTTCAAACCTTCTTTAATTTCGATGAAATTCGGAATACACACTAATTAAGTCTATACAAAATTTGAAGTTTTTCAAAATTTTTAAATTCGGTTTAGTTTAGCTTTCACCCTATTCTTTTAAAATACATGAAATTTTAATCCATATATCTTGGGACTTATTTGTCCGATTTAAACAAACTTTGACTCAAATTAATGACTAATAAACCTAGTTTCTAATTATTTTTGTACAAATGCGATTTTCAAAAAGAAAAGTATAATGAAATCAATATTAATAATTGCATCAAGGATATTTAAAAAATTATATCTTCCATTTTTACAAATTTTCTTTAAAATAATCGTGAAAGTGTTGGGAAAATATAAAAAATTTGAGTAAGATTATGCGAAAATAATGAGAAAAATAACTTTTAGTAAAAAACTCATTTATTGCGGTAATAATTTTATATTTTTTAATGTTATTTTTTGTTTTGTGTGTGAAAAAATAGATATAGACACTCATAGATAAACTTTTCATCAAACCGTCCGTTAGAAAACGTTGATTTACTGTCAAAGTATTTCCATTTGGTCGCACTGAGAATCCTTGAGTCAAGGGTTATTGTTTTAAGTTATTTGTATTACTCTCCCAAGATATATTAATTTTGTATAATTTTCAAATTAATAAAATAGAATCGCTAATAATAAACTGAATTTTTCAACGGTCTTTTATACATATACAAATTGCTTCATTCAGAAACATCACAAATTTTTAAATTATTTATTTCAGTAATACTGTTTTTTTTTTTTTTTTTTTTTTTTGTATTAAACGTTAGTTTACTCAGCATCTCCCCATGGGCCCACTATAAATGTTTTATAAGTTGTACTCAACGCTTTAGGGAAAATTTTAAAGAAAAATTGTAAAAATGGAAGATCTGATTTTTCAAATATCCTTGATACAGGGATTAACAGATTTCAATATACTTTCCTTTTTAAAAATGACATTTGTACAAAAATAATTAGAGATTAGGTTTATTAGGTATTAATTTGAGCCAAAGTTTGTTTAAAACGGAGAAACAGTTCCGAAGATATATAGATCTAAATTTCATGTATTAAAAAAAATGAACTTTGAACAGCGATAAAAACTCACCTGCGATGAATTTGAAAATGTTGAAGAACTTCAGACTTTTTATTGACGTAATGAGCGTTCATGCCAAATTTTATCAAAATCGGACCGTATATAAAATTTCTGTTTTCTCCGTAAATAAATATACTACCGTACCCAGCGTTTTAATAATTACAATTTTTATAAGAGTATTATGTTTAAAATTTTTAATAAATAATCTCCTAAAACTTGTCACACCTACATATTTACATAAGTATTATACGTGTAAACTTGGATCAGTCGAAATTATCTGGAAACTTTTACATCAAACTCTGCATCTATAGAAACTCATCAAAAGTTTTTATATTTTGCACTTAAATCCTATTTAACAGTTAGTTGCTATATATTGTTAATAGAATGCTACTACGAATGTTAATATATATGCAATACGTTTATGTGTATGTATGTACAAAAGTATACAAATTTCTGTATGTGTATGGAAAAATGACACAAACATTTAAGTACGTACTTAAAATGTTAAACCTCATGTAGTACTTACGATCCCATGTAATTTTGTGTATAAAACACTTTTAAACAAACACTTGAACATACATGCATACATACATACAAACATACAAACATACATACATACATATGTAAACATATATGAATGTGGTATAAGTCCATACACATATATTTTCAATGTAGCAAGTATTTAGTTGTATTCGCACAAATACTAATGTTCATATTAAAAAATAAAATAAAACACTTAGTAGATACTTTGTTACAATTTTTACGCTTATATTTCTAGAATTTTTTTTATTTCTATTTTTTCTTTAAATGGTTTTGTTGATGTGCCCCTTTTGCCACATGTCTTTTAATAGGTGGGATATTGCTCCCTTTTTTTAGAAACAATAAGATATTTACTTAGCACTAATGTTATTTCCACTTTTTCATCTTCATCAACAGCTTGGGAAGCGTCAAGTTGAGTGGTATATTTGATCCGGAGGCGTATAAAAAGTTTTTATAAAATTAAAAAAAAAAAATTTAAGCAAACTTATTAAAATTATGATAACCTAAAGTTCTTTTTCATTTCCATGAATAAAATTATAAAACTGCTCTCGTATTATTATTAAGATGCAAACATTCATATGAATCATATACTCATAATACCATGTTCCCATGTCTGTAATTGTTTTCGAAGGAGTGGTAGTGTAACATTTTATAGTCGTTTATATAGAAAATGAGAAAAAATAGAAACACAACTTAAGTTAAAGTGTTTAACTTTTATTGTTTTATGCTTAAATAGAATTAAGCTGTTGTTGTTATTGTTTACCATACTTGCATACACACATTCTCTTTATATATTTGTAGAAACTGTTGCAACTGCGAAAAGTTAATAAACTATAAATGAAAAACAAAACTCTTAAAAAAGGGAAAAAACTGGAAGTGTAAATAATTCTCGTTTAGAATTAGGGTGGAAAAATGGAACGATTTTGATGTTGATAGCAACGACATTTTTTATAAATTTGTACACAGAAAAAATTATAACAAAATATTTGTTTAATAAATAATTATTTGAATTTAGATTTAATTTAATGAATATAATTATTTGATTTTATTATATTGTTTTACTGATTAAAAAAAAAATTGAAAAGAAAAACAACATAAGAAACAAAATAAGAAATAGTAATAATAATCTTTAATTTTGCTAATAGCAATTTTTTATTGAAAAAATTATACAAAATTGTGGAAACAAAGAATATGATATTGGCTTTTTTAAGGACTTTGAGGTAAGCTTATTGGTTATGACTTTTTAAATTAATCTACTACTTTTTCTCTTTTCTAGAGGAATAAGTGGGGATACGAAATAACATTTAATGGAGTTAAGCCCAATACATAAGTTAGGAAATGTGAGTATGTTTATAGCCTACGGATGCAAATCTTTACGTCCAATATCGAAATATTCATGGAATTTATGATACACTAGAAGGCGTCATAGTGCCCATGGAAAGAAAGAACAATGTCATAAAATCAACGGGATGTAATTAGCTGTTCTATTCAGAATGAAATATACCAAAGTATAAAACTCCTGCGCCTAGTTATTTAAAGCACTCTTTTAATCCAGACCAGAATATTACCCAGTCTAAAGTTGAAACAATTTTCATCCTGGAGAAAGCTGATAGCGTCCACAAATTTGATCATATTAGTAATAATTTTCATGACATGAATGTCTCATTTTTTCATTATAAAAAGATACAAAAAAATCCATGTACCTTAAGTATGCTACATTTTATTGTGTCAAACAGTTCATTGACATTGTGACATAAGACTTTATGAAATGCGCTCATAGCATACACCAAAATATGTGGGAAGATGTTTATCTGGCATATGTCGCCTGTAAATTTCGCCTGTAAATTTCAACTAAAACCGGTAAATGTGAGTACCTTGGAAACAGAGATTGGTTTATAATTGATTATAATTGCTATATAAACACATTTATAGAGTACAAATTTTAATTCCATGAACAGTGGTGAATCTTATAATACTGTCGGGCTTGGCTGACAATGTACATCTTTCATGTGTTTAATTATACCCTTTAGATATATTTCGAAGGGATCAACAAATAGTTACACATGAAATTGCACACAAAGCGATTAAAAAAATCTCTAAATTCCAAAAGGCAAGTAAATTAAGGTTAATTTCCTTAACATTAATTGTATATTATAGTAGCGTTTTCTATTATTTTATTTTTATTGTATTTATCAATATACCATATAAAGTTTACCGCTAAATACACAATTCTTTTTTACACAATATTATACATAACAGATATCTCTATTCCAGTTCCAGAAAATTTGAGTAGATGAACGCTTTCATGTAATTTCTGACTATAATTTTGAATAAGACAAGTACTGGAACAGGGCTACTTTAAATTTGTAACATAACATTGTTTTACATTAACATTTTCACTAACTTTGCTACTTACCAACCAACACCAACAATACCTGACAAAACAAAATATAAGCATAAAATTATATTAAATAGATCAACTTTACACTTACATTATAGCAACATTACGTTATATCGCATCTAAAGCTGTGCATTTTGTTCTTACCATTATTGTTCATATAAATAAATAAAATAGATAATATATAAAATTTCTAAAATGTGTTCTATAAATGCTTTTTTAGATTCAAATATAGCTGTTTTTTTTTAAATATATGCAAAATAAAAACTGTTTTATTTCTTTTTATTAAAAAAGCAGCTTTCAGAATTTTTAATATTTTATTTCATGAATAGCATAATATTTTAATAACGAATTTATGAAGCTCAATATTTGTAATTTCAGTTTCAGTAAAACATATTATTGAGTTTATAAATTTAGTAATAGAATACGAAATTTAACTTTTTCTGTGTAGATGTTTCATAATGAGATGCACATATGTATAAATGAAATTTATATTCAATTTTTATACCCTGCATCATCAGAGGTAGTTGGAGTATTATACAGATTTTTGTAATGCACAGACAAAATTATTTAGCACTTAACACTTTTTAAGTTGATCTAATGACGTCCGTCTAGCTGGCTGGACGAACCCTTTTGAAATTGGGTAGGATTGGTCTACTTTTTCACTTAGGTCCCATACAAATGTACTCCCGGAATAGGGATTTAATGGTCATAAATACCTTAAATAATGCATAAAGCCGTTTGAAAATTTCATAGTTTATAAAGGTTTCCATATAAGCCCCCCTTTCGAAAATCACTTTATCGTATATAAATTTTATACTAATGTGAGTATCAAGTTAATATTTATGTGACACAAATATGTTTTATATCAGTAGAAATCGCAATACAAAATTTTATCAAGTTGGGTTCGTAAATGCTGCTATATAAGGCCCAGTTTTATGAATCACCCTGTATAAATCCCATATAAATATTATA
The DNA here is from genome assembly GCA_932274085.1 of Protocalliphora azurea. Classification (NCBI taxonomy): domain Eukaryota; kingdom Metazoa; phylum Arthropoda; class Insecta; order Diptera; family Calliphoridae; genus Protocalliphora; species Protocalliphora azurea. Next base: position 68,467,091 of record OW026523.1, on the reverse strand, counting down.
TGCCATTTGAACCAAACAAAAACTAGTAGTTTTTGGCTTCAGTTGGTTTTTGATTGAAAAACTATATAAATTTCTTTAGTTTTCCTTACGAATCAAAAACTACTTTTGTCTAGTTTTTGTTTAAAACCGAATAAAAGCTACTAAAATAAATATTTATGATATAGTCTGTTTGATTGTTTTCAGAAAATGAAGCTTTTGCATATGATGAAAAACAGAAAATTGTCAAATTTCTTGAATTATTGGATTTGTTTTATATAACTTGTGTGTAAATTATTTTTATAATGTTATTAGAAACGTTTTTAACAACAAAATTAAATTAAATTTTATCCAAAAACAAAAATGTGAAAAAGGAAATACATCAACAAAAACCACATCGAGAGAAAAAAAGGTATGTAAACGATTTGGTTTTTTAAATTTAGTTTTGTTTTTTTGGTATAAACGGCATATAAAGAGAAAAATAAAATTTCAAATTTATAGAAATTATTTGTTTTATTTATGAAATTATTACAATAAATAATTTTATAAAAATTGATAAAATATGTTTTAATATTGAAACTATGTATTGTCTGATCGACGAAATAGCAAATAGAGCGGAAATAAAAAACATCCAAGGAATGCGAATGTCAACAAAAACTACATTGAGAAGAAATAAGGTATGCAAACGATGTAGTTTTTGAAATTTTGTTTTTCAAAAACCAATTAGTTTTTTTTGGTATAAACGGCATATTAGTGTCAACGTACGTAATAGGGTGACTCGATTTTATCGATTTAAGTACTGTCGCTTTTTTCACAATATTAATTCTTCGAATATCGAGTAGACGGATTTTTTTAACACAAAAAAACCGATTTTAAAAATAACTTTTATTTCAATAAATGTATGTAGTGGAGATTGGGTCAAAGTGAAACATACTTTAATTTAATTTCAATAAAATAAAAACCAATAATCTCTTAAATCCTTCAATGGAACTTTTACATTTAACGGATTATTGTCTAACGTTTTGCATAAAAATAATTGAAGTTATTTATTTTTTGTATTATTTTTCTGCGTTTTTTTTCAAATCTACTTTTTTGGGTAAAATGGGAAATGTTGCGATGAAGTGGAAAGTACTAAAAATGACAAATTTAATAATATTTAGTGTTTATTAAATATTAAGATATTTTTAAGTAAATACCAAAATTCAATTAAATGATGAAAACAGATAGGTAACAACTAATATTTGGAATAAGTTAATTCATAATAAGTTAATTCATTGCTATAATTTCGTATGAGTTTTATGAGATTTATCATATCATATATATTTTTACAGCATTCACTATTTCTGCGATTTTTAAATCCAGATTTTCTTCCTTTAATAACCCAATGTAATGATTCATTTGGTTCTATGAAATTTTGGTTTTATATTTCTGGAATTTATTGAGTTATTCCAATTTTCGTATGTTCTATTTCTTTTATTAAGTATCAACTTTTTTTTTTTTTATTAAATTTTCTTAAATACACAGCTTTGCTTTCCTAGTAAGCTATCAAGTATAATTGGAAATAAATATAAACTAGTTTTTTTGCCTGAATAACTGTTTATTTTTGTTGGAGTTGTCCACAAATTCATGAATTTATTTATTTATTTTTTTTTTTGCTTTAAGGTACTCAAAAATATGTACTTAATCGTCGTCCCGATCTTAAGTAAAAATAAAAACATTTTTTCGTTAGTGAGATTTGAACATGGACACAACATAACCATCTGTTTCTAAATGTAATGAACACGCCCATCAAAAACTTTTTGGTTGTCGGTAACGGCAACTACTTATTAAAGTAGTTTCTTGGTAATGAGGCGTTATTATTATTTGCTTACTCTATATTACAGAAATAAGCACTCAATAGCATAGTGATATTGCAATCACATAGATCAGACTGCAGTAACAACCGAAAGATTATTGGTTTAACCCCGTTTTGATGCTGTTGGTTTTTTTTAACAAAATCTCTAAAAAAATATTTTATAATAAACTGAGTAAGATATTAATCATTCAAAACGAATGGTTAATTTGTGCCAAGTTCAGATCTCTCTGACTGCAAAATTTTATTGTTTTTTATTTTTATTTTCTTTTATGTATATAAGTTTGAGTACCCCTATGGTCTAAAAATATCTACATGAATTTTTGGACAACTCGAAAAAAAAAATAGTTATTCAGGCAACAAATAGGTAGTTTATTTTTATTTCCAATTATATCTGCTAGCTTATCTGGAAAGCAAAGTTTTTGCTGGGACGTTGTGAAAAGATTATAACTTTAATCTATGATAGAGAAAGTATTCCTAACTCTATCAAGGAGAGGCCTGCGGGAACCATCGATAGACTAGAAACGCATAGACAAAGGCGGTTTTATCGTCTCATATATCAAAATCCGACAGTTAGAGTTTCTTTTTATTTTTATTACAGGCTCCCATTTATTTAAGATAGAAAATAAATAAAACGCTTAGAAAAATGTACTGGATAACCACATAAAAAAATATATAGACATATCCGTATATGGGCATATAATGAAATTTTAACGCAATAGTAAAATAAAATCACGTATCGTTTATTTATCTTAATTTATGGCTGTTATTGATGTTATGAAGGTCTGTCTCAAAACCTCTCAAATCCTCGACTAGACCCCCAATATTCCATAATCACCGACAGTTACATCATCTAAGAAAACACAGACAGATTAATTTATACGAGCATTTTAATGAAATTCATTCAATTGTCATATTCTTTGAAAAATCTTAACACAATTAAATATAATTATTAAAATTCACTAATAGAAAATTTTTAATAGATTAACATCAATGTTTTTGAATAAAATGTGATACATATATTGATTCTTATATAATGAAAAAAAATGAGAGCATTTATATTATTTAAACCGATATCGAAGATTCTTTTGCGTCATGATATTCACAAATGGGCTGATAAATAAGAAAAATAGATATAGATAATAGAGAAACAGCAATCATCATTTACTTAAAACCAAAACAAGACATCATTTAAATAATAATTAAAACACAAAAAAAAATTGTTTGAAATAAAAAATGAATGCAAGTGAGTGAGTGTATATTAGACGACTTTGGAATTTTGGCTGTAACTCCCACTCGAATCTTTTATTTTGTTCTAAAAATATATTGTGTGAAATATTGGTGAAACCGATCATCGGATGTCAGGTTTTTATGGTGTAATTATATGAGAAAAATTTAGGCTTCTTTAAAGTTTTTAGAAAAAATTGGCTATGTTGAAGGTATTACGAAAGACCACTTGCGTATTGAGAGTGCAAAAAAAAAAAATAAATTTTTTGAGAAATATTTAAAAAAAGTACTACTTTTAATCAAATTTGTACCATAATTACTGAAAAATAAGTTTTTGTTCTGCTGTATAATTCAAACACCTTTCCATCCTTAGTTAAAAAATATTGATTTTTTAAGGCAGTTTCAAAACTCCAATTTTAAACTTTAATAATTTTGTTAAAAAATTAAAAAAAGAGAAAATAAATCTGCAAAAGAATTAGATCAATGCCTTGTCTAAGTCGTAACTTCGATTCGAAAAAATGTTTTAAAGCAGACATAACAAAAACTTATTTATTTTTATGTGGATTCTGATAAAATTTTATGGAAATATAACATGAAAAGGCTGTGGTTGATATCAAGAGTAAAAACTTACAAATTTAACCCTTAAATGAGCAGCATTTTTTAAAAGGGAAATATATCCTTTTAAATATTGTAACGGTTCAAGCTTCTTCATGCCCTATCTCTTAGAAGACTTCGCTACCTATTCTTCCGAAAATGCTCAGGATTTGGGGTGGTGTTCTTGTCTTCTTAAGACATAGGCTAAGAACCCATCATTAAATTTAAAAAGGTAGCTTTAAAGACCTGAATATCAACTAATTAAAGAAAAAATAAAAAAAATAATAACCTGATTTGAACTAATTGTCAAAAGAAGATGGTGAAATTTCTTCTTTTCTGTTACCCTCCCAACCTATCTATTTAACTATAAAATATTATTTAAATAGCCCTATAAAGATCCCCTAACTATAACCGATTAACTGTTCGTAAAAATAAAGATTTTAAATAGCCATAATTAAGTTATTAGAACTCAAAAATATTAAAATTAATTAACATTTTGTTTATTTAACCCCAAAAATAAAAAAAATCAATATTCAAAAGAAAAAAAAAATATTGTTACACACTGTATTTATGTATATGTATGTTTGTGTTTATATAGCATAAAAAGTTTTCAAATTCAAAAGAAAAAAAATATTAACATTTGTGTTAATTTAAAATAGGGGTTGAAATGAATGTTATTAACATAATTTTAACATTTAAATTTTTCCCTCCAATCCGAATTTGATCATATTATATTTTTTTTTTTATAAATAAAATAAGGTTTTTATAAATAAATAATGAATTCAATATTAAGTTCATACGTAAAGCTTACCAAAATTTGACGAAGAGATCAGCAGGCCTGTTGTCCTTCTCATTTTTGTTTTTCCGCAACGTTGATTTTTTTTTATATTTTAAATTACTTTATATTATTTATAAAAATTTGTATTAGTGTAATTGTAATTTTTGTAAGTATGTATGCATTTAGTATAGGTGTTAAAGTGTAATATGTTTTAAAATGTAAAATGTGTAAAAGTGTAATATGTATATAAGTGTATTTACATTTTTTTTTTTTTACACTATATTAAAATTTTATAAAAAAAAATTGTAAGTGAAGTTAAATTTAAGCAAAATGTAAGTTAAATTAAGGATGTTTTTAATAAAATTTACAGTGAAAAGTTTAAAGTTTTGTTAAATTAGTTTTAAGATAGATGATATTTAGTTAAGATGAATAGGTTTAAATTAAAATTTAAATTAGTTTTAAGTCAAATTAAAGAATTATTTTCAAAATTAGATCAGGTTTCGTGATATGAGATTAGTTTAAAATTTTAAGGATTATTTTGATGATTAGGTGGATCTAAGAAGCAATTTTAGATAAGTAACAGTGCAGATAGTTTTAATGTATCGTAATATTCAGGTAAGATATTAAATTTTAGGTATTTAGGATTAACGGAAATATCAATATTATTGTGGTCCTAATCCTGAACACAATAGTATTGATATTTCCGTTTATTAGCGTTGATATCAAGATCATAAAGATGTTCAGGATTAGCGTTTTCCTTTTCTTAAACACTTCGGTAAATTTCCTGAACTTTTGAAGATTAACGAATTTGATCCTGTGAGTTATTGTGATGCAATGGGTAATTTTTGGGAGCTTTTCCTTGTTATCTCGATTGCAGCTTATCATAAATATTAATCCTAGTTTAAGAACAATTATGTTCCTAATTAATTATTAAACCAAAATCCACTGTTATTTAGCTTACCTTAAATTTTTCTAATATAATTTCCGCTGTTCTGTTTTCTAAATAAATTTCTATTTGAAAAATTTCCCAAAATTAAATGTATTTCCTTCTAAAATATTTTGTATTTCTCTCTTTTAATCTTGCTTATTATATGAAAATTTTTATTGAATGAAAAAAATTTGAAGTGAATGAAAATTTTGTAATACAAAATTTTGTAATACAAAATTTTCATAACGTATACGTTAAAAAAAAAAAATATTTGTTAAGTATTTGAAACCTAGTGAACAATTTGATGAAAATATAGCCCTCACAAAACAGATATAGCTGTCTGGTATGTTTTAACATACCAAAAAACTGAATCTGTAAAGGGCTATTAAGTAAATAGCCTCTTATCAGTATTTACGTCCATATGTCTTTGGTATTGAATATGCCAATGTTGTCGCTATCTATGTCTTGAAGTTCGTAACTAGTCTGACCTATTTTACTTTAGCTTGAATACCTATATGTGCTAGTTTCGAACTGTAGTTATTAATTTTTGAGCTTTGCGTAAAATTACGTCTGACAACAGTTTGTCCGATGCTAAAATCTTTTGTTCGAGAACGTAAATTGTAAGTCCTTGCATTTTTGTCGTACGCTTTTTTAATGAATTCTCTAATTTTGTCGCGTACAATAGTAAATTCGTCTTGTCGTTCAATAATCGCGTCACTGTCAGCCAAAATATTAAGTTTCCTCAAAAGTTTATAGTCCTTCCCATGTGTCACTATTGTCTGTCCGAATACTACTTGATATGGGGTCCTACCGATGGATTGATGGATACTGTTCCTAAGAGAATAATTAATACTGTCAGTATATAGATCCCACTCCCGTTGACCTTTTCTTATGTAAGAACGCAAAGCTTCATTAATGCAACGATTAACTCTTTCGCTTGCGTTTGCCTGTGGGCTATATACAGCTGTTAGCATATGCTGTACCCCATATTTAGATTAAAATCTTTCAAAATCTTTGGATTTAAATTGCGATCCATTGTCTGACACTAACGTTTCTTGAACCCTATAACAAAAAAAAATTTCACTTCGTAAATAATTTATAATGTCCTTAGAAACAAATTTTCTTAATGGTTTAAGAAAAGTAAATTTAGAAAATGTCCTTTTTTTCCGTGGAAAAGATCAAATAAAGTCGACGTATATTCTTTAAAATGGTCTCTCAGTTTCAACCATCTGTCGTAAAGGTCGTCGTTAAATATTTGTTGGAGTCTTAGAAGTTTTACAAAGTTTACAATTTAGAATATAGTCCTTTACGTCAGTTACTAGTCGAGGCCAATAAAAATACCGTCTAATTCTTTCTACTGTCTTACCGATTCCACTATATGCTGATGTTGGTGTGTCATGTGCCGAATATATTACGTCTCGTCTTAATTCTTTCGGTACTAATAATTTCCACAAATTTGATTCATCCTTCTCTCCAGATGAGAATTCAGTCCTTTTATAAATATAACCGTCCACAATTTTGAAGTCAGGCAACTCTGAATTTTGTATGTAATCTTTTAATTTTGAATATTCGTCACTCTTAAATGCGTCTGAGTCCAGGTCTATTGCTGGTAATGTCTCCAACTCAATAGAACTCAAAAAATCTTCGCCTTCATGAACTCTTGAAAGTGCGTCAGGGACAACGTTTTCTCTACCGCTTCGGTGCTCGATCGTAAAGTTAAAACCTTGGAGTTTTAAACACCAACGAGCTAGCCGACCAGAGAGATCACGCTGACCCATAAGCCACTTTAAACTGGCGTGATCAGTTACGACTTTAAATTCTAACCCCTCAATGTAGGCGCGAAACTTTTGGATTGCCAACACTTCAGCCAAGCATTCTAATTCAGTACTTGTGCAGTTTCTTTGAGCTCTATTGAGTTTGTGAAACATATAAGCAATCGGTCTCTCTGTCCCGTACTCGTCTTTCTGCGTCAGTACTGCACCCACTCCATAAGTGCTAACATCACACTGTAATATAAAAGGTTTAGTATAATCTGGGTGAATGAATAAAGGAGCAGAAGTGAGTTCTATCTTAAGTTCGTTAAAAGCTGCTTGAGCTTGGTCTGTCCAGACAAAAGTCTTCTTTTTCGTCAACAGTTCAGTCAAAGGAAACGTTAAAGTTGAGCCTTGTATAAATCTCCTGTACCAGCCAGTCATACCCAAAAATCGTCTTAAATGTTTTATTGACTTTGGTACATTGAATTCTTGTATTGCTTTAATTTTGTCTTCGTCCACTTGCAACATTCCGTTCCCTACAACGTAACCTAAGTATTTTACACGGGATAACGCAAAGCTACTTTTCCTAACGTTTATTGTCAAACCTGCTTTACGGAGATTTGTTGCCACTTCCATCAAGTGTGTCAAATGTTCATCAAAGGTCTGCGAAACAACAAGTAGGTCATCTAAGTATACAAAAACGTGAGTCTTCAAATTATGGGGAATAACCATGTCCATTAGTCGGCACAACGTTTGCGGTGCATTACACAGTCCAAACGGCATTCTTGTAAATTGATACATTGGCCGATTAGGAACTGTGAAAGCTGTCTTAGGTTTCGAGTCTTCGTCCAGTTTAATTTGCCAAAAAGCATCTTTCAAATCGATTTTCGAAATGCAGTGAACTGGAGGAAGTCTCGATAAAAGTCCGTCAATGTTCGGTATTGGGTATGCGTCCTTAACTGTCACGGAATTTAATTTTCGACTGTCTACACACATTCTTATTTTACCAGGTTTGACAACAACTACGCTCGGAGATGACCAAGGACAGTGTGGAGCTTCTTCTATCACTCCCAAAGATAACATACGCTCTAATTCACCACTAAGTAGTTTTTCTACCGCTGGGGAAATTGGGTATTAGCGTTGTTTAATAGGCTTTGCATTACCTGTATCGATGCTGTGTTTTATTAATGTAGTACAGCCTAAACCATCTACATCAGAATTAGGGAACGTTGCAATAATTTGGTCAAGTTGTTGTTTCTGTTCAAAAGTTAGTTTCAGTTTGTCCGGGTTTGATTCAATTTCACCAATAATCGGTAAAGAAATTTTGAGTCCGAAATCTTTCGAAAAGTCAAAACCGCAAATTAAGTCCTGTCTTATTGTCGGAAAATTCAAAATGTTTCTTTTGGCCTTGAAAAATAATGTCTAAAGTCGCTGTTCCTATTACGTTCTGTCGTTTTACGTCTGCAGTACGCACGTTACCTAAACATTTTCTAAATTGAGATCCACTTTGAATTTCTATTGCTAAATTCCCTCCAATTACGCTCTTATTTGTGCCACTATCTAGCAATGCCATATAGAATTTTTCGTTAACTTTGAGGTTAACGTATGGTCTAGTATCTAGCTCCTGAGAAATAACTGGGGAAATAACACAAATTTTGAACATTTTAATTTTGCGATAAAAATCTCTAATCCTTTTTGAAGATCTACTAATTTTATTTTCTCCGAAAATTCTTGCACGAGCCTTCTCATATTCAGCCAAACGGATGTGATATGGTTTCATCAAAGGGTGCAAATTATCTGTCTTGGTAATGTTGTCCAAATCAACGTCCGAAGTTTTCTGTCCATTTATGTCCGTTTCCCGAAATTTTCTTAGAACACTTACTACAATTTGGCTTATATATGTCTTTGGCACCACATCCGTAACAAAAGATACGTCTATGTTCCAAACAATCAAAATAAATATGACCCTCTTTGTCACAGTTCTAACATTTTATGTTGTGTTGTAGTACATAAATATCGTCCATCACTGTATCTGTTACGTCCTCTTCGTTTTTGTCAATTTCAGAAATTCGTCCTTTATTTATTTTTCTAGATTCATATGTCTGGAGATCGACGAAGTTGAGAAACATTAGAAATATCTAGATGTAAAAGTTCATGACGAACTCCGGACTTTAAATTTCGAATGAGGGTCTCACACAAGTCTCGGTCAGATATTGGTGTCTTAAGTCTATCTGTCATAGCCGAAATCGAATGCAAATACTCGTCAATATTTTCATTTCGTTTCTGTCTTCGTCGTCGTATGTCTTCAAGGATATCAAAGTCCGTATAATCATCTTTGTATTGGTTGCGTAAAGCTGTTGTTAGTGAATGCCAGTCATTGTCCATTGTTTGTCTGTGGTATCTCCAATACCATTCGAAGGCCTTGCCTTCAAAAAGGCTATGTGCATGCTTACACAAGATATCAAAATCTCCTCGAAGATTGTTTGTCGTCAGTATGTTTACACGGTAAATAAATTCGTCCACTGTCATTTGGTTGTCATGTTCGGTAAATTTGATTCGCCAATTACGAATAATGTTCAATGCTTTTTCAGCGAAAAATGGTTCTTCATTTGAATTATTATTCAAATTGTTACGGCTAGGATTTGGTAAAATAGTAGGGTTATTTCTGGTAGAAATATTTGCAGAATTATTCTCAAATCTATTCGGATTTCCATTGGATGGAATATTTATATTTTGGACCATGGTGGTCAAATCATTTGAAATAAAACTCATCATTTCTGTACGAAATGATCCTAAAGATTCTGCTTCTATTTATCTAATTTGAGTATCATTGTTACGAGTACTGTCCGCGTTACAATTCTGAGTTGGTTGCCCAGTTCTTTTATTACCTGTTCGTGGTTGAGTCACCTGATTTGTATTAGCATTTGATGAATCCATATCCACCGTAAAGCTAACATTAGTAGGCTCATCTATATTTAAAAAATTATCCCTACTACGTGTTAACGGCATATTAAAATTTACTTAAAATCGATCAAAGTATTTACATTTTACTACTAGGTTAAATCATGTTATAGTTAGGAATCAAATAAAAAAAACATTGACTTAAGTTCAAACCAAAACTAAAAAAAAAAAATTAAAATAAATCTTTTAAACTTTCTAAAGAGTGAGTTATTGACAGAAACGTAAATTAACAAAATATGATTGAGAAAGCCTAAAATATAGATAGAAGAAAAAATCTCAGTAGTTACACGATGGTAGTTATCGAACAATTATTCAAAAAAAAGAAATCCGATCATGTTAAAAACTAAGCTAAAATTTTGAATAGAAATGAACCAAAGAAAAATTATGTATGATATTCGTGAGTAAGATCCCAATTCAAACCAAGATCAAAAATCTCAAACGAAAAGTTTCATACAAAAAGTTAAATGTATGTTCTAAACATTTAGTTCAAGATTTCACTTTAGAATAAAATCCGAAAATCCAAACTGTTTAGTAAAACACATTGAAATTAAAAGTTAAAAGAAAAAAATAAAATTAGTTAATTCCACGTTAAATTGTTTATGGAACTTCAGCTAAGTTGTTAATATATTTCCTATTCGATTTTCTAATATTCTCCCATAGGTTTTAGCTGATGCCGCACGTTGGGCGCCATTAAATTTATGTAACGGTTCAAGCTTCTTCATGCCCTATCTCTTAGAAGACTTCGCTACCTATTCTTTCGAAAATGCTCAGGATTTGGGGTGGTGTTCTTGTCTTCTTAAGACATAGGCTAAGAACCCATCATTAAATTTAAAAAGGTAGCTTTAAAGACCTGAATATCAACTAATTAAAGAAAAAATAAAAAAAATAATAACCTGATTTGAACTAATTGTCAAAAGAAGATGGTGAAATTTCTTCTTTTCTGTTACCCTCCCAACCTATCTATTTAACTATAAAATATTATTTAAATAGCCCTATAAAGATCCCCTAACTATAACCGATTAACTGGTCGTAAAAATAAAGATTTTAAATAGCCATAATTAAGTTATTAGAACTCAAAAATATTAAAATTAATTAACATTTTGTTTATTTAACCCCAAAAATAAAAAAAATCAATATTCAAAAGAAAAAAAAAAGAAAAAAAAAATATTGTTACACACTGTATTTATGTATATGTATGTTTGTGTTTATATAGTATAAAAAGTTTTCAAATTCAAAAGAAAAAAAATATTAACATTTATGTTAATATAAAATAGGGGTTGAAATGAATGTTATTAACATAATTTTAACATTTAAATTTTTCCCTCCAATCCGAATTTGATCATATTATATTTTTTTTTATAAATAAAATAAGGTTTTTATAAATAAATAATGAATTCAATATTAAGTTCATACGTAAAGCTTACCAAAATTTGACGAAGAGATCAGCAGGCCTGTTGTCCTTCTCATTTTTGTTTTTCCGCAACGTTGATTTTTTTTTTATATTTTAAATTACTTTATATTATTTATAAAAATTTGTATTAGTGTAATTGTAATTTTTGTAAGTATGTATGCATTTAGTATAGGTGTTAAAGTGTAACATGTTTTAAAATGTAAAATGTGTAAAAGTGTAATATGTATATAAGTATATTTACATTTTTTTTTTACACTATATTAAAATTTTATAAAAAAAAAATAGTAAGTGAAGTTAAATTTAAGCAAAATGTAAGTTAAATTAAGGATGTTTTAATAAAATTTACAGTGAAAAGTTTAAAATTTTGTTAAATTAGTTTTAAGATAGAAGATATTTAGTTAAGATGAATAGGTTTAAATTAAAATTTAAATTAGTTTTAAGTCAAATTAAGAGAATTATTTTCAAAATTAGATCAGGTTTCGTGATATGAGATTAGTTTAAAATTTTAAGGATTATTTTGATGATTAGGTGGATCTAAGAAGCAATTTTAGATAAGTAACAGTGCAGATAGTTTTAATGTATCGTAATATTCAGGTAAGATGTTAAATTTTAGGTATTTAGGATTAACGGAAATATCAATATTATTGTGGTCCTAATCCTGAACACAATAGTATTGATATTTCCGTTAGCGTTGATATCAAAATCATAAAGATGTTCAGGATTAGCGTTTTCCTTTTCTTAAACACTTCGGTAAATTTCCTGAACTTTTGAAGATTAACGAATTTGATCCTGTGAGATATTGTGATGCAATGGGTAATTTGCGGAAGCTTTTCCTTGTTATCCCGATTGCAGCTTATCATAAATATTAATCATAGTTTAAAAACAATTATGTTTCTAATTAATTATTAAACCAAAATCCACTGTTATTTAGCTTACCTTAAATTTTTCTAATATAATTTCCGCTGTTCTGTTTTCTAAATAAATTTCTATTTGAAAAATTTCCCAAAATTAAATGTATTTTCTTCTAAAATATTTTGTATTTCTCTCTTTTAAACTTGCTTATTATATGAAAATTTTTATTGAATGAAAAAAATTTGAAGTGAATGAAATTTTGTAATACAAAATTTTGTAATACAAAATGTTCATAACGTATACGTTTAAAAAAAAATATTTGTTAAGTATTTGAAACTTAATGAACAATTTGATGAAAATATAGCCCTCACAATATTTGTAAAGTAAATTTTATTAATTAATATCACAGACAAATATTATAATAATTGCTTCATGATGGCAAGTAAAGTTATGTTAAACCATTAGAATTTATCTTAAAAATTAAAATAATTTTTGATAATGTTTTCCTCAAAAAGTTTAAATTTTGGCTTTTGACCTTAATATTTTAAAAGTGATTTTTGTCCAATTTTCTTAAAAGCTTTAGAATATATTTTCTGAGGTATGGTTTATGTAACAATTTGTATGAATCTAAATATCAGTTCAAAAAAATTTACTTTATAACTAAAATACTAAAAAAAATGCCTCGTTTCCAAAATCTGCAGAATTTAAATCGCAGGTACGACTTAGTCATACAAAGTATTGTCCTAATTCTTTTCGAAGTTTATTTCCTATGGTGTCGTCTATAAATCTGCACGGTTGCATTAAAAGTTTTTTAAAATTTCCTTAAAAAAATTTCTTAAATTTTGAAATCGGATTTTTGAAACCGCCTTAAAAATTGACATTTTTTAACCAAGGATAGAAATGATAGAAATTCTCTAGAAACAAAAACTTATTCTTCAGTAATTATGGTTCAAATTTGATTAAAAGTAGTATTTTATTTAAACATTTCTCCAAAAATTAGAAATTAGTTTATACTTTGTTTTAAAAAATACAAGAAGAGTGTCCAGTAGAAAGAAAAACTTGTAGGAAAACCACTTGAATGAAGTGTATTAATGAGCTGAATATGAAAAAAAAAAAAATATTTAAAAAATGTTTAAAACTGATATTCAGTACCCTACTAGCGATTAAAGGTCACGGGTTTAGAATATTTCGTTGAAAAAAAAATTTTGAGTTTTCTCTCGAAATGGGTATCAGAAAATTGCATTTTTTTGTTGTGAGTGCATCTTTTGCAAAAATGTTATTTTTGAATTATACAATATCATATACAATATCTATTGTAATACACTTTATACTGGTTTCAAATCAATTCAATTAAAGAGTTATGTACTATTAAAGCTACATATTACTGAATGAGCTTACTAAAAGTTGAGCACAGTTCCTACCAAGTCAAATAATTGTAAAGAAATAAGACGTCACATCCTTTGAAATTTTATTTGGATTTTCAGGTTTCTGAAAATTTTTGTTTTTTAAATTCAAAATTGAAATGCTTATGATATCGTAAAGATTTCTTCATTATTTCTTTCTACACAATATTGTAATATGTTGCTAACTAAATAAAGAAAAATTAAAAAGCTCTGTGAAAATTTTAACATTGTATAGTAGAAAACTTAGTTAAGGTATGTCAGAAAGAAAAATTTTAAAATGCAAAGGTCAATACCTCAAACTAAAAGAGATAACCTATATACGTAAACGGCAAAGTTTTTGTGGTTCTCGGCTGGAAGATTTTACTCATATATTAATTCAGTTATAAAAAATTGGTATCGTTTATTTTCAAACACGAAGTGTCCAAGTTTGGAAAATGATCGACTAATAGTACAAAAGCAAAACTTGAAATTGTCTTTGAAATTCGTTCAAGTCGAACTATTGGTTTTGAAACTGCGTATTTATTTTGCCAACCTACTATGCTGGAAATTTTTCTCGGCCATATTTTTTTGCAGTGTTGTTATTAAATTTCGGTTCTAAATACGTGATGTTAATGTGGAAAAATATATTATTTATGAACAAAGTGATAAAAATAATGTTTGTGATGAAACGAAATAGTTTATCGAAAATACTTTCTCGAGAATATGTGTCAAAGAAATCATATATATATCAAAGAAGCAGAAGAATCTATTGACGAATAACAACTTCTTTATTTCCTGGACAAAATAAATATGATATCACTTCTTGTTTATTTGATAGGTGAGTTTAAAAATTATGTCTAATATTGACATAAAATACAATTATTTCTTGTAGTCTTTAGTCCCATAACGAAATTTAAGACTTTGATCTATATAAGTATGGACGACTTAGGGAGGCTGTGCTACTGTTAGGCTGATGTCAAAGCGAAAATTTTTAATAGGAAAAAAGAGGTAAAATTATAATTATATTTTATTTAATAATATTTATATACTTTTTATAATAGAATGGTAACAAATAAAAAACAAATTGGTTTTAATTTATTCCAAATAAAAGTGGGTTTAAAAAACAGACGATGTGAATTCGATACCGATTTGTTTTCGAGTCCACACCGATGCGGATCAAGTTCAATCGCTTTCATTTCGACACAAATTTAGTTTCAATTTGATACCACTGCATTAACAAATTCCCGTTGCAGATTTGAACACGCCATGTCTGATAAAATATTGACACTGAATGGTATCATTTGAGCACGATAACATGAATATGACTTTGATAATTATTCTCTGGATTTAGTGGTCTATCTTGTTTATTCCATTTTTTTGGATGCTCGCAAAGACAAATATTATGCAAAAGAAATAAAAGAGCACATTCAAAGAGAGAAACTCCATCCCCTTTTTAATACAACTTGGTTTTATGCCAGATCAAAAATGGAATAAAATAAGAGAGCAAAACCCGTTTTAGAATCTGCAAGCATCACGAGACTACATAAAATGAAAACCAAAAATCTATTGCAAATTAAATATGGAATAAGTGAAAGCAAGTATAATGAAATTTAAAAATTAATGGGAAACAAAAATGGTATTTTAAATTTATTTTTTATTTTCCATAAAAAATCACGTAATGAATTTTTCTTTCGACAACTTAAGACCGACCGTAATTATTTTTGCCAGAAAAGAAATCAAGACAAATTTTTTAGAAAAGATAAAAAATATAAAAAAGAGAAAATTCAGTAAAAAAAGTAAGAAAAAATATTTAAATTTTACAAAAAATATCGTATTTTTTACAGAAAATGAAATGCATGTTCAAACAAATTAAAATGAATTCAGCGTATAAAGTAATTCCAGGAGGGTTTTCTGTATGGGAGGTATAATCAATTTTGGAGCGATCATCATCAAAGAAGGTAGTATGATCTTTGCTTAGACAAAACACATCTGTGATGAATTCTATTTGAATACGGATTTATTTAAAATATTTTTATTTTCGGGAAAATTTTAGTATGGAGGCTGACTGAAATAATTATTACATTTTAATCAATTTTATTGCGTTATATAGTTGATCTAAAATATGCTCAAGTACCAAACTTCATAAAGTTAACTTTAAGCCCCACTTTTGGCGATTCTACTTCACTGTGCATCAAGACGAAGCTGTATGCCTGAACTCGCTTCCATCCTTTGGTCTATGAAAGAATTTATTATCCTTTTTGATTTAATACAAAAAACAAAAAATTATGTATGTTTTTTTTTTTGGAATAATAACCAGGACCAGTGACCAGGGACCAGCCAAATGAAGTAATGTAAAGAAAAATAATCTGTGGCCGAGAGGTTAGCGTATAAGATTAGAAAACATAAGATAATTGAGAAGGACGTGATTGAGTTTGAGGTATTGCCATCAATATTAACTAACAAAATCAACATTAACTAAAAATTAGGAAACATAAAATTCTTGAACTATTAAACATTTCCAATTGAATTTTCAACAAATTTTTATTATTTTAAATGGCACTCAAGTTTGTTCTGTGGCCTGTTCCATGGCGGCAAAAAATATCAATTTCCACCTTTTAGGTCAACACTGTGTTCATAAATTCACTTATGAACAGTGTTGTCAATTTAGCCTTTTTAAGGCTAATTTTTAAACAATATCTAGAAAACATAAAATTTTTATATAATTTTTCAAGTTTAACTGCGGTTTACTACAGTTTTTTCTCCAGTAAAAGCCTATGCAACGATACATGGGCATTTTAGTTATAAACATAAAAAATTGTTCATTTTCAAATTAGACAAAAACTATGGAACTTAGTCGATTTTATCTGTAATAACTTACTAAAACTTTTTATATATTTAAAATTTTTTGATCAAAAAGTAAAAACAATAGAAGAAAATTTTGTCTTAAAATGTGCGAAGAATTTTTTAATAAAGTTTAGAGAATGCTTAATAAATTTTTGAGTTTTTAAGCGATTTTATATAGGGGTATCTCAGTATATAGCATTTCAGACTTTGCAAAACAAATGTATTTAATCTTAAAGAATAAAATAAAAAATAAAGAAATTACATCAAAGTCAAAATTTCGAAAAAGAAAAGGGAAATAAATTTAAAAATATTAAATAAAAAAGATTGCACGTTATATCTTTCTGCTTACTAAATTAATTTAAAATTCTTCAATTGACTTAAAGTGCATGAAATTACGAGATGATCCACAGTGCAGAAACTTCCCTAAAAATTGTTTTTTTCGCAATATCTCGAAATTTATTCATTTCCCGAGTGAAAATGTAGCAGAGTGCCGCTTTTTAATAAACTTCATTTACCACAGAAACTATTTGTGAATATAATTAAAAAAAAAGTCTTATAAAAGTGAAATATCACCCAAGAATTTGAAAACGAATTATTAATACATGAACGATGAAAAGTTACTTCAAAAAATTAGGTAAATTTGTATAGGAATTTTATGGGCGATTTTTCATTGGATCATTTTGCTGGCAGCCTTTCTATGTTTTACTTATAAATTTATTACAATATCTTTAAAACAAATATCAAAATAAAAAAATGGGAACAAAAAATAAACAAAACAAAAATTAAAAATAAGGCTTTATTTTTTTGGGTCATTTAATCTTTTCTGACCTTTTTCAAAGTCCAATTTAGCCTCCTATTCCCACCACCTGGCAACAATGCTTATAAACTAATCACGTTACTTGTTTTTTTTTTTTTTTTTTTTTTTGTTAATTTCTTTCCTCTAGGCTATTAATATTATAATTTTTATTAAGCCAAACAATATAGAAGTTTTGAGAATATTGATTTCTTTTAATACTTTAATAAATATAGATTTCTTAATTAATTTCAATTAACATATTTTTTAATTTATTAATAAATTAATCTACTATATTTCCTATAATAACTCAAATATATACTTATATAAAATTAAATAAATTTGAAATCTTTATGAACATTTTTAATTTATTTCTATTTGCCTTTCTACTTTATCAATTGATTAAATAAACCTTTTTGTAATAAATAAAACAGTTTATAGTCCTTTAATAAATATTTATGTCATAAATATTTTAAGCACAAATCAGTCAGTAGTATTCGAAACAGTACAACAACATACACACACAACATGTAGCCTTAAGGAAGGCAGTAAAATGCTGGGAAATTACTTGGTATTTATTTAGAACCTTGTAGATCATCATTAATATTTTTCGTCAATAAAAACGAAATTACTTCGTACTAAATATTTATAAGAATGTGCTTGTGTATTTATGTGGTCATAAATATATGAGTATTAGCTGTTATACTTTTATATATTTAACCAAATTTATGTACTTTATTCAATTTATTAAGGGTATTCAAGCGACCGTTTGTAAGAAAAAATTCTTATAAATAAATTTATGAGGTCTTTACTTCAGTTAAAAATATTTTTCAGTACTGAAATTATCAAAAACTCCAAGTGGTGTTTTGAAACATTGTACTTAATTAATAATAACCGAAATAATATTAGTCAGCTTCTAATGACAATACCTCTGGTATAATTATTTGTATTGTATTTTATTAATGTAAATGTATAACTTATTGTTTAACTTTTATTATGCTGGACTTTTGTTATTATTAATTGAGGAAAAGAGAAATTTATTTACGTAGTTAATAATTAATTAATGGGAAAACAATTTTTGTTTTGTGTTTGAAATATTAATAGCGCTAGGAAAATATATATCAATAAAAGTTTATTACTTTGATTGATTATGAATCGTTTGCTTTCTGCGTTATATTTAATATTGCATTATGATTAATATTATATATGGAGAACAATAAGAATTGATATGGTTGTTGTATTAAAAATCACTGAATGGAAGTAAGTTTGGTTATATTTATAATAAATTTAGGAAGTAATTATCAAAGACCATGATCAATGATAATAATATAAATATATTTTATTACGTCAATAATAAAACATATTTATGAGCATCAGCGTTACCGTTGGTTCCCCTTTTTAAACCACCTGGCCACTTTTTTGGACACTTTTTTAAAATGGAACTAAAAGGCGACTTTTTAAGGTTATAAGATAAATTGCGAAAAAACTAAATTATTTGAAATATTTCGACACATTACATATTAATTTCAATAAAAAATTAATTACTTTGAGATTGTTTTGAAACATAGTGCTGTTATAAAAAAGTACATAGAATTTTAAATAAACTAATAATATTAATAACTGAAACTAATGATAAAATGTATGAAAAATTTTTTAAAATGCCCAACAAATCGAATAAACCAATTCTAGGCAGCTTTTTTAGGTATTGAAGCAGTTGGCTCATTTTTTAAAAAATCGTTTTTTTCTGCACTTTTTTAAAATTCTTAAACGCTGATTATTAAATATATATCAATAAAATTTCTCACGGCCAGACCAGAGGTATTTTCGAGCTGACTTGCGTGGAAAAAATAGATTATCAACATACATGAACACATGAAGAGAATCTGAAAATCTTTCCGTTAACGTCTATACAATCGGTTCCTGCTTTCTCAGGAATTTCATTTGGGAAATACTATACGAGGGGAGACTTTTATATTATGAGAAAAATATATAAACAATAGTATTTATTTATGAAAATGACATTACTGTTTCATAGGGTAGTATTCATGACAGTCTATACATTTTCTGATACGTGTCTTAAGCAAGTCTTAAGGCAGTTTTTTCACTTTAGTTTAGTTTTTGTTAAAATAACCGATTTTCGAAGTGTCAAAATAAGTTGGCCACATAATTTATTTTAATACTGGGTAGGGCAATGAAATGCTACAATTTGTGCTGATAACATTGGCAGTTTTTCAAACAACATATAAAAGCTAGAATAATCGATGAAGATTGATCCGGGTTTGGCAAATAAGTTTCTTTACTTATTGAAAGACTTTTGGCAAAAAAAAAAAAAAAAAAAAGATGGTATACAATCATTTGTATTTTTATACTTCATATTATATTTATATATATCAAACTGTCCTGATTTTTCAAGAAACAATCGACCGTTTGATTTTATATGCTTCGTCTAGGTGCAACTTTTATATGGTTGGGCAAATTTTGAAGAAGCGATACTGTTGACTGATGATTTTTTTTCCGAATCTTATCTATAGATACAAATTTGTCATCTATAACATGTTCATAAATATGATTTTAAGAACACAGTATGAATTTTTTCTACCTTTCTTTGCAAAAATCAACGCGAATATTTTTAACGATTGTAAACTTATATGGGGTTAAAATAGAAAAACTTTTCTGGACGCCCAAGTGTATATGAAATATTGAGAACTTTTTAATGAAATTAGTGCCTAGGACTTTTTGATAACACGATATATCATGTGTCGGTGTTGCATAATCAGCGCATGTAGAGCATCAGTGTTGTTTTGCAAAACAATCGTTTTTAGAATACTTTTACAAAATTTCTTCTGGAGTCAACTATGTTCATGATTGGATTCCGCATACCAGCGATATTAAGGAGAGACCCATGATCGAGATTTATTTCAAAAAGTTGGTTATTGTAAAATTAAATTTTTTGACGAAGAAAACTTTTCAAGTAACTTTAGGATACAGATATAGCACAGGTATAAAAGAATTGTCTGAGAACATAAGACCTTAAAAACATCATGCTTCATGATTCCACTGTCAGAACCAACGTAAGTTGCATAGTTTCGCCGTTTCGTAAAACATAAATAGCAGCCCTCGTATTTATGACAATTTTTTTAGCAAACCAAATGGCAAAACTACTAAATGTATGAATGAAAATTGCTATGTGTTTTTATACAACTTTCTAGATAACATCTTGTTTTTTATGAAATAGAAAATTATACATTAATCCTTTTGATAACTAAGGAAATCTGCACACCGACGATATTCTTCCTTCACTATTTATGTTTTCCATGTCTGATCAGATTTGTCAAATGAATGTGAATACTATATATTATATGCGAAATAAATTACACCGTCTGGAAAAACACGACTAATATTTTAAAAAATAAATTAAAAGAGTAAAAATTTAACATTTTCATATTCGGAAAAAATTTTTTCACTTATATTGATGTACGATCTTTATTATAGCACATGATTAACATTTGTAAATAAATTAACACATGTGTGATTTTATGCAAAAAAATCGAAATATTTGCTCGAAATAATATGGATGTACACCAATGTATAATATCTTACACGCTAAAATTAAAAAAAAAAAATAGCGATTATAACGTTATTGTGTTAATAATAATTACATAAAAAAATAAAGAAATTATGAAGAAAGAAGATCATTATAATCTAATTTTCTCAAAATATTAAACTCTCAAAATTAGCACAATATATTAGCCGGTTATTTTGAAAGTGGTAAAATTGTAAAAATACAAAATTTTTTCCGTAATATTTTTATACTAATATCATTCTTTCTTCTATATTAAAATTTTCTAAAAATAAAATTCTTTAGAGGAATCTTAGAATACACAATGAATTCAACAATCAGAGACTGTCTGATAAACACTTTCGCAGTTATACTATATTGATTTTTTAATTTTGATTTTTTAACAAACAAAAACATTAAAAATTAAAGATTTTTCAGTTAATTTAACAAATATTACATAACTTACCAAAACGATAGTAGCTACCTTTTTTATTTATTTTATACTACAATACCCACCCTAGTAGTAAAAAGTACAATTTTATTATTTGTTGAAACTCAAAAAAAGTGAATTGTGCACTTTTGATATTAGTTCTCTATTTCTATTTCTTTTAATTTATTAATTTGCCTTTTTGTTAATTTCAGATATTTCTGCCCTTTCTTAATAAAATTCCGAATAACTCCTCCCGAACATTGTCATCAGAAACTTACCTTAATTGAAACAACTAAAACTGTTAAATTTTTAAATATATTTTTAATTTTCTTTTTTTTCAATAAATTTTTAGACAAATATTTCTCGACTGCGTTTATAGGAATATTCCACTGAAATGATTACCAGTATGTTCTGATTGCTAAATTAAAGAAAACAACAAAAGCAAAAAACAATAATTTCTTACATAAAAAAGTACCGTTATATCGATAGTTATTGTAACAATACAAGATTGTTTTTGTTAAGAGAAAAGAATATACCTCAAAGAAAAACAAAAATTTAAATGCGTTTATAGAAATATGCACCAGTGTATACTATTTGGATACCACTGAATTAGATCGTTTGTATCTTAAACCTCTATGTATTTAAATCTACTTGTATCTTTCCAAAACTGGTTTATTTCTTATTTCAATTTTCGTTGCTAGGTCCAAATATTTAGGTAAAAATGATTAAAAAGAAACGTTTACAATGTAAATGAAATGCTTAGTTAGCATTCGCCACTACTGTGTTTTAACACACGTCAACGCACTGCAACGCATAGATAAAGAATGTATAAACCCAGTTAATTCTGCAATAAAATCCTTTTAGTTAAGTCATAAAATCATAGCGTGGTTTTTTAGGAAATTCTTTTTGCTTTCTTCAAAAAGTTGAACATTAAAGTAAGACATTAAAAATTCAAATATATATATATATATATATATATATATATATATATATTTCATCATATATTCAACTCCCTGTATTTCATCAAAAAAAAAAAAAAAAAAAAAAAAACAGTTCACGTTCAGCATTAATATTTATCCTATTCTATTTGTATGGTAACTATAAATATCGATATTTAAGTACGCAAATTTCATAACCCTTCTTTTAATCCAAAAATTCCTTTATAATATTTTTTAATTAATTGTGATAATAACGGTCTGAATTTCCAAATTAAACTAGAGTGAATTTAACTAAATTACATATTTAAAGTTTCTTCAGTTACGTTACTCCAATAATTTTACTTAATTTTATGTAAAATCATCAAAAAAATAAATAAATAAACGTAACAATTGGAACTTCAACTTAATAATATCTGTTCCAAGTTCATTAACATATTTGATATTTTCATTACAAAAATTTAACAATTAACACCTTAATTTATAAACTTTTCTTAATTGCACTAGTTGGAACGCATATCTACATTATAATTAATTTGTACGTTAATTGCACAAAAACCTTCCCACACAAGAACTCAAACATTGTTTGGTTTTGTTTATTGTCTTTGGAAATATTATTAATGAGATAAAATATTGAGAGTAACTAAAGCTCATTGAAAAAGTGGATTGTGTCTTTTCTTAACATTTTGTTTTCAGTTATTTTTTTTTTTTAATTCATTAATTCACATACCTGATTTAATTTGACATTTGTTAATATTTTTTTTTTTTTTTTGAGGTAGATTTGATATATGGTACTTAGTTCAATTATATACGCCCTAAGATAACAGGTAGGAATAGTGGAAATTATGTCTTCCGTTTATAGTTGATTCTTTTATTCTCTTTTAATAATCAGTTGATTTAATATGCGATATATTTTTCCATCTTTTTAATCTTAAATGATCAACCTCCCGGTACACTCTTGTCTATAATAATTATTTATGTAGGTCATTTCCTTCTGGCAATAGATATTTCAGTAGACCAGAACCTCCCTACCATCAAGGTAGGGCTCTTTTCTGAGCTATCCCCTTTAACTACATAAAAACTTCTGAAGCTAAAACTGATTGCAAAATGATATTAAAAATTACTTTGCTATTTAATAATCATTATTTTAATAATATGTTCATTAGACCACCCATGAAATGTATTGGATTTACAAAATTTTTGACTTTGCTTGCTCCTCCGCAAGTTTCTGGCAGATGAGGATAAAAAATTGTTACGTCTATAGATTTGAAATTTACTGCACAATATTTCAGAATTATGAATTTCTTTATCAGATTTATTTCGGAGCCACGTTTTGCGTTTCTAATTAAACTTTGTGTTCATACTTGTAACATTTTGCTATTCGATGGAGGTAGCTGAAAAATTGTAATCATTTTTTGGACAAATATTAATATTTAACGGATTATTTAATTCAATTAGTTTTTTGGATTTGGATAGTAGCCCTTGGAAGAATTACGTTATTATCATCAGGATAAATAAATTGTCGAACAATTGTATTTTTTGGCCAAAATTGTTGATTAACAAGATGATCAAAAATACTTTCTGGGACAATTATTTTAAATGAAGCTCTATTGCAAGAATTTATCTTGTAAATTTGGATATCATTATAAACTTCGATGCCAAAGTTCGTTATAATATAGAATTCAACATCATTTATTGTTGCATTTACTGAAAAACGGTTAACAAATATGGTTTTCCTTAGAGCAGTAATTTTTAAAGGCTTTGGAGTTACTGTTGTAAACGGATTTACAAAATGGTTGCTGACGACATTTAAATTAGTTGGGATGTTTGACGATGAGGGAGTTAACAAAATAAGTTCTGGAGGAGTAACTAAAGTCTACTCTGACTGAATTATATTATAAATGGAAGCATTTGAAGCATGATGAGGCGAAATAAAATTATTTGAATTAGGAATTACAATAGCAGCAGGACAATTACTTATATTTGCGGTTGGTAACGGAATAGAATCATTATTAGTAGTAATAACGCCTGTATTTTTATAAATACAAGGGGGTGTTGATGATGACTTAGCAGTTCCTTTTACGTTTTGGTCTCGAGGAAGCAGCAAAACTATCTAAATTTGTGTAATCAGAAAAAAGTTCACCATATTTAGTTAGTTTTCCATGTAGAGTAGAAAAGTCTTTTTTAATCCCATCGAACTCAGCTTTATAGCTTTTGAAAAATTGTAAAATTCAATGCATATTTTAGGCTTAGCAGCATATTTTCATAAAAATTCTTAGCAATTCAAGAGCCATATTTTGGTATATTTTATACTTAAGAATATGCTATTGCACCCAATAAAATTATTTACATAACTTGTTATTAGAAAAATGTTCGTTTTGCTGTTATATATGCATTTCAAATCCGATTCCCTAATAATTTTCATCTTATAAATCAATAGAAATCTTGTATTTTCTGATACAATGTTTTAAGTTTTGAGTGTTACTAAGTGCAAAAAGAAAATATTTGTTACCAACTGCTGATATAAATCAAGTTATTTTAAAATAATATTTTTAGAGCATAAATATTTTTTTGGAGCATACTTTTGTTTGCTTTAGTTATTATAAAAACTGTAAAATTATGAAATTACTGAAAATTTTAACCATAACTAAAATCATTTTTTGCGATAGTTAATTTTAACAACATGTATAAGAGGTTAAATAGAAACTATTTTCTTGGAGAAATAAATGAATTTCCATTATTTTTTAACTTAAAGGATTTTTTTTGTAATAAGCTTTGAGTATAGAACATTACTATGCTTAACTAGAGGTAGGAGTACCACAGCACTATGGTTTCGTTGATCACCTTTCTTGGCCAATATTATCAAGGTGAAAAAAA
This sequence comes from Protocalliphora azurea, assembly GCA_932274085.1. Lineage (NCBI taxonomy): Eukaryota > Metazoa > Arthropoda > Insecta > Diptera > Calliphoridae > Protocalliphora > Protocalliphora azurea. Next base: position 68,441,938 of record OW026523.1, on the reverse strand, counting down.
ATTTTGTTCTCTATTGAAATATGGTTTAGATGAAAATCGAAGCAGTTTAATGTATTTATTATATTTAATTAATTCTTACACTTTTTATGCGTCAGAAGTAAAGTTTAATCTTTCCATTCTAAAGGAAGTTTGCATATATTTCACTTATAATTCCAACTAAAGGCATATATTTATTTTTGGCAGCAATAATTTTGATATAAAAAGGAATTACATCGATCCTTGTGGGTTAGTTTCTATCTATATGTTTTCATGTTTTGGTTAGACTTTTGTAAATGATAAGAATTGCCAATGTTGATTTATACGGTAAAAAATTGATTTTCTAGAAAAACGACAAAAAATCAGATATCAGTCTATTTGTTTCCATTGAGTCTTTGTTTACCAATTTTCACCAAAATCTTCCAGCCTATGAAAAGTTAAAATTTTTTACAAACCCAATTTTTTATACATCTGTGATCTGTGGAATTACGATGACAAATGCGTAAAAATAAAAACAAAATTGATTTTCTGGCATCTTAAAGTGTTTTCTATTAATAACAGAAGTACAAAAAGAAAATATGACAAAAATTTAATTTTGACCAAAAGAAGTGGTCAGTGATACTACAGTGCTCAGCTGAGATGGATATTACTTTATACGTGTCATCCCTGTAAATAAACGATAAAGTGCTTCCAAAAAAGAACATTTTCACTACTTTAAAAGCAGAACTAAGTGCATGTTTTCAAGGTTTTTTTGAAGTTATTAATAAACACTTCCAAAAAGTTAAAACAAATGTACATTTAGTGGCAAAAACTGTTAATGATTTGTAAGAAAATTAAAATTTCACAAATTTTAAAGTATTTTTATTGTCTTTTAATAAAGCTAAAACAGAATTTTCATTAGAAAAATATAAATATAGTTTTAAGAGAAATAGTTCAAAAGCAATGAAAAAGAACCTTAAAAGAAGAACATCCCACCCATGGCAACCACGGATTAAAAAAATAATTACACAACTTCTTTCAGCACAATGTACTTCATGACTTTTTCAGCTCTATTTCAGTTCCACTTTTGTAGGGATGTTAATAGCAAAAGCAATTTGTGTTAGTTTACATTAGGTCCAATGAATCGAATAGTGCGATATAAGTAGTTTAATTTTTAACGATTTTGTCTGTAATCTGAAAACTGAATTAGTAAAACATAATTAATGAACATTAAAAATAATTTTTCCATTGTTTACTGACTCGCACAACACACAGTGAGGCAGAATAAATATTTTTTGGAAATAAATCTAATCTACTGGTTGAATTTGCTTAAAATTTCACATCGGCATAGCATAGGAGTTTACGATTTTACCGAAGTTACTGGGGTTCAAAATAGCGTACGCAGAAAATTTGTAACCGCTTGTCAAATTTTTGTTCTTTATACGATTTCAAATATTTTTACATTTTCTTAAAGCTCTCAATAAGCTCCATACTTGGATGTGCTATTTATCTCTTCCAGTTTTCAAGTTATTTTTATTTGAAATTTCAACTAACTCAATTTTGCCAAATCTTGGTAAAGTTTTTTCGGTATATAGCACAATATTTTTATTAGATTTTTAAAAATTTTTACCTAGATAGTTAAAGAAAAAAATTGTCTATCGAATAAAAGAACTTTAGGTCGATATCTCTTATGAATCCAAAAGGAAAAACTGATTTTGAAATTGAAATTTAAAAAAAATTTGTTTTTTTGTATTTTTTGGAAATCTTTGTGACATACTAAACTTTAAAGTAGTGTAGTTTTGGTTCTGTAAAAGATATTGCTTTCAATATTTTTGTCAGAAGAAGCCTATTTTAAAGCCCAATAGCTCCCCTCTGAGGTATATGTAGGGCTCCCTTTCCAAACTTAAAATTATTTTCTTCTCCCTCCACACTTGTGTGAAATATTATGTAAATCCAAGCAGCAATTAGAAGTTACAGATTTATTTCCAAAAAAATTCGATTCTGCCCAACAGCGCATTCTTAGTCGGGAGTTGAATATTTAGAAATGTTGTCACATTTACACAGATCGTAGCATTTTTTAGGTTATGATTTATAACATAGACGAAATAGGTTAGTTAATATTGATGATATAAAGAGGTCATATTTTCATCGTTAGTCATGCAGCAATTAATATTTTGATAACTGAAAATATATAATCTAATATATCTATAATATCTAATATATCTATATAATCTAATATAGTAAGCCGCTAATGGTTCTTAATGAGAATAATTATGTGAAAGGTAGTAGGATACAAAGATATTTCGGAAATTAAAATTCCGATAAACTCGACAACGAAGTGACTCATAAACATAAGTAATTCAACATTGACGCACGACCGCGTCTTACAGCATTGCCAGATTAAATTTACGATAATGTTTCAAATTTTCCTTTATCAATCTATGTAAACAAATTATTGATTTTTAAGCCGATAATAGCGCTGCCACTCTTCGTCGCGTGACGCGTACATTGGCTTTTCACTATAAGAAAGGTTAAATGAGGCGAAATTCACCAAAGCTTATTTCTTTTGTATATATATATGTATATTAATATTATATTGAAAATAAAACTGCGTATACAAATTTTCTTCGGGACGTAAAATTTTTTCTCAAAACGAATTCAAAATACTTATACCTTAAAAAAAATATATAATATATTTACCTAAACCATATCAACCCAATATCTATGTCAAATGAAAACTACAAATCCTTTTAATACAACAGAAGTTTTTACTTAAATGTTGCACAATAGAATGATAAGAAAAAATCTTTTATATAAAGTACGTAATTAAGTAATAAATATAATATTACAGGATTAAATTTTTCTTAGATTTTTGCAAAGGAATATTTAAATAAAAAATATTATTATATTGTAGCACTTAGTAGTTCTTATTTAACAACTTTAATGGGTCGATATAATATAAGTAAATATTTCATTATATTCTTAAAAATTGCGCATCTTCCGAAATTTAAAATCCTTTCGAGACATCCTGGAGAAACGGTGTAACCAAGCTTTGCCTTCGTTGATTCCTAGATTTATCCATGGTTTCTAATTTATCACATGTGAAGATGATTTTTGCAGGGTAATATATAATTGAATATAAATATTTAAATGTAACGTTTTCAAAAGAATATTTTCTTAACTTTTTTACTGTGACATTTCAAAAAGAAAAAGAAATATTACTATACTGCAAGTATTCTTAGCTTGTAGAAAGACTGTTACATGGTGTTGTATATAAAACACAAGTTCCAAGTCTTTATATTTTAGCCTTTTAGCTTTTTGAAATTAACTTTTAGAAGATAAATAAATAAAATGGAGATATTAAAAAGGCATAATATAATTTATATATTATATATTATAGTTTAAGAAGACCTAGTAACAGAAATTTGTACTTTCGTTATGCAGGTTTTTAGGGCAATAACGTGTGGTTTAAGGATAATTATAAAGACGTATACCAAAAATTTACGTGATTCATATTACAAAAATTGTCTACAACCGTGGTGAAATGAGTAAAAAAATTCCTATGCTTAGATTTGTAGCACCCGGGAATTATAAGGTTCACACTGAACCTTTCTTGGATTTTTTTTTTTTGCAAACTTCATTCGGGAATATTAAAAATCTTTGTGTATTTTTTTCTTATCTGGAGTTATGCGTTCAAAAGATATCGCCGGAAGTTACACGGAGTTACACGGACATCGATTTTTTTGGATTTTGAACCGCATATTTTTTTGTGAACCGATTTTAACAATTTTTAATAAATCTTGTCGATTGTGAGTCAAACTTGATTCGGCTAAGTGACATGTCCCGGGCCCTATCGTACTTGCAACAGACAGACAGACATTGCTAGATCGTCTTAGAATTTCAAAAGGACCCATGGTACATGTACTTTATCGGGTCCTAGATGAATACTAAGACTAGAGTAATAAACTTAATACATCCACTCCTCTTTTTTTGAGTGGTTGGTATAAAAATGTTAGCTAATTCACAGTATATTTCTTATATTGCAAACATGTGAACGTATTTAAACTAACTACCTGCAAATTGTCAATATTTTAATACTAGTAAATACATAATATTTCATATTTGTATTAGATAAATAAAGTGTCTTTAGGCTTACTAAATATACTTGAAACTATTCGCATGAATAAATATTTGATCAAATACTTAAATAAGTGTTTGCTAAATCAATAACCTTTATTTACTCTCATACAACCCAGCGAAATATTTTGAAGGCAAAAGCAGGACACTAATAAATATGATATTATTTGTTTATATTTATATTCCTAAATATAGAGTTTATTATATCTATGCATATTTATACTGCTTTCATAAATTATAATATATAGCATCAAGAACAAGAAAAACTGAAATAACAATAACAAAATGAGGGCACCTTGAGGGTCAGTATACCAGCATGAAAACGAAATGTACTCGTATGTGAAATTCATAAACATAGAAAATGTTTTTTTTTTTTTCCAAAATAAATTAAAATGCAAGAATTTATATACATATTTAATACAGTGAGACAAATATATATAACACAATAAAGCTGCAAAATTCCACACTTATTATACTTTCGGCAAAGGATTAAATAATTAATTTTATATTTAACAAAATCTTTTTTAAATCTTATTACTTTAAGGTTAAATATTATATCTATAAAGTATTTATAATAATAAACAGTACTGTTAAACTGCATATTTCTTTTTTTCATCTACTGTATCTAAATATTATACATCTAAAACGTATATTATATTTTAATAATCAAATCAAAAATGTTATCAACTTTTAAAAGAAAATATAAAAGTAAAATAATTACGTAAAAATTTAAATATTTCTATCATGGATCGTAATGATTATGAGTTTTAAGATAAAGCTCAACAAATAATGATTATTTTTGATTTTGCAAGTGTTTTACAAATTAAGTCAGATTTATTTATCAAAAATGTGCTTTCTTCATCAAATTTTTTATCAATATTCTAATTTTTTACTAAAAATCAAATATTTTACTAAAAATCAAATTTTTTTTACTAAAAATCAGATTTTATACTAAAATTGAAATTTTTTTGCTAAAAGTCAAATTTTTAACTGAAAATAAATTTTTTTACTAAAAATAATTTTTTTTTACTAAAAATCAAATAGTTTACTAAAAATAAATTTATTTTTACTAAAAATCAATTTATTTTTACTAAAAATCAATTTTTTATTACAAATAAATTTTTTTTACTAAAAATAAAATTTTTTACTAAAAGATTTTCTACCAAAAATGAAATTTTTCACCAAAAACTATTTTTTTTTTTTACCAAAAATCTAATTTTTTACTAAAAATCTAATTTTGACTAAAAACCAAATTTTTTACTACAAATCAATTTTTTTCTATTGAAAATTAGATTTTTTTCTAAAAATCAAATTTTTCACTAAAAACCAAACAAAATTTGATTTTTAGTAAAAAATTTAATTTTTAGTAAAAAAATTTATTTGTAATAAATAAATTGGTCTTTATTAAAATTTGATTTTTAGTCTAAATTAGATTTTTATTAAAAATATGGTTTTAGATAAAATATTTGATTTTTAGTAAAAAAAAATATTATTTTTTTAAAGAAAGATTGATTTTTAGTAAAAAATTTTATTTTTAGTAAAAAATTTGCTTTTGTTAAAAAAAAAACTTGATTTTTAATAGAAAATTAGATTTTTAGTTAAAAATTAGATTTATAGTAAACAATTTAATTTTTATAAAAAAATATTTTTTATAAAAAATCTGATTTGTAGAAAAAAAAAGATTATTTAACAAAAATGTTTGGTAAATAATCAGACTTATTTTTTAAAACTCTTACTTACCTTTTAGGGAATAAATATATTTTATTATGAACAAATTTTTTTTACTAAAAATTGCGTAACAGTTTCATCTTTCAACATTTTAGGTTTTATCTTGTTAGTCAAAAGTAAAACTTACAAAATAATCATTATAAATCGAACGAAAAAAATCAAAACTAATCATTATTATTTGAGCGAAAAAATAAAACTTATTAATAACCAAAAAAATTGATTTTTTTTTTTTTAATAAAAATCATTCCGGATTTCGATAGAACCTGTTCCGAGGATTACATTTCTGTATTTATCACTCTTATGCAGTCGTTCCTTGTATCTGATATTTTGTTTAAAATTTCAAGGAGTCCTTGATTTTTATACCTAACCACCATTTTTATAGATAGACTTAAGCCTCTTTCAAAATAAACGACCCTTATAAGGTATGTTTTCGTATGTGTATATAAATACCTGTCAATATTTTATACAAATGTATTCCACATAATATTCTAATACATTTTCATTTTCCATCTTCAAAGCTTGTATTAGTGTTTAGATGTCGTCTGACTTTATTTTCATATTTGTTTGTTTATACAAGTAAAAGCTAAGGTATTAATACAAAATTTATTTAAAGAAAATGAAAATTTCATATGTTTTTTTATGTACGAAATAAAATACGAAGAGAGTACTGGGATACACTTGTTATGATTTTTTAAAGAATACAAATATCAACAACAGTGGTGACTACAATAAATATAAGCAATAGTTACTGCTTTTGTATCTTTTGTCGTAATTTATTTTACTGTAATATTGTAATTGTTATATCAAACAGAAAATACCCTGAAGTAACGTTTCATTATAAGACAATCTACCCAAGGAGAAACTTTAATATAAACTCACTCTGTTATATAAGAACATATATGTAGATGGATGTGTTAACACTAGGGATTGCAATTTCCCGAAATTTAGATTTCCCGGGAGAGCGGAAAAATTGTCTTCATCTCGGGATCCCGCATTAAAAACTATATCTATCAGTACTCGATCTGAGTTGAACTAATGAAACTCAAATAAATATTTTAAACTATTTCAAAGTATTTTAACAAATGTTTTTAGAAATTACAGATCTCAGAAATTAGGGTCTGATTTTATAAAACGATACGAAAAAGGAATTTTCCTTTTGTTTTACTTAATCAGGCCATAGATAACATTTTTTAAGTAAAATTCATAAATCTCCTTAAATATAAAATTTATTAAAAATTAACTAGAAATTTTATTTCCCAATTAGTAGCTGTATATGTATAGTATAATCCCTTTTTCGAAAACCTGCAATGTGATTAAAAAATTTTTCGCTTGTCGAATTTTGATGGTTAGAGGACTATATTCGGTTTACCACTTTACCAACAAATAAAAAGAAATATAATGCCTTAATAATATATTTTATTTACACGTAAAGAAAATAATACATATATTCGTTCCACAAGCAATACTTTCTTAAAAAAAGAAAAAAAAAATACAACAATAACTGATAAGCATACCCGATATTTGTGAATGCGCTAAAAACAAAGAAATTTTGAAACTAAATGTTAGAGAAAATGTCTGAAATTATAAAAAAATATAAATGCGTCGTACTTTTTCGACAATTTCTTGGTACTAAGCATTCGCGTAATATTTGAGAATTTTAAAAATATCGACATCGCAATATTAAATTTTTCTGAATAAAATCTCGAAACTAAATTCTTCAAGAAATTATCTATTCTTTTTAATTTCTCGAGGATTTGTTATTAAATGAAAAGAACGTAGTTTGTTTGTTTGTACTACTACTAATTGTCTAAATAGTTTTTCAAAAGCTATTTATCAAAATCTATTTCAAAAGCTATGCAAAAACTATTTATCTAAATATCTAGTATATTTTTTGCAGACTAATTCAGAAAATTTGGGCAAAACGATTCAAATATTACCACTCTTATGTAAATGACTTTATTAATTTTATTGCTAATTATTTGAATTATTATTTTTGAAACGTAATTTAAGTTTGAAATAAAACATAACTTAATTTTAGATTGGGAACAAAATGGAAATGAAACAAAATAGAAAATATCGTTTTAGAATTATTGCTGATGTTAATAATCACAAGTTGTTATTAATATTAATATCGAATAATGTTCATAATTTTTTGATTTGATATCGTAAACAAACCATTAACGAATATTTTTACGTTTCTTTATTGATATTGCTAAAGATTCACTATTAACACAATAGACGAACCTTCGAGATCAAAGGATATGTTACCACAAAGTAAGTGACGGGTGAGCTGAAGCAGATCATATTCGAGAATGATAGTCGTTCTCGAGTGTTTTGTCAGAGAAATGTTCGAGCAATGTTCGAACAGGATATTATTATCGAAGTTTATGGTCTTCTGGGTAAATGTATTTATATATTATTGTATGTATATACAAATAAACTGATTGTATACACAAAAAACAACTGCTTGGTTATACAAAAAACAACACTAATAATCATTGCAATGCTTAATATAAATGTTTGTGTGTGTGTATTACTAAAACATTTTTTTTCAGTTTTTGGCCCATAACTCGGTTGTTTATGAACCAATTAGGTTGCTTCATAAAAACCGAAATTGTATAAATATATTTATGCGATCTACATAAAAAAGAAATCCGTAGGTTAAACAAGGGCTTCAAAAAGTCAAAAATGAGTTTTGCCCGATATCTCGTTTATTATTGGGCTTATTTAGCGCATTTATTTAGCATAAAAATTCAGAAAGAAATTTCCAAATCTTCTTTGCAAAAACAAAGTCCCTAGCTTATGTAGAGGCTTCAGAAAATCGAAAACCGGTTTAAAGAACCGTTTTTTTTTTTGTTTTTGACATAACTTATCAGTGGGCTTCATAAACGCCATTTCAATCAATCGACAAACGAACGGATGGACGTCGTCCTATCGACATTATTTCTTACACGGATCCAGAAAATATTAACTTTTTTGCTCTCCGATGAAAATTTTGAAGATTACAATCAAAATGACAAGCTTATATATACTCTTTACTCCTGTGGCAAAGGGTATAAAAACAATTCATTTACTGCATCTACTAAATATACTAATATACACTTGACTAATTGAAGAATATTTATTTTTTTAAATAAAACATACATATGTATCTTATTTTATTCACTCTAAAATTTATATGAGTTATACTATGTACTTAAGCATGATTCCTGGAAGCGAGCCTTATATGGGTATGTTCAATTATGGACCAATACTCATAAAATTTGGCACTGAAGGTTTTACTTATATAAAACTTATTTTTGTCAAATATTAACCTGATAATATCATTTGTATAAGATTTATGCACGTTAAAGAGATTTTGTGAAGAGGAGTTTATATGGGAGCTATGGCCATTTATGGACCAATCTTCAGGAAATTTGTTACATGAAGTGCGATTCAGTAACTTGTTTTAACGATAATCGAATCGTTAAAATTAGTAAACAACAAAATTGTCGATTTCTTTATTCTCTATCATTTTTAGCGATATTTGTTTGCGTCAACTTAAAGACTTAAAGAATATATTGACAAAAATTAGCCAAAAAGTCAACCAAATGATTCTGTCGTTGTTTTGTGGTTGTAGCCTGTGCTTCCATGGTTATAGACCATGCTTCTACTTTTGCGATTATTGTTTTAGGAGTAGTGGTCATTTTGAAGAAAACCATTAACAGAAACACATCTTAATCAATATCAAAGAGGTAATTTAATCAATTACTGTCTTAAAACTGTTAAAAAAATTTCAATTTGTATCAAGTTTGTTTGTTTATTTTTTATTTGGTTTTGAACCTTACTTTTATTTCGGCATTTCCTTGTGGAGACCTGCCACACGAAATAATAGTTATATACAATCGTTTAAGACTACTTAGTGAATCACACAATCGTTACTGCAAACAACAAAAGCTATTGACAAGTTTTGCGATTGTCGAATCGTTAAAAGTTACTGAATCGCACTACTGGTAAATTATTGAAAATGGTCTTAAAAAGGGCAGTCATTTTTTACGGAGATCTGCAAAAACAACGAGTACGAAGCAAATTAAAATTTTAAATACCGGGTCTTAAGTTGACTTGCAAGGCGGTCTGATTAACCCTTAAAAAAAAGATATTTTTAGTTGAAAAATGTTTATAAAATGGATATTTTTTAAATATTACAGAATAGTGCGTTGATACTAACATCTAGATGATCTTATGCACTTCAGGCTGATTCATGGAAGTGGGTTTATATGGGAGCTATAGTAAATTATGAACCGATGAATGTTGTTTCTATTTACATAAACCTTATTTGTGTCGAATATTAACTTGATAATAACATTCGTATGAGATTTATGCACGTTAAAGTGATTTTCGGAAGAGGGGAGCTATGGTCAGTTGTAGACTGATGATCATAAAATTTGGTACAAAGATTGATAATTACACAGAACTTCCTTACACCGAATTTCATTAAAATATTCTTATTTTTGAGTACTTAAACTCTATTCCTGTGGGACATTTGTATGGGGGCTAGATGAAATAATGGACCAATCACAATCAATTTCAATAGGTTTCGTCCTTGAATTATTCATTGAATTATCTTTAAAATTGCGACCCGTACATGGACAGCCAGCCAGCCAATCATCCAATCAGCCATCAAGCTAGACGGACGGGCGGACATCGTTAGATCAATATAAAAAGTGATTCTGAGTCGATTGCTAAACTTTAAAGTGGGTGTGGATAACTTTTGCTATGCGTTACAAACATCAGCCAAAACGCACAATACCCCAACCACCTATGCTGGTGTAGGGTATAAATATTATTTGCAATAAAATATATTTGTTTTTACTAGGGTATCCAAATTTTTCGATTTTTCCATTGTTCGAATAAAACGAATAATTCGAATAAGGCCTTATTATTTAAACTGTTAAAATAATTCAAAATATAAATACAAATGTTAATTTTTTGTAAATTTTCAAAAATTTTATTATAAAATGAAAACAAAAACAATCTAAAAGTTAATAATTATTTTTGAATATACTATATATGTAAAAGTCTTTGCAAATATATTAAATAACAAATATTTTAATACAATAAGTAGAGATCGACTTGTGTTAATACGATAAATATGTATGTATATGTATTTAAGAAAATGAATTAAAATAATATTTTCAAAACAGAATAGTTTTTAAAAATCTTGATTTAAGCCATTTTCGCTCTTTAGTATTTTCAAAGTGCATTGAAAAGCATTTCTAATTTATTCGTCCTCTACTACGTTCTATCTAAATATAAAAAATTGTCCATAATTGTATCATAGTTCTTTCTTGAACTTTTGAAATTTTGTACAATTTTGCATTATGGGCATGCTCTAAAATTTGAATACAACAATTGTGTTTTGTTGCTGACATTCATAGGCAATTTCATACAAATTTTAAATTTTTATACATGAGGAGTTAACGCGTAGATTATTAACTTTAACGTCGATAAAAGTACTATGGATATTTGAATGTCAATATATCAAATAAATATAAAAATACAAATAAATAGAATGAAATGAAATTTTTATTAACAGTTTTTTATATAAAATATAAAGATCTATTTGTGAAACTTTTGTTTGAATATTAAGTGATACCAAGCCGGGTGAGTATTGTTTTTTTTATCAACATTAACACTCAATTGTATATAAGAGCATTTAAAATTTTTAAACATCTTGCATGAATACGATCTTTTAAATGTATGGCTAATTTTTTAGAAAAAAAAATTGTTTACCTTTTATAATTTTTTTTATTAAAAATATTATAATATCTTCAAACTCAATTAATGTTGCCGAATATTTACGTAATTCTTTAATACCCACATAAAGTGGCTTCATAGTATCAATAAGTCGCTTAAAAGTTATATATCACTATCCGAGAGCGTAATCAGACAATATATTGACGCATTTATAAATTTTCAGAAACTTTGTCACAATGTTAGATAAAGATGTCAATCGATGTTTAACGTCATATGTTCGTCTTTCTTGATGCAAACCAAAGACTGATCATCAGATTTATTGAACATTTAAAAACATTTACATACGCGATCTATAATATCACTTATAGAACAATTTCAGTTTCTATGTTGATTCCAAAATCATTGAGTCTTTTTTTGATTAAATAACAAATGTTAGAAACAATTATTTTATTTTTAATTTTTTAGGTCCGAAATTAAAATGCTTATATGATTTGTTTTTAGAATTATAACTTCTTACTGTAACGTTTATGTATTTATAAAGAAAGATATATGACAACTCAGCTACTGTTATTGAATGGCGACCTTTACTTTCAATAATTTGGCGGATTTCCGAAATATTACAACACTTTTCTTACCCTAGTTTTTACTACATTTTAAAATTGGGAGATATTTCTGACAAAGCACATCTTACTTTATTTTCCACATTCAAGCTTGATATTAGTTTGGATTTTATGAACTGTAGGGTAGAAAAACTAGTTTTGCAAAAATATGTAAATACAAACTATAGCAAAAGTTTCATTGCTTCATTCCCAATCAACTTGTAAACTTTGTAATATTTTAAACAAAAATATTCAACCAATTTAGATTCATAGTCATCTTTGACATAGTTCTATTGCTTATTTATAAAAAATTGTCGGGTATGTCATCAATAGCAATGTTGAATAGATTACGAAGTAAACTGTTTTGACAAGAATTCGTTCCAAGCTCCGGATAATATCAGTAAATATATCTTGAAGTGAATCCAAATATGAATATTATAATTTTCATATGTTCTTTTTGAATATCAAATGAATCCAAGATATCATTCAATAGTGAAAATTAGGAATATTATGGTAGAGGGGATTAAGGACCTCTTTCAAATTAATAAATTTTACATATAAAAGCACTTATGAATTAAAATAATATTTTCAAAACAGAATAGCATTTAAAAATCTTGATTTAAGCCGTTTTCGCTTTTTAGTTTTTTAAAAGCGCATTGAAAATTTCTAATTTGTTCGTCCTCTACTTCGTTCTATCTAAATATAAAAAATCATTCATAATTGTATCATAGTTCTTTCTTGAACTTTTGAAATTTTGTACACTTTTGCATTATGGACATGCTCCAAAATTTGAATACAACAACTGTGTTTTGTTGCTAACAGTCATAGGCAATTTCATACAAATTTTAAATTTAATATATTTATTTGTCTGCCTTTTAATTTAATGTTAAGATTGTTTATTGTCTCGAAAAATTTACTACGTGTATAGTAGTTTAAAGAGCACTTTACTTGTATTTGTACTTGTAGGTAGATTACGCAGTGAGATTTAAGAGATTTAAAAAACTTGATCGCGACCTCCATTTGTACACCTATAGATGTTGTAGAAAAAGGTTTAGTAAACAATAATTATTCCTCTATTTTACTTTCTGCAATAAAATGAAAATAAGCTTAAATTAGAAATATCAGTCGTTTTATTACACTGTATGCCATCATTTTTTTTTCAGAGTTATCTGACGAAAGGATCTCATGGCTTTTTCTTTTATGAGCTTATCTAACATTATATCAGCAACGACAGCAAAATAAGGCCTTATTAAAAGTTCACCATTTGTATGTGGTTGCTTTGCTTTTGATACTAGCATTGATATACTGTATGAAGCTTCAAGAGATTTTTTCCCTAAATGATAGGCAACTTTGGCATAATTATATATGCCAAAAAATAAAAAAAATAAAAAAAGATATCATGTGCAATAATTTCATACATATTTTCGGTCACTCTCACCCTGGAATATTGTTACAGAGCGCTAGGGGTCCGCGGACCACCATTTGGAAACCTTACTCTAATGTATATATATTAAAGATGTCTACAAAATCTTTTCAATTAGTTATACTTTTTACTTGACCCAGTGGTTTCAAAACTATATTCGGTCAAATTTATTCAGGCCATGACCTGAAAAGTGAAAATTTGAGATTTGAGGAACTTTAAGTGAAAAATAATGTTAATATTCAAATTAAAAATAAAGGTATCCTATTGAAATTTTGATACAATGTGGACAAACTTGTCCTAAAATTAAAGAATTAAAAAACTCCCACTTTTTGTACCAAAATATCCAAAACATCTTCTAAAAAATTACTTCTTTCATTGAAATCGTCACTGTGTCTTTATAAAAGTCGTCCTTTACAAAATTTTTTGTGCGCGTTTTCACAATATATGGAGATAGTTAATTAACATAATTTTTTCTTATCTTAGCTTTGCCATTTGAGAATTTTACAAACAAATTCAAGAAAATTGTGTAAAATTAACAAATTTTACTATGAGTTTGCTTTACTTGAACTTTCGTTAAAATTTCTATTGAAAGCAATAAAAAACTAATATAACACAGAACAAAAAACTAATTTTGTAAGTGAAAAAATATTACCAGCTTTTTGGAAAAAAACCTAAAAATTTGGATTTTTTTAAAGTTTCAACTTCAGACTAATATAACTTTTTATCGGGTCAATATATTTATATGACCCTTTCAGCATTATTATTCAAAATTCTATAAGGAAACTAGTATAAGTTTTAAAAAATATTAAGGTCCAAATTAAGCCCGTCAATATAAAATATAAAAAAAGGAGGCTAAAAGTGAAGAAAAAAGTTATTTCAGCCTAAATATCTCCTAAAGCAAAAGAGATAGCTGATATACATTTGTAAGCGTATTTTTTCTATAGATGTATAAGGACTATCTATGTTTAAAATTTCTGTGAAAAAAAATCATAAATTAAATTTTGACGATTTGGAGGTCCACCCAGTACTCCTTCTGGCCTGCTTGAGTACTGTGCTCCTCCGAATCAACTCGAAAACCCCTCAGCTCTAGCCTAGTCAACTTTTTATTCGGATCACAAATTACAGAATTATTTTCCAAAAAAAACATTTTAGAACCACTGTGCTTGATGAACCTTTACCGTTGAGAATTTTTAAAAAGTGTCCAAAAAAGAGTATTTAAAAAAATCGACATTGGAATTTTTTGAAAAAGAAGATGCCAACTGCTTCAGTAAGTAAAAGATTCTTTAAAATTCGATTATCTGATAAAAATAAAAACAAAGAAATTTGTATTTTAAGAAAAACTACTTTATTCAATTTTACTAATAATAAAATAATTTGTTTATAATAATTTTTTTTATTGTAAAAATAAATATTTATTCATAAAAATATTTAATATAAAATTCCCTTTTCGGTAATTAGGCCTTTGTATTATTGTGCGAGGTCTTCTCTGGGACTCCAATCTTACAAATCCCTGCCTAACAAATTTAGGACTGAAAGTATGTATTCACAAATGTTGACCTTAAATCTATTGAAAATTTATTTTTAATTAGTGATAATTAAAAAAAAAGACATTCCACCGTAAAACTGCTATGAGCTAAAGTAAAAATATAAATTAGGATATAAGAATTCATCAAATCTATTTTTTATTTTCCCAAATCGGTCCAAAAACATTCGGCAGATAGTTGTTCAAAAACTTATTTTTTAATAGTTTAAATTCATTTATAAATTCTTCAAGGTATTTTTTTATATTCGTATATTGTGAAGCAATATCAAAATTCATTTCTTCGTTGGAATTAATATATAATGGGACGAGATATTTCAAACAACATAGTTTCTCGTCATTTAGCATATAGTCTTAAAAAGTCGCGATTTAGTTCTAGTTTTAAAAAGAGGCCAAAAAGTGGCCAGATGGTTGAAAAAGGGGCAATTGGCGACTAAAATCGCCAAACGGTAACGCTGGCTTAGTGGTCTTTAGAGTTGACATATTTTTAAGATGTTTCATCGAATTGCTCTAAAATAGGTCTGTCATTGGACTTGCTATCAAAATCCTTAATAATATGTATTAAAATGAGTCTTTCCATTTAAACTAGCATCATATACATATATATATATATATATATATATATATATATATATATATATATATATATATATATATATATATATATATATATATATTAGTTTTTGTTAAAATTCTATCTGCCTTAAATTAATGTTAGTGCTTGATTTAAAATCATGAAACGAAAAGCGAAAAATTTCCCTGGAAATCCTGGAATGTATTCTCTAATTAACACATCAACTCATATATTAAAAATAGTTCATAGTAGTTGTTATGTATTATGTATTCAACTCTTTTGTCTTATTTTTTATCCCAGCAAAAACACAAACACATAAGTTTGAAGTATGATGATTGTAGCAATAATATCAAACGTATTTTTTAAACTAAGTTCAAATAGTGATTCGAGTTCTAAGTTTTAATTAAAATTGAGATTAATTAGAGAATAATAATTTGATAAATGACATAAAATCATTCATAAGCCTAAAGACATGTTTAAATTTAAGAAAATTTAAAAATACAGCACTTTAAACTAACTACAATCTGTAGAAAATTCATTGACATAAAGTTTAGAAAATTTAGTAAGTGGAAAAGAATTAAGGAAACAAAAAACAAAAATATTTTTTTATTTTATTTGCATTGAAATAAATATACCAAAATGTAATGTATTTATGCATGATTCACATGTAGTAGCAATCCACGTTTAAAATATATTTAAGAATTGTTTGAGAATGATTTGGTAATAAAGGTATTTCTCAATTTGAGACGAAAATCATTTTTTCCATTCGCAAATGTTTGACACTTGTGAAAGTATTTAATGTCGAATCATTCTCAATTAAAACTAATCCTCCGTGTTTGCTGGGATGTTGTCTTTGGTTTTTTATTTTTATATGTATGTATACGGTATAGAGTTGTACTTGGTTATAATGTCAGTAAAAAACATAACATATTTTTTTTATAATCTTGTACAAAAAACAAACTTAAGATGTTATATAGTATCAGTAATACTAGGAAAATAAAAATAATAATAATAATAATAAATTATTAGAGTACTGCGGGATTTATTGCACACTTAAAAAATTTTGATTTATAATTAATAAAAATATGCTATAAAATCGTGCTTTTTATATGAAAACGAACATAAATTTTTATATAGAATTAAAAAAAAACTATTTTCGAATTTCTGCTGTTACTCTCCCCAGAATCGTTTTTTGGGAAATAGTTTTATTCAAACATTTTTAAAATTTATTAACTTTTTTTTGAGCGGTCTATTGGCCCTTTCAATAAATACTTTAAGGAGCTTAGATGATCAGAATTAAGAAAAGTGTTTAAGCTTTTCAATATAGTTCTTTTTTACATTTTAATAAAACTTTTTCTCCCTTCCACATACTTACATCAAAAACTCTGACAAATAAATATGCACGTCCTCTAATCGCTAAAAATTACTTTTAACAGCTTTATTACATATTATTTGATTTACATAGTATTTGCTTTCCAAATTTAATTAATTCAACGATTGGGTATAATACAACAGAATTTAATAGGAAAATAAAAAAATAAATAAAATAAAAAATAATCATAATACAAAAAAAAAATAGGAAATTTTTACATTTTACAGTTACATATGCGCTTAAATCATTTGAATAAATATATTTTGATTAAAATCTCATTTAAACTAGATTTTGTGCATATGTAAGTGTACTATAAGGCTTAAATAAATTGTAGCATACATATTTTTAAATAAAACATGAACGGAATAAGCTAAAAGTAAAAGTAAATAATTTTATTGAAGCATTTTTTTCTGCAAATTCTTCTAATATATTATTTTCAATGTAAATTAATTGGTAACAGGATTTTTTAAAACTTTTTGGTATGCATTCTGAAAAAAATAATTTTAAGTAAATTCACAAAATTTTTGTATCGAGTTAAATAACTAACATCTATTTTGGGCATTTTTAGCTTTTAATTGACCCATATTGTATATGGAAACAAATACACAAGGAGCCGAACATATTTCACATAGCTGTAAAGTACTTCTCACTTTTTGGGCTTGGAATACATTATTAACACTTTTTCTTTTTCTAAACTGATTTTCGTCCCATTCACAAATTCCCTGTTAAGCTTCTTGATTCAAAGTAACTAAATCAAAATTTTCTAATAACTTAAAAATAAGAATTAAAAAATCTTTTTTATATTTTTCTTCGACTGCTCTCTATAAATCAATGGATTTCTAAAATTTGATTTGTTCTTAAATCTGACATATTTATATGTTATTACGAAAATTATATGTAATATTTTATTTATGTGCATCGTTACCGATGGGCGACTTTAGTCGCTAATTGCCCCTTTTTCAGCCACCTGGCCACTTTTTTGGTCCCTTTCTTAAAACGGAACTAAATACCACTATTGCTAAATGACGAGAAACTTACTTGAAATATCTCGACTCATTTTATCCATAAAATATTAATTAAGAAATTAATTATTTTCAGATTATTTCATAATATAGTGATGCAATAAAAAAAACTCGGAGAATTTATAAATGAACTGAAACTTTTAGAATCTAAAGCTAATGAGAAAGACTTTGAACAACTATTTAAAACATCACCGGATTGGGAAAATTAACAAACAGATTGGATGAATACTTATATCCTAATATATATTTTTAATTTTCCTCATAGCAGTGCCTCGGCGGAATGACTTAAGCTCAGTACTGTGCTCATGCTCATGCTTTCAGTCATAAATTTCTTTGATGGGCATTTGTAAGCTGGAGTTCGAATGAAAACCTCATTCGAAAGTATAAAAGTTTAATTTCTAAAAAAAATTGAATATTCATGAACTTAATTCAACTGGAACAGAATTTATTTTGCCTTAATTCTCTACTACTTAC
The DNA here is from genome assembly GCA_932274085.1 of Protocalliphora azurea. Classification (NCBI taxonomy): domain Eukaryota; kingdom Metazoa; phylum Arthropoda; class Insecta; order Diptera; family Calliphoridae; genus Protocalliphora; species Protocalliphora azurea. The sequence continues at coordinate 68,423,378 of OW026523.1, read as the reverse complement.
AACTTTTTTCATTAATATATTACTCATGAAATATATGAAAATAATGCTATAAAGATTTTATACCTATATGAATGCATTTTAAATTTTTATTATATGCCAGTTGAGAATACTATAATTACAATCAAACTTATTTAATCACGAAAAAAACATTCTGCAGGGATGGGAATTTAAAATATTTTTCGATATCAAGCAATTTTTCAAGTGGTACTTTTTCCACCCTCAGGGTACTAAAATTCAGATTATTGATAAGTATTTATATTTATAAAATTCAAAGAATGTAGTTTATATATCTAAAACAGTCACCGGCACCTATAGCAAACCGAAGCCAATTGTATTCAGTATTTTCACATATAAAATACGAAGGTTAACGAAGCTAAACAATTGAGAGCGAATAAAAGACAAAAAAACCTTTAGTTTTGTTATAGCTTTCAACAAGGCGGGTTCATGCCACTTGTTTAAGCAAAAACAAAATACATGGCAAAGATCGTAAGAAAAAGTTATCATTATATTACACACTCGCAACAACGGACATAAACAAACCAAATGTACTAACACATTCAAAGTTTTACGTTCACTCTTTTTGCCTATCGCTGATTTAAAATGATGGATTAAATATAATACTAAATCACTAAAATATTTTATTCATGATAAATGTTATAATAAAATATTAAAATTTTTTAAAATACTAAAACAAAATTAAAGAAAATTTTACATATCAATTCCTTAAAATCGATTACTTTAGTTTTAGTTTTGTTGAAAAATAATATGTACATTACATAATTTTTTTGAAATTTGAAACATTTTCACTTGCAATGAACTTTAATATATAGAGCACAAAAACTTGAAAATTGTTCAGGTAATTATTTTATAGTGATTCTTATAGTTTTTAAAAGAAATGAGTTAAACGTAGTCTAAATCAAACTATCGAACTATATCTCAAATGTTATATATATGAATTGTCTTAAATACATGTGTAATATTTTGGGAACTAAATCTCAGGCATTTAATCAAGGGATCGCATTTATCACTATTTCATAATTACTTCTGAACACCAATATATAAATCAAAATCAAAAAATTACATAACGTATTATTTTATACCTCTATTCGAAAATTAAATGTACTAAAGCTTTTAAATAAAAACAATTTTATAGAACTTGGGTACGATATCGCCACTAAGTAATACTGGGCCTTAAAATCTCCAAAATATATAAGTTTTATTTTAAAAGGTTTATTTTTGAATCGAATTGTGGAGAGTATCAAATTACTTATGGGAGTCCTTTGGTACTTTTTAATATTAAATAATATCAAAAAAGTACGATCGTATCATCTTTACCATTTTTGGTATCCTACTTTATAAATTTAGTAGTCTGTATATTTAAAAGAGTAACGTTGCTGAGTGATTGATGATGTATTACATATTAATATGTAATACATCATCGTGCAGCTCAAACGTTTGAAGCTGTCTGGTACTTTCTTGGAAATCAGCTCTTTTATTATTTTCTATTACATTAATCCTAGAAATATAAAATTACTTACATGTAGTCCTAAGTAAATGAAAATACATTAGAAATATTTGGCATAGAAGCATAAATTGAAGTTACATGGTTCAATGTGGATGAGAAATTATAATTGGTTACTTTGAGGTGTTTCTGTATTTTTCTTTCATGGTAGTTTTCGAATTTTCTATAATATTGAACCTGGAAATATAAAATTAAAGATAAATGGTCTTATATGGGTAAGAATTCATAAGAAGAGACTTTGTGGTACTTTTTCGTTTTCTAATGGCCATTTTTTAATTTTCTGTAATATTGAAACTAAAAATGAGAATACATAACAGGGGACATTATGCTACTTTGTATTATATGGCACTTTTTGAATTTTTTTACTAATTAATATAGAAGCATGAAATTAAAGATATGTGTGGGTTATAATCCACAAGCCCATTTATTCAAATCTTCTCTACTAATAATAGAAATAATTTGGTAGTTTGTGAAACTTCGATCATTTGGGAGTAAAAACTGGTACTTTATTGGTACCCTACGAATTTTCTGAACCAAAAGACATAAAGCAAATTTTTAATTCTATTCTTTCCTAAATCCTATTATTTATTTTACTTTTTAGTACTTTTTTAACAAAAATAAGTTTTTAAAAAGTTTATTGTTTTTAGTGCCGAAGCTATGTGGTGTAGAAATTTAAGACACCGATATTACAACTGTTCCCATGGAAGTTAGGAGTTATAGTTTAATTTTTCGGTTTTTTTTCTCTTTTTGTATTACGTTATGTTATTTCTAAATAAATAGCTATCAAGTTTATATCTGGTCTATGTAGGAGTCCCGCAAGTAAACTAAGTGTATTATATGCTTATACTTCATAAAAGTACTGCAAAATTTAAATAAAAAAGTTTATTGTATTCCACGTGTTCTTGGCTCTCATTTGACATCCTTGTTGGGTTAATATAACATTTGAAAATATTTTATATATTTTTTTGAAATTTTAAAAAGTAATCGAACACGAAATGAAAACCTGAGCTCGCATTTTTATCATAAGATGTCTATACAATAATAGGTATGTAGTTCAGTTCCTAACATACGAACTATAATATATAATATAACTATATATACAAAAATTTCATAAGTTTTTGCTTTTCTTCTGTTTTTTAAAGAATGAATATTTTCTAATAACTTTTTTATTTGTTTAATATAATATGAATTGTTTAAATGTATTTAGTAGACTTATTAAACAACCTCTGAATGTAAATTAGTAAATAAAAAATGTAAAATATAAATTGCAAATAATGTAAATACTGTAATGTAAATAATGAAGATAAGTATCTAGAATATATAAAATCTAACCAGTGGAGTCGAAGGCCATATTAGCTAGTACTCGCTTCCTTATTATATAGTGTCATTTTTCGTATTATATAATATTAATAAAAAAATAAATAAAAAAGTATTTAGTAGAATCGAGTTCAGTTGTTTTTCATAAAATAACAAAATTTTTTGTTTTTATCAGATAAACAAATTTTATGCAGTTTTTAGGTATTGAATCAGTTGATCTCTATTTTGGTGACTTTTTTAAATCCCCTGTTTTGGACACTTTTTAAAAATTCTCCATGTTAACGCTGCTTATATGTTCTATAAAAGTATTTTGCATATTTGTATTTGCTTTAAGAATTCGTTTCCGATTTGCGTTTATATTCCACTACAAAATCTTTTTCCAGAACAATGTTTTTTTTTTTTTTCTAAAATCACACTAAAAATTCTTAGAAATTTTTATAAAAATTTTTAGTGAATTTTTGATCGAAATCTTAAGTGATTTATTGTTTGGAACGATCCTGATTCGTTATATTTTAACCGATTTGAAAGACTTTTGTGAGGATTCACTGTAGACCTTTTGCAAAAATATACCAAAAAAGGATTTGTTTAAGATTTTGTGCATATTGTTAACTTTTTGTTAGTAAATAATTTTTAATGAAATTTTACACCTGAGTAGATTTTTTGATGCTTAAGTTTAAGTATTAATAATTTTTTTAGATTATTTTTAGATTTTTTTAGATATCCCGCAATTCCAAAAAGCTTTCAAAAATTTCCAAAAAATGGATCTTTTTTTTTGCTTTATCAAAAAATTAAGAACACAAATAACGAGATAAGTCAACTTTATTTCAAAGTAAAATTTAAATTACTTGGTAATTCCAAAAAATTTGGACCAAGCTCGGATTTTGAACATCCCCGATTTTAATAAAATTTAGCACATATAATCTACTCTTCTATGCGCTTCATATGGATTATTAACCTGCACCATAACGCTAATGGTTCATATTCTATGAACCTCTAAATTTTTTTATTTATGCATAAAATGAATTACTTTAAAAAACAAATATAATAGGTTAATAAAGAGCTTTTATTACATATTAAAATAATTGGACATTAAGGGGGCTGTATGCGAGATACCAGAAGTGAACTCGAGAATTTGATGTCGGATTCAAAAATCACTAAAGAGAAAATTTTGAATTTTTGGAAACCTCATGAACTATTCTTTCATTCTAGGGGTGATTGGCACAATTTTTTTCGATCCATCCTAATATGCATTATTAGATTTCAACAAACTTGGTATCATTGGAAAGGACTGAGATTCTTTTTTATCAAACGATATTTGAAATTAATGTATCTTTATAGTGTAAAAATTTCAAAATGGGATATCAATGGAATTTTTCTTTACTAACTAATACATTTTCTATTGAATATTAAGTGGCTTTTAGGCATGTTGATATATTTATTTAAATTTTAGTATAAAAGATCATTATTTCTTGAAATGGATTGCATATATATATACATAATAATTTCAAATTATTTTAGAAGTTTCATGAATACATTAGCAGACATTTAATCTATTGCAACGCACTTTACAAAATCCGCTGTATTATTTGTGATGATTGTAGAGATTATTTACAAAGACAAGATCTACTGAAATTTATCATGATTGGTTCATTATTTCACTTATAACCCATACAACTTTTTTCTTCGGAATAGTGGTTTAACGCATATAAATATCTGAAACATTTTGCACTTATGTAATTTCAGTAAGTATAGATCGTTGTACCAAACTTTAAAAAAAGCGGTTCATAATTGATCATATTTTTCACAAAGATTCCGCTGCTTTAAAATTACATTAAAATGAATAAATTCCACATTAATATCAACATCAATATAAAATTTTATATATTTCAGCTGTATATAAATATAAATCATCATATAAAATTTAATAATAGGTCTATAATCGAATATGGTTCCCATATAATCCCCATTCCCGAAAATCAATTAATCTTGCAAAAATCTCACATAAATATGAACATCGAGATCAAATTCGATACAACTAAGTTTTGCACAAGTATAGATCGGTCCATTGACCACGGCTTCCATATAATTCACATTCGCGAAAACATAGTTAAACGTGCATAAGACTAATGGCAGAAAATGATCTGGAAGCCGAATTAAGGTCACTACATCCAAAAATATTGAAAAAAAATGAAACACGTTCCGGAGAGGTTGCATAGTAAAAGTATCCTATATCTTTGACGTCATAGGTGTGAGATATGGTTTTTGAATTTAAGGCAATTTGCTAGTGATTACAAAGAAAGTTCGAATTTAAGTTATATGAAATAAGTTTTCTGTTGTGTTTTCTATTTAAGTTCAAGAATATCTACAAAAAATTTTTTATATATCCAACATGTAGCATACATGTGTAAGTGATTAAAATTTTTGTGAAAATATTTTTAACATTTTTTTTTCTTCTGTTAGGAATGTTGATCTGTGGTTTTATTAAGAAATGTTTATGCATGTTCGTGTTAATCATTTGCATCAATGCGCGCAAAAGTTGTAGAGTTAAAAGTTAAAACTTTGAAAAAAAAAAAAATCTTAAAAATAGAAGTATTGTTTTATAAAAACCAAAATAAATGAGTTTTATAAAACTTCTAAAGTGCTATCAGCACATGTCAAAACTATTACCACATCTTTAATATTCATCGAAGAAAAATTTCTCAAATTTTCCAAAAATAATAGTAATAATAGACATATTTTGCCGTATTTTGCTGCAAAAACCAAATGTGGTAGTGCTACTGGTTTAAATCTTATTATTCATGATAATATTCCTTATAAAAATAGCGATTTTAGTTCTTATAAAAAGTGAAAATTCGAACTATAATATGAAATATGTGGAACTGGCTTTTAAGGTTAAGAATATGTTTTTTGTCCATATAATTATAAGTTCTTAAAATATTTTTTCGCACCCAGAATTTTAATATTAAGCAAATAAAATGTTTTCGTTTGACATCAATACTAACGCAATTTATACTTTGTAGTAGTTTTTAAAATTCTGTTCTTTAAATTTAATTTCACTTATGCGAGCAAATTTTCTATAAAGAAACTGCAAAATTAAGTTTTTTTAAACTTGTTTATTGGCCAGCATAAATAGATATTAATACTAAAATAAACACTAATTAACAATAACATTTTATATACATATATACACTGTCTCTAATCGAGCGCTCTAGTATTTTTGATATAATTATAATTTGGTTTTTACAAATGTGAATTAATTTTTTATTGAAAAGGATAATATGTTATATTTACAGTCTTAATTGCTTAAGAAAAAAATGAAAAGAAAAAATTTTTTTTTCTGCAAACGTTGTCAAGAGATAAAAATTAGAGGAAAAAAAAGAAAAGACATTTTATTAATTATTTGAGTAACCACCAAAATTTTTTGGACTTCGTATTCTTTTGCACTAAGTGCAAATCTTTGTTAGATATACTTGTACTAAATCGTATATCCATTTGATCTAAATTGCAGTAAACCGCTTTAATATTAGCATGTCTATGGTTGCGGTAAAAGACTTTAGTGCCATTTTCAGCTTGAATAATGCTTTTGCTATCAAGGTAAAGAAAGGCTTCAGCGGGAACAAATCCTTTAACTATGGATTCTACTATATATTCTTCGTTCGTTTAAAAAGGAGCTATTATAAGGTTATTATCTATACACTGTGAGCACCTTAAGATATAATTTCTAATTAAATTGATTATGAAATTGTCTATACGTATAATGTTTGCATTATTATACAGCTTTTTATTTCAAATGTATTTTAAATAACCACTTTGTGGGTTTCTATAAAGCGAAGTGCAAGCTCTTAAACATTTCCTTTCAAGAGTTCTAAACTTTTCCATATTTGAGGGTGATATGTTGAACCAAATTGGGCATGCGTAAGTTAAAATTGTTCTAATTATGGATTAATACATTATTATCTTAACTCTTTTTTCTATATACTTTGAATTAAATAAGGGTCTGTATATTATGAAAGCTTTCCTTGCTTTTGTAAGGGTTTCTTTGACATGTTGATTATAGTATGGGAATTGTGCAAACATATAGATGTGATTTAATTCCAAACTGCTTTCAGTTCTTTCTAATGTTGTAGCAACATTTATTTACAGGAAGACTAAAAAGTATAGTTTCACATTTTTGTGCATTAATTTTCATGTTCCAATTAATTGCATATTGTTCGACAAGGTTATAAGTTATTTGAAGGTTTGAATTAATTTTTTCTATTTTGTCTTCAGAATGGTAAATAACTATATCATCTGCATAGGAAATTATGTTTTCGATATGTTTTAATAGGTCTAAAATATATAAATCAAACAGAATGGGAGAATTTACAGTTCCTTGCTGTAATCCATTGATAAATTTAAAGCATTTGTGGCTTTTATCATTCTGATAACAAATGAAGAAATTTTTATCACTTATCATATTATATATTAATATAATTTGATAAGTTGGAAACTTATATTGAATTAATTTGTATATTAGACCAGCAATCCATATGCTATCAAAAGCTTTCTCCAGATCAATGAGACATGCTCCTGTGCAGTAATTTCTATGCCAATTCCAGTTAATATCGGAAGTAAGTTTTTGTATAGCGTTTACCGTGCAATGCTTAAATTTAAACCCGAATTGCTTTTCACTATTAATTCTTTTTTTATTGCAAAAATTGTTTATTGTAGTGCTAATACATATTTCATATATTTTGCTTATATTAGATAATAAGCTAATAGGGCGTAAATTTTTGGGACTATTTGGTTCTTTACATTTCTTTGGAAGGATAACAATGTTAGCCATTTTCCAGGTACTTGGGAAATATGAGTTATTAAGAATATTGTTGAATAATTTACAATAATCATAGGCCATTGTTTGAGGAATATTTTTCAGAATAATATTTGGTATGTTGTCAATACCTGCCGATAATTTATTCCTTAAACTTTTAAAAATATTTAATAAATTATTCTTAATTATAAAAAAAATCTTGAGTTTGCACTTCATCCAAATTGTCTGATAGAAATGTATCATTAAAGTTAATCAACGTTTTTTTTATCTCTCTCGTAATTCTTTTTAGCTTCTAAAAAATTATTAAAGGATTGATTGACTTGTTGATGTATATCGTTGTTCGGATTAGTTTCCTTATTTTCGTGGATTGACTCGAAATATGCTCCTATTGTATCTAGCATTTGGATTTTTTCATCAACTATGTAGTTATTTAAGTCATCTTTCCTTAAAAATTGCGGGTTTATTCCCGCTTCTTGAAGATTTAAGGGTGTAAATTTTCAAAGTTTTTTTTTAATTGGGCTAAACATGTTTATTTAATCTTTTGGGTCTATTTTTGTCAGTTTTTCCCTGATACGTCTATTAAAAATTAAAACGAAATTTTTACGTATGAGATTTTTTTTTATAACTTCAACCAAATCTTTGTCAAAGGAAATTCCTCAATCGCTAATGATTGCTCCAATCTATTATGCCTTTTAATTTAAAAAACGATTTTTGGTTTCATTTTTTATCATCGCATAACTTTTCATTAAATAGAAATACGGTTACTTGTTAAACAACACATGAGTTTGCTAACTATTGCCTCTCGACTGGTTATTAGTTTGAATTTAAAACATGTAAATAGTCAATGCAAAACTGAAGTAAATCAAAAATCTTCCATTATTCTGGGAACAAATTTTTTATTTTTTCGAACGTACAAAATTTTTAAATTTAGAATAAAAAATTATTCAATAATTTTTTAACGATTAATCGAATAATTTTCCACTTTTTGTTGAATTATTATGCCTTTTTGAAATTACAAGTGTAAAAAGTTTTATTTAGTTGGAAAATCCTGATGAAAATTATTGAAAATTTAGTTAGGATATGTAAATGTGTAAACCTTGATATTAGATATATATTAATACATTTCGTACGCTGAATTTTTAGTATTATTTGGAAAAAGTAAAGATTTAGGACCGCTATTAAAACTATCCAATAAATAAACTTAGGATGCTATCGCATACACTAACTCTTTTTGGTTATTATAAGTACATGTTATTTCAAAAGTGGCCGATAAGCTAAAGGAACATTTACCATAAAGTTTTATTGCAAGGTTTATACATTTATAGCTGCCATATTTTTTACTTTATAAAAGAAACAAATAAAAACATATATATTCCAGTGTAGTTTTTAGTAATTGTTTATTATTATATTATATTCACGGATCGGTTGTAAATGTAGAGTAGCCTAGTCCACGTACGCCGTCAACCCATGAATGGTTTTACCCCAAACGAACTTAATCGTGAAAACAATATATATATATATGGAAGCCATTAAACGGAAGAAAAAAAGCTAATAAAAAACGTTACGCAACAACAAATAGCAGGAGGTGGCAAGTCTACCAAATATGTGAAACCAGCTTCCAATTCTGGAGGCAAAAGCAGCGAGTTGCCTCTGAGCTTCAGACTAAGTATCTCAAAAGCAGCTCTGGCCCGCATCGGTAAAGAGCCGATGAAAACCCCTGCTTCGGGAGCTGTCTACTCGAAATCAACTCGAGTAGCAGCAAACCCAGTGCCTTCTGTAAAAAAGGAACTGCGGACAAGCCTTCGAGTTCCCAAGTATCTCTTCCCTCCACCAGTAAAGGAGCTACAAACTAGATTTCGAACTCTGGATCTGTGATTCCAAATCAAAAGAGCAAGATATATAGGTCCCAAAGGCCCTTATATGTGTAGGAAAGCCATAAAGACGGGGTACCGCCGATCGTTTTTTGGAATGTCTTGATAAAAACACCAGCCGAATCCCTAACCCCAAAGAAACTTATTTCCCTAAATTGGGTCAAATCTTTACGTTGACTGCGGAGTATTCTGGAAAGTTCTAAAGGAGAACCCCGGACCCTCTCCCCAGTGCGGTGATGCCGGATGATATCGTAGCTGTGTTAGACTAATGACCTGCTCAAGCGAGCGATCGGTCTTGCTCCTGAAGGAAGGCCTATTGGAGATTCCACGTATCGGACGAACCGTCCAAACTATTCTGGAACTCATTCGGTTATGTAACCCTGATATCCCTACAAATAATTGAAAGGTGACCACAGTACCCGAGTCCAACGGAGAATCCAGGGAGATAGTCATCGTCATTAATAAGGAGTTCCTGCCGTCCCTTCGAGAGAAAAGTGGGAAGATATACTACGGTTTCGAGTCTATCTTTCTACATGTCTATCGAGGAGATGACCGAGACAGCCCGATACAGGACGATAACGATCCGACTGCAGAAGAAATGTTATGTGAGGAGACTACTAGCTCTCTCGCTCTAGAAAACACCTACTCAAACTCTGAATTCGTGGGTGAGTTCTTTGAATGGGTGGACGAAATATTTGACGAAGACGCCCTCTTAGACTTGTATCAAGATGACGTCAACGTCACAATCACCCCCATAATTGACTATAGTGAAGATAATGAAAGTTAATATTCATCACTCTAAAGCAGCTTCGCTTGCCCAAGAATCCTGGATCGCAAGCTAAAGAGTTTACGGATTTTGTGCTAATAACTATATTCTGCTACACGTTGCGGGGTAATCTAGGCAGCAGCAGGAAACTTAGTATCTTCATTATCTCACACTGTTGGAACTCTGAAATAGGTGAAACTCGCAAAGAGCGCCGCCGTTTATTTATGAGGCTAAGAGACTGGGAAACTGGTCAGCTTACAAATTCTCAGTAAACAGGTTTAAAAACCTGATCAGGAACCCGAAATGTAAATGTTGGAAGGTCTTTTGCAGCTACGGGGAAGGCCATTCTGAGACTAGTTGTTTACGCAAAATCATGGATTCCCCACTTTCTGCCCCCAAGTGGCAGCTGCACTGCAAGTGGCTATGAGACCTTAGATGTCTTAATGGATGCGCATTTTCCTGGCAGCCACTCTATAACGGAAACCCCTGCGACAGTTTCAGATCTAAGTGACGTTCAGATTCAAATAACTGAAGATGAACTGAGATTTGGAATATTGCCGTCAACACAATGCTCAGGGAGCTTGATTTTCATATGGAAAATATCTGGAAAATATTTGAGAACCTTATCTCATCGCCTTCAAAATGCGCTAGGATTACTCAGTAATTGGAGTGCAAGTAGTGGCCTTAGCGTGAATCCAGGAAAGACGGAATTAGTTCTCTTTTTAAGGAGATATAAAATATCATCTTTCCGACTCCCTTGCCAAAATGGAGTTGAATGGTCAGGCAGTGCAAATTATCCTGGCTCCAGAATACCCAGGCCAGAGCGTCAAAGACAAACATTGCCCTTTTATGTGTAGGAAGGCCATAGAGAAATTTCGGGAATTAAATCTTAAGAAAGCAAAATGGCTCTTCGACATGGTGATGACGCCTATACTTATATATGTAGCGATGGTATGGTGGCAAACGATGGAAAAATCCACCTTTTGTAGAATCTTCGAAAAGGTTCTGCATAGCTCAGCGCTACTAATTATAGGTACGCTACGTGCAACACCATCCAAGGCATTATTCGTTCTGATGAACTGGATGCCAGTGGATCTATTGCCATAATGTCGGCGACTATGCTCACTCAAATACCCCGGAAAATATTATTGCGGATGATGGTTCCCTTCTTCAAAGTGAAGAAACAGACCAACTAGTTTATTAACCGTACTTGTCAAGAATAGCTCAACATAGGTGGGTAAACTATTCCGCATGTTCTATATTGAGACAGGTATGGCCCCTGTACGATCAAAAACGGTCGACTTTAATTTTGGGATTGCCAAGGCGTCAGCTGCGAGCTCTCGTAGCCAATATTATAGGGCATTGAATTACTGGTGCATATGTTAATAGGCTAGGACTCCCTTCTAACGACTATTGCAGAAGTTGCTTTAACGAGGAGGAGGAAGAGACAGTAGATCTTTTTTTGTCACTATCCTGCTCTTGTGAATATAAAGACTGCTGAATTTGGTAGTACGTATATACATGGATTATCTGATCTTTCTGCAATTGATGTCAGAAGAATCAGATCTTTCATTCTTGTGTCAGGTTGGTTCGATTCGAACCTATTCTTGGACATTTGAAAACAGATTCTCATGATCCATTGGAGTAACACAACGGAACCAAAAGGACCCAAGTGAGCTGTATATTTTATATTTACAGCTGCCCATCTAACCTAACCTTATAATTATATTTTTCCACTACTGGCCGTTACTTTCAAATTGTTCATGTTTCCACTGCGTTAATTGGCCAAAAGTAATCGGTTATTGATTTTGTCTTAACGTGTTATCTAAATTACAAAATTTATTAAAAAAAACCAAGTTTTAATAACCAAAAATAGATAAAGATTACTTTATTGTTCATTTTAGTTTGCATTACCTTTAACTGTCTGGTACCTCATATGAAGGTTGTAATAATGGCCTCTAATCAAACGCCTTAAAGTTACAGTAAACGGGGGATGTATAAGTTATTACCAAATTCTGGAAATTTTTCATCGCATATTAATTCAACAAATAACAAAATGTAAAACAAAAGTATATTGATGTAAGTGAAGTGGAAATAAGCGAAGACTCTGAAATATACAACGATGGTGTGTTAACTGAACTGAATCAGTCAATAAATAATACCAAAAATTTATAAATAGCTTTTAGCAATATTGATGATCATTAACTTTATTAAAAATCTAATGTTATGCATTGCCACCATCAATATTAAGTGAAAGAATTTTTTCAACACATCTGTTTTTATTAAAAAAAAGAGCAATATTTAATTTTAAAGTCAAAATGCTCAATTATGTTCTTTATGAATGTTAATTTTAAAATAAATTTAATTTCATTATATAATTTGTCTGTAATTTAATATCTTCATATAGAGCAAGTTAATGAGTTATTATTTTTAGATTTGTTTTATATTAATAAAACCAAGAATTGAATTAAAATATACCACTTCTTGGCATTTTTAAACTTATAATTAATTACTTATTGTTTATTCTTTCGATTTCGATGACATGAATAACTAAAAAAACTACGAAATTTTATAAGGTCAACATCAATGTCGAATAACTGAAAATTATATCTTCACCTCAAGATTTCACCACAGGTTATTTATATAAGTTTGTCATTCCGATTGTAATTTCTACAATATTTATCGAAGACCCCAAATAGTATATATTTTTTGGAGCCTTATTAATAAGAAAGTTGATAAAAAAATGTCCGTCTGCCTGCTGAAATTACTTTTCAGAAAGCCACAGTTATCGGATATATATGTTTTATATATCAGATTATATGGAATATTCCTTAAAATGAAACTAGTAAACATCTGCAAAATCAATCCATTAATGGCCTAGATATCGTCAAAGAACCGAAAAGACCTCTAAAAACGTATTCGTTTTCGACTTTTATAATCACTCATATAAACTAACGACTTCGCTTTGCACAGATTTCGGAAGAAATGAACAAAATCGGTTCGTTAGTAACTGAAACTTTGTGAAGCTTCTATATAAGCTTCTGAATTTCTTTTTGTACAAATCTGTTGTAAATAATTTTGTATAAAGTTTCGGTATTTTGAATTAACCATAACGGTTTATACACAACCGAGTTATAGGCAAAACTCTGAAAAAAATTATTAAAAATGTACACACATAAATATATATAAAAAGCATTGCAATGACTCTCAGTTTTTTTTTTTTGCTAAGCAAGCAGTAGTTATTGATTGTATATACACACTATCATTTTTATGTATGTTTGGACATTTCTTAGTTGGAAATAGGAGCATTATAATGACTCAGTGTTGTTGTTTTTTGTATAAACGTGTACAAAAATATGTATATAAATTTACATATATATAAATTTTATTATAAATTTAGTAGTCATCAGAAACTTTAAGTGTCGTTTTTTTTAAGGAAGCATTGCTTACCATGATAGCTTAATTTTGTGTTTATATTTTAGTAGTGTGGAAAAAATGTATATAATTTTTGTAAGTATAAATGTAAAAATATGGTAGCACACACAGAAAAAGTCATCAAACACCAAATATATTAGTAAATAAGTAATTCAAATACAAGAGCGTTTTTTTAATTTGCACCTCTCACCAAAATGATCATATCAATTACTAAAAACTGTAAAAAACGAAAAACATAAAAATTTGTCCAATTAAAAAGTTGATCAATTCAATCAAGTAGATGATTCAGTAAATGAAAATTTTTAGTGAAAAATAAAATTTTAAATTGTATTCTTATTTTATATTCACTTGAATACATTTATTAATTGAAAAAATATACGTTAATAATTTTTTCTTTGTACTGTAAGGCGTAAATTTTGTTATTTTTTGGGTAAAGTGGTGAAGGGTACAAATGATTTGGTACAGCCGAATATAGCGCTCTAACTGGTTTATATATTTTTCGGTTTAAATAGCTGTATTCCCTTGAGATTTTAGGTGAATGATCTGAAATTTTAGAGATTTTAGTTATTTTGTAAGGTCTACCAAAATTCATCAATAGTTTTCCTGTTTATAAAATAAACTTTAGAAATACAAGACACATAAAATCAGTTTTAAAGAGTTTCGAAAATTTTTTAAATTACTTATATATAAATTTTAATTTTCATTCAGTACCTATAATAAAAAAAGCTTTCTATCTTATTCAACGAACTCAATATACCAGTTTATAGCACAATATATCTGCAAGTATTTATTTTATTAATATTTAAAATGATTGAAATTTGTTGAAAAAATTCCATAATAATTGATAGAAACACAGGTGTACATACCACTTTTTATGTTTCCTTTTTCTCAATAATTTGTTTTTAAACTTTATACAGTTTGTCTGCGCTAACGCTCACATAAAAATTGGAAAAACTTTGTACGATCAAGAATCTAAAACAACATGTAATCGCATGAAAATAAAATGTGTGTCTGTATGTGTATGTATGAAAACATGTAAGTACTTACCAGTACAAGCATAACAATATCTCTAAAAAGTAAAGCAACAAAACCCAGATGAAATTGTGGTGACTGGTTGTGGCGGTGATGTTGTCTATATCCTGGTATAATGTATTTGATTAATATTTAACTAGTTTGTCACTTAGTGACAAATGACTTTCGATAAAAGCTTTAGTTGTGATGAAAAAAAAAAATAATAATAAAAAAAATATATACAAATATTCTTATACAAAAACGAAAAAGTGCTAGAGAAAAAGTTTGTCCATGAACACCAAGCAATATATATTTTACTCTTGCAATAATTTAATATATGCACTGACACAGTGATTAGAAAAAAATGTTACGGGGAGATATTGAAATGTAACTAAAATTTTTAGATCAAATATTAATATTACAAGCATTGGGTAGAATTTAGTCTCAAAATTCAATAGGCTCATGGCTGAATATCATTCATTTTAGTAGCAGTACGTTTTCTTTTATTCCCACAAGGTGGAGTTGTAAAAAAAAAGAAAACATTTATTTATTTTATTTTTTTGTGTGTTATTATTACATTTTATAAGTGATTGAAATATATTTCCGTATATAGATTTCTTACTTAAAACAAATCTCAAAAACATAACAATATTTCAAAATAATCAGTCCTTACTTTCTCACGTCACTGTTCAAATAATACATGTGTACGTATTTCCAATAACACTAAATCTAACGAGATAAATTTTAGTCCATGTATGTGCATAAAAATACGTATGCATGTATGTAATGTGTAAATGTATAAATTTACTTGACTTCATGTATAGATGTGTATGAATTTGAATGAATTTATATGTGTCTAGCTTGCCTAAAAGGAATTGGCAAGAAGGATGTTTAGTAAACCAATTTAAAGTACTTTTTTTTACTTGATACAAAATGTTCGTCGTTGTAAATCGATTTCCATTTGCCACCATAATGGGATAATTTTAAAGTCATTTTAAAAACTGTGTATGTATGCATGAATATATATATTTCCCTTGTCTGTAGGTAGTGCTAATATAAATAGCACACTTGTTTAAAATCAAATTATAAAGGAAATATTTATTTATTTATAGATGATGTAATTATTTAACTTATTTTTATATATTTATGCTATCATTTGGCATCCCTACTATGTTTATAGTATCATCCATACTGTACTTGGTCGGAAGTGCTTTTTATTCAAACCGCTCTGCATAGAATCATAAAATTATTCATTTTTATCTACATCAAGAGTGAATCAAAAATTAATAATGAATCAAATTATATACACATCAGTGAATATCACATGGTACTAAAAAAACATGTAGGTTAGGTTAGGTTAGGTTAGGTTAAAAAGGGTGGCGTCTCTACCCAGAGACCATTCGGTCCATTGTGATCCCTTATATAAAGGCCAAAGAAAGAGAGAGAGACTTTAGTAGATAAGGCAATATAAGAAAAATGTGGAAACTATATCCTATCAATCAAAAACGACTACACCTATGCTACTTTATCCCCATTACGAACCCTATAAGGTTACTAAGTCCTTTGCCATTAACTTCCTCTAGTACGTGTAGCATGTGGCTTCCAAACCACTTCAGTCTACTACGCTGAAGCCCTACACAATGACAAAGTATATGTTCTACTGTCTCTTGCCAAGGATAATATCGCTTTGAGTCTCTATAGAGGCTAGAAACTCCTTCACTTCGTCCTTGGCTGTGATGCAAACTCAAGGCATACAATATGGGGTAACACTGAAATCAACGACAGAGGTGAGTGTCTATTTGATTTCATTAATACAAACCACTTGACTATATGCAACTCTGGCAACGACCCCACATACGTTTTTCCGAGCTCGGTGAACCGTAAAGGATGGGAAGAGATGCTAGACATTACATTTACGAAAGGCAGATCTAATTTATCAGTTGATAGGTGGAGAGTATCCAAAGAGAAATCCTTTTCGGATCATTGCTGGATACTTTCCGAAATTGGACTCGTCTGCAATGTAACAGCGTCAACTTTCAGAAACCCAAGACGAACAAACTGGACTAAGTTCAATAGCATTCTCATGTACAAACTGAAAAAAATACCTCCAGCCGAAGCAGCGACAGAGGACCTTGATCAAATTGAGAGCACATTAAGCAAGGAAATTTTTAAAGCTTTTAATATATCCTGAACAATGACGAAAGCTAAAAAGAGTTTCCCTGCCTGGTGGAACAAGAAACTCTCGAAGCCACGCAAGGAGGCACGCAATGCTTTCAATATTAGCTATAGGACAATATCGTGGCAGTTGTATCACGATAAGCGTAGAGAATATAAGAAAGCAATAAAGATCGCAAAAAGAGATTCATGGAAAGGCTTTTGCGAATCTATCAACAATACCAAGGAATCTGCAAGACTCAGTAAGGTTTTGGCAAATGGTTATAATAATCCATCCTATATTAAAAGGATGAATGGCTCATGGTCAGAAGCGTCGGGGGAATCTTTGGACATTTTGCTTAATACTCATTTTCCTGGCTGTACAGATGTTACAGATCAGGACATGGGGCATATTAAATCATCGCAAGGAATAGAGAATGACATGATATCTGTTGAGAAAATTGCATGGGCTATGGATAGCTTCTCTCCGTAAAAATCTGCAGAGCCTGATGGTATTATACCACAGATGCTACAAAGTGCAAAGGTATACATCACCAAACAAGTTATGCGTGGAACTCCACAAAGAGGTGTGATTTCTCCACTGTTGTGGCTTATTGTCATTAATAGCATCCTGTGCGAATTGGAAGACAAGGAAGTGAAAGTCGTGGTTTATACGGACGATGTAGTGATACTAGTATCAGGACTGTTTCTGAACGTAATAAGCGATATCATGTCAACTGCTCTGACTACACTCAGCGACTGGGCCAAAGAATGTGGATCAGGAGTGAATCTGGGCAAGACAGAGATGGTACTTTTTACCACAAAGACCAAGATTCCGAGATTCAGACTGCCACGGTTAGAAAACTGTGAACTCACCTTGTCGGACAATGCAAAGTACTTGGGAATTATTTTAGACTCCGAGCTTTCATCGAAGCTAAACCTTCAACATAAGGTTAGTAAGGTTACGGTAGCATACTACACCTGTAGAAAGATGTTCAATATGAAATGGGGTTTGAGTCCAGAATTGACAAGAAGGCTATACATTGCAATAGTACGGCCCATTCTTGTATATTGATCACTTGTGTGGTAAGAGATACGTAGTGGGACAACCTTACAGGATACAAAGATCCGCTTCCATTGGCATTGCAGGTGCATTACGTTCACCAGAAGCTCTGAACACTATATTGCACCTAACACCTATAGACCTACACATTATTGAATCATCAGTCAATAGTACGATAAGATTATCTGCAACGGAAAGCTGGAGATCAAGAACGTATGGGCACGCGAGGATATTAAGTTTAATAACCTCGCAATTCAATCAATTTACCGACTATATGATTTACCAGATGGACTTCGGAAATACTATTAAAGTCCTATTCTCCACCAGGAGTGAATGAAGAAGGGGTAATCTTCTTGAACAATATGGAACAAGGATATACACTGATGACTCAAAGATGAACTGCGGTGTCGACTCTGGTATCTTCTCTAACGATCTTGGAATTAGACACTCATATAGACTTCCTGACGAAGCAAGCGTATTCCAAGCGGAAATACTAGCGGTTAGGAAAGCGTGTAAATTAATTCGCGATAGAAATATTCAAGGGAATATTGGTTTATTTGTCGACAGTCAAGAGGCAATACTATCGCTCAAATCACCTAAAACTACCTCTATTCTAGTCAGACAGTGTAAAGAGAACTGCTAGGACTAAGTCGTCTGTATGACTATGGTAATGAACAAGCTCGGGCAGGCCCGGTTTCTGTCGCAATCCCGTTAGGAACAGTTAAAAGCCTTTGTGGAAAAGGCGAAAAATAGATGGTGAAATCTGGACAAACGAAAAACGCTCAATACAACTCATTGGCTATAAACGTAAGGACATCTTGAGACTAATAGCATTGTTTACAGGTCACTGGACGATCGGAAAACATGCAAGCAGAATATTGTCGTAGATGTGGCAATCGCGGGAAGGAGGAGACAGTATATCGTCTTCTATGTGAATGCCTAGCCTTGAACGCAATCAGACATAAATTTCTGGGAAGGTACCAATTAGACAACCTCTGTAAGATATCTGACACTAGACTCAGTAACATTATTAAATATCTCAATGCTACAGGCTGGATCTAATTAATTTATGTTCTCATTGTTCTTCCCTACACTTCTATCTCATTACAGACTCAATACAACTCATTTACCTGGCGAGTAGTGTGGTTCCATAAAACGGATTCTAACGAGTCTAATTGATTGCCCATAAGGTTATGGGCTACCACGAAAACCAACCAACCAACTGTCTCTAGCTCCTACACATCATTGCATGTCCTACAAAAGTTTGACGTGCCAATGTCCCACTTACTAGTCATATTCCTATTGCGGAGTGACCAGTTATTATACCCACAATGACCTCTAGATTCCCATAATTCATGCCCAGAAGATGTTTTGAATCTGCTTGTTTAAGCCTAGGCCATAACGCTATAGATACCCTGCAGTCCGTTCTATTCCTCCAAGCGTGATTCGTTCTGCCTAAAGTCCATTTCCTTATGGCCATGAAATATGACCCATGGAAATCCTAACCGATACCTCTACAAAAGACCTCTCCAGCTCGTAGCCTTTGCGAGCTTGCTCATCGGTTATTTCATTGCCGAGAATATCGCAGAGGCCAAAATTCAACAGAGTCTTTTCCTGTAGGCATCCATTAGCCTTTTCAATTCCTTAAAAAAAAGTGTTAAAATAACCCTTGTTTGATAGTAAAACGTTGTGAGCAAAATATAAATATAGACATTTTTTGTTTTTGTTATCAACAAAATATATTTAGTTTTTATTATTATTATTATTTTTTTTTTTTTTTTGAACTTTCATTTATTTTTCTTCAGCAATTCTTGCTTTAATTTCCTTGATTTGTTTTTTCTTTGAAGTATGAAAATGAAAAACAAAACGAGTTTCGAAGTACAGGCATGTTTGAATTTAAATCATTAAATGGACTGGAGGTATTACAAAATACTTCAACTATATGAAGAAATTTACCGCGAATTTATCTACCCCTTCTGGAGATCCCTTCTACAACGTTACTTCATAGTCCATCCTTAAATATTCCTAAAAATGATTTATATATACTACTCTACTATTTTACCTACGACTGCGTCTTGTAATCGTAACTTGGATAATTCAGACAACTTAACTGAACTAGACGGCATATCCCCTATTCCTTCTACATCTGAATTATAATTCCATATTAGTACAACCACATGTATCGATGTCAGATTCTAAAGAACTAAAAACTATTCCTCTAAAATATTCTATTTTTGCTACTCGGTTGGCTGTTGGTACTACTGTTGAGGATATGAAATTATATTAGCTCAAGAATCATGAATTATGATATAAAAAATATTACAATATTTAAGATGAACACGAAAAATAGGGCATCATTTAAAATTATTATTCCAGAAGACTTTTTCAACCAAATTGCCAATACTGGATTCTGGCCGAAAAATGGTTTTGTACAAGAATTTAAATTTTGTGAGGAAGATAATATTCGACTTCTTAAATTCATTGAAACTAACTCAAAAATCTAATTTCCATAGTTTATCAAAATGTTAGAAACTTACATTCCAAATTATCATAACTTTGTTGCAACAGTTTTGGTTTCTCTAATGCCATAATTATATTTACTGAAACTTGACTTAGTAAACAAATTAATCGCTCTGAAATTCTTTGCCAAAAAACTCAAATTTTTCGTCGCGAGAGAGATGTACTACACATAAATATAAATTCAAATATTAACCATGGTGTGAAAAAAAAAACTGGCGATAGAGTCCTAATTGCCGTTCAAAATGCGCAGAAATTGTTTTGAATGGGTTTTTCCATATTGAGATCATTCGTGTCAAAATTCAGTTAAATAGCAAATATCTTGATATATTTTACTGTTACATACCACAAAAATCTCCGTTATAAGTTTATATAGAGCATTTGAATGCTATTAATTATGTTATGAAAAATCTTAATCCATCAAATCTATCAGTAGTGGTTGGTGATTTAAATATTCCTTCAATTTTATATCAATATATTCCTCACACAATTTCCTTTCTCCTTTAAACTGTTCCGAGGCAATATCTAAATTTATCAACGGCTAAACAGTTAATTGTCTATTTTAAATTCATTAGCTTATGAATGAATACAATAAAAATTTGTATTCTATCTTCGTAAGTGAATCAAATGAGTTTTCGAAACAGTTTCAGTTTCATTTTACTCCAATTTCTTTCCTGAATATACTTTCCATTTCACAACAAAAATACAGTTCCACATATTTTGCTCATCCAAAAACAATAATTTAACAAAAACTAGTAAAGTCTTCATTTCTCCAAAATTAATTGTAATGATATAAATCTTTGCATAAATACATTTTATAAATGCCTTAAAGTTTGCTTTCTGGAGTTTTTTTTTCCAAAATTTCGATCGATAACTACTACTAGACCACCATGAAATATAAAATATCTCTCGAGATTAAAAACAAGAAAAATAAGCTGTATAAATCCTATAAACTAAATATAAATTATATAAAATATTCAGTGTCAAAATCAGATTATAAAATTGCCAACCAACATGCATATAATAACTATTTAAACAAAGTCAAGCTTAATCTGAGAAACGACCCAAAATCATTTTGTAAATTCATCAAATCAAAGCGGAAAGCTACAGATTATATAACCATCATGAAACATGGGGGTATTGAATCCTCTGACAACATCTTGGTTATTAATATGTTTGCTAATTTTTTTTCAGCTTATTCTTCCTCTACATCTAAAAATTTTTATCAACATCCATATTCCATATCAGAATCAACATACATTATTGTTCCTCCTATAGATGATAAAATTATTCCAAAATATCTTTTAAATCTAAATTAATCTTGTTCGACTGAACCTGATGGCAGTCCAAGCTGTATATTAAAACGCTGTGCTAAACACTTAAAACAAGCCATTGACATTTATTTAAAAAAAATATATATACAAAACTTCGTTCATTATTCAACTCTTTAAATACGGATCAAAATCTACAAGATCTAATTATAGAGGGATTTCTAAATTAAGTATCATTCTAAAACTATTTGAGAAAATTATATATGATTTGCTGTCTCACCAGATTTCCTCCATTTTATCTCCAAAACAATATGGATTTAGAAAATCGTTTTCCACTATTACAAAATTTTTAGAACTCACAACTCGTGTAAATGAAGGATTTATTAAACTTCAGCAAACAGATGTGATTTATACCGACTTTAGCAAAGTTATTTACTTTGTCCATAAATGACCTTCCATCTGTAATTAATTCTTCCAATATCCTATTTTATGATGACGACGTAAAACTGTTTATTTCACGTAACAATCTGAACCCACAAATACTTCTCCAAATGGATTTAAATAATTTCGCTTCTTGATGTAAAATTACTTTAATGGATCTTAATGTCCAAACATATAAATACATTTTCAGCAGGTTTAGGCCTATAAATGGCATCTACTCGATGAATGGTGATATGCTCGAACTAGTGGAAACATTTAACGATTTGGGTGTTCAACTAGATAGAAAATTGGATTTCCCTTCCCATATTCCACAAACTCTTAATAAAGCTACCGTAATCTTAGGATTCATTAAGCGCTGGTCCAAAGAATTCAAAGATCCATATACTACTAAACAATTATTAACAGTTTTAGCAAGACCTCTACTGGAATATGAATCTCAACATCAAGTTCATAAATTCAATTGAATCAGTTCAAGTTAAATTTTTGTTGTTTTGTCTTCGTGGTCTTAGTTGGAATCCTAACGTAAAAATTCCTTTTTAGATAAACTTGCTCTAATTAAACTTCCAACACTAAAAACCCGTAGACAGATGTTAAATATATCTACTAAAATTATTATTATTATTATTGGATGTAAATTTCGATCCTCAGGTCCTTTATTGTACTGCTCACTTAGTAATAAAATTGTACTTAAGTTCTTAAAATTGTTTTATGATTGAAGTATTCTTTTCCATCCCTTAAGTTTTTCCTAAATTAGAAAATTGTTTAACGTCTTGAAAAATATTTATTGAAAATAAACAAAAATAAATAAAAATACAAAATCTAATAAAATTATTTTTAATTTTAAAAAGATTTCAAAATACGCTCCAAATTTATTTTTTCTTTGTGGTTATTTATATATTTTGCACCTTTTTAATTTATTATAAGCTTAAGGTTTATTTACACCTTTCAAGTTATTTCTTTTTTTTAATTGTTGGTTTTTTATTTATTTTTGGTGTCACGTTAGGGTGGCATCAAATGATGTTTTACCCGAAAAAGTAAGTTTGATATTTATAATGATTAAATTAAAAGTTATTCAATAAAAAATTAAAATAACTAGGACAAAACATTTTAGAATAAATAAAATATGTTTATGTTTTTAGTTAAAGAAAAATATTTGAAAAGTTGGGACCACTCTATTGTATGTACATAAAAGCTTCAAACACTTTGTTTGTTATCTTGTCAACTTAAGTTTTAAACTATAAAATGCAATATTACTTAATAGTGAGCTTTAACTGAAATATTTCTTAACTAAGTTTGCACTTAAGTATACACTAAGGGAACATTATAGAACCGGGCCTGAGTTTCTTCTAAGTAAAATTAATATAAATATTCCTTTTCATCCAATGAGATACTATGAATTCGTGAATATTAAACATTGTTTAATGAATTATGGTAAGTTTGATACTTTATTTTGTTATTTTGTAATGAATTTAATAAACCCTATTTATAGATTTCAATAAAAATATTAATGAAATTAAAAGAGATATTATAGTTAGATAATAATCAACTGACAATAATTAATTTACTTAATTTAAATAATAATTAAGTATCTTCTTAATAATACTTAATATTATTTATTTATTTTCATTGTCTGTAAGGAGTTTATTCATAGACTTTATAATAAATGAATAAAAAATCATATTTCAATATTGCATATTATTTAGGATAAGTGTTATTCTATTTAAAATCAAGAAGAAAAATTACAAAATTTGAACCTTACCTCTATAAATTTAGTGATATTAGGTTATACACTCAATAAATTCATCAGATAATTTTATCAAGGGGTTCGGAAATATAGCGATGTGAAAGTGAAAAATAGCTACAAAAATATAACAAAGTTGTATACAAAAAATTACAAATATCTTTTAAAGTGTTTATGGTACAAGATTTATGGAAGAGTCATATAAATGGTATCAAAATTACCTCCAATATGACAATTACGCAATTTTATTAGAAAAAATTAAGGTGGAACAATTCGACAACTCTAATAACGATTATGCAATAATACCGAGGTAGTATTTTCAGTTTTAAAATTCGAAATAATATAAGTTTTATCAGAATTTTATTTATAGGTAGATTATGTATGGCAACCGAACTTTAGTTGTGTTGCTCACTAACAATGCAACCAACAAGTAAATTTATATTAGCTCTGTAATTGTCAAATTTACAAGTTTTAGTCAGAATTAGTTAGAAATTGTTAGAAAAACAGAAAATACACATAAATTCTTAGTACGGGAATGTTTTTTTATAAATCTGACTAAAACTTGCAAGTCTGACAGGTATTGGAACAGAGCTATTATGAATAGCAACACCATTTCAGTTGTCAAAAATTTATAGAAAACACTATTTTGAAAGTTCAGAAACGGAAATAAATGTGAATGAACAAATAATGTTTGATTATACGAGGGCGGATCAATAAGTTCGTAACTTTTCGAATTTCTCTCGTAGTTATATGAAATGCAACACTGTTTCCATCAAGTACCACCTGTTAATAGACTACTGTCAAATTTTGAGCAAGTGTCGTCATTTAATTTGCGTAAAAAATAGGATTTTTCGAGGTCCTTAAAATAGGCATTTGTTTGGTCAATAATTTCATCGTTGGAGCTGAATTTCTTTCCACCGAACAATTTCTTTAGGTTTGGAATCAAACAGAAAAAGTCAAGTTGTACGTAATTTTCATATTAGAGGTAATTTTGATACCATTAATATGACTCCTCCATAAATCTTGTACCATAAATACTTTCGAAAAGTCACGGACTTATTGATCCGCCCTCCTGAACGAAACCATATAAATTGAAATAAATATTTTGTACTTATTATGACACTTTTACTATTACGAGTCCGAGCAGCCGCTCGCCAAGGGTATAGAAAAGATTTTCACTATCAAAATATATATATACACTATTAATATATATATATGTATATATATATATATATATATATATACATATATATACATATATTCATTAAGATATCATATTAAAGGTATCAAAAATACCTTTGGCATGGCGTACAAGATGTCTTTTTTCTCAACATTAAAATAGTTTGTATCTCGCAATTTATAGTTTACGGCTAAGTATCTTTAAAATGGTCTTTTTAATAATTAAAAACATATATATATATATATATATACATATATATATGTAAAATATATATACTAAATTATTAAATATATTTTTAATAACTTATGATCTTAATGAATCGTTTATACTTTGGAATTTCGTATATACAAACTTGTTTTTCTTTGCAATTTTACACTTTCAAATTGTTGCATTTCGCGAATCGCTTTATAAAGTTACCTAAAATTTTATGCCAGTCCTAAATTTAATCAATATAATTATTGTCCCAAATATCATAAAATTCGGAAAAGGTGAGGAAACCAGCTGGTTAGTTTTAAATGGAATGACTCTTTAATTTTTTTGTAAACCAATTTATTATGAATTTTTGTAGTAATACTATTTTTGCTCCCAAAACTGTTGTTGTTAGTGTTCACGTGGAAATAACTACCAGGGAAAAAAATAAATTTCTTATCACTAAAACTTAATTATGTAACTAAAAAGAAAAAATCAAAGTTATAATAAATATAGTTTACCTTGTACCTTGAAAATAAAGTTTTATTTTTTAAGCGATAAATAAACAAAAGGAACTTTTTTAAATTTAAAAATAATCAAGTTTAGTTTACGTATAAATAATTAAAAATATTTTATGCAGATTTGTAATAACAGTGAATTATCTTTGAAAATAAACTATTGATAAAACAAAATTTGAAGAAAATAAAATTAGCCGTTGTATAGAATCTTTAATTGTTTTTTATGTACCTTTGAGTGGTTCAGAATTGTATAAAAATTACCAAATATTATTTGATATTTAAACGTACTTGAAATTATGAAAGATAAAATAAACACAAATAACCGTATAGCATCCTGTTCTAATCATCGTAGGAAGTTGGAATTTGGCCAAGACGTTATAAATGATATAACCTGTCATAATTTCAGCTACGTTTAATTTAGCAATCAAAAAATAGTTTTAGACTTACTTATTCATCAAATGGACAATAAATTGTAGTTATGTTGTATACTTCTTAAGAAAAACAAAATTACTAAAAACTATGACAAAACTTTTTTATTTATTATAAAGCCAACACACATACGTATGTATTTCCTTCACCAACTAAATAAAGATGAATTTATTTTAGGTCCCGTCAAAAGGAATAATTATAACCTACACCAAAATAGGTGGTTGGAGTATTAAGTATTTGTGATGATGTTTGTAACGCTCAGAAGAAATTGTCTTACCATCACCTTAGTATACTAAGAATCACTTTCTAACTCGAATTAACGTTGCCCATTTGGACGCCTGGTTGACCAGTTGGGTGGCGATCCATGTAAACTATGTTAACAAAGTACAGGTCAAAATGTCAAAGACATCTTAATTTGGCACATATAATTATTAATTTCAATTAAATTGGGAGCAAGGACCAAGTGCATTGAAAAGGGTTACGATTGGACCATTATTTTAACTAGCTCCCATACAAATAATGATTTGTTTTAGGAAAATTATATTAAAAAATAGCTCTTTTTGAAAGGGGTACGAGTTTAACTCAGAAAATATTATTGTTGTATATTTTTCAATTAACACTAAATTTAGTAAATATATTCAAGTAAATATAAAATAATATAAAATAAAAATAAAATTTAAATTTAAGTAAAATTTTATTTCTCACTTAAATTTCTGGTTCATTAAATCATTTATTTACTTGCTTAATTTGATCAATTTTTTAATTGAAAAAATTTTTCTGTTTTTAATTTTTTTCAGTTTTTAGTAATTGATATAATCATTTTTGTGAGAGGTGCAAATTTAAAAAAGCTTTTGTATTTGAATGAATTATTTACTATATATTATTTACTAATATATGTGAAAATAGAAAGGCTCTTTAAAAAAGACGTTATATTACGAATGTTATCCATATTTTATATATTAAACTTAACTTAAATAAATACTTTAGCTTGCAGTCTCATTACATAACTTACGTTATTGGACACCTTAACAAGCACCAGGAAGTACTCTTTCAACAATTTTTGATAATTACATTCCTATGGCCAATGTAATTTTACAATGACATTTTGAAATATAGCGGTGACTTAAAAACATTAAGTGAAACTCAAAATGTGCTATAAAATATAATGTACTTCAGCAAAATGTTGTTGTCTATAAATATTGTAATCACATCAAAACACTTACGATAAACAGCGAATGAGATATATGCAAAAACTGATTTTTGTTACTTTTAGCCACGAATGTCTTGCGTAGTTTACACGCAATTATCGATGACTTTTAACACCATGTAAGAGAAGCTAAGTTGAAGCTATATGCCATTCAGCTTCCGTACATCATCCAACCCTTAGTTGACTGGGATATTCAAATTTGTCCCCTAAAGAATAAAATAATAATTTAGAAATACAAAACAGCTTAAATCGATTTTAAAGAGTTTTGAAAATGTTTCTAATTTGTATTACTTTCAGTTGAAACCGACTATAAAATAAAATTAAGATTTATAATAAATAAAATTACTTTAATGGCAAATGTATAAGTTATAAAAAAATAGAGATGATACAATAAAGTAGGTATGTGTGTGATGAATCCTAGTCTTACTTAGTAATTTTACAACGTCAAGTGATGGCATAGATATAATACAAATGTACATATATTTCCATTGTAAATTCAATTTATTCATTACAAACTAAGTTGACTGTCTTATAACAAATTTGTACTAAGTAGTAGCTTATTTGCTGAACGAAACCATTAATTCAGTTTCCTTTTTAAAAATATTTGATTTTTAAATTTTCCCAAAACTCAAAAAATATGAAAAAACGAAAAATTGAATTCTTTAACTATACGTAATACGGGAAATTGAAAAGATATCAGCGAAATTCTTGCTAACAGAATGTAATATAATAGAAGTTAGAGTAAATGTAGTGGACAAAATGTTGTTGAAGAATTACTGGTAGCTGTAATTCGCGAAATGAATGACGCGAAAAACTTAAAATTTGGGTTTTAAGCATATTTTTGAAAAATAATGTTAACATTTGAACCTAAATAAAAACAATTTTAAGTATTCCAATAAAATTTTTGCACAATATATATTAAAATCAGGGAATTGGAAAAACTCCCACTTTTTCATACCAAAATATCCGAAATTTCAGTCTGGTGAAAACTTGTTTCAAAAATTTACTTTTTTCATTAAAATTATCACCCAGCCGTTGTAAAAGGCGTGGCTCAGAAAATATTTTTTGTGTGTTTAACCAACATATGGGTGTATAAGCCAACATATTTATATGTTGATGTCGGCTGTGACATTTGAGAATTAAATAAAAATAAATAAAAACATTTTCAAAACTGACAAAGTTTGGATAGATCTTGGGAGGAAACCATCTTTCAAAGCATCTACTATGAAAGAATATTACCACCTCCTTGGAGAATAACTCAAAAAATGTGTTTTTTTAAGTTTTCATTACTACATCTTTTTATCGGATAGATGTATTTATATGAATATGTGAAATTTTATTTAGATATCTACATTGGTTTACATAATTATTTCCAAACAAAAGCGTGCGGAAATGATTCTATAATTAAATAGTATCACTAAGTACAGAACCTTCCAAATTTGTATTGAAATTTTGATTTTAGCCTACATGTTCAAAAATTCCAAAACATGAATCTACAAACAGAATGCAGTTTCGGAATCTCCAATGTATTTTATAAACTCTGCAATTGTGATTTATGGGATATACAAAAAATGTAGACTTTATGGGCAAAATTAAAAAAAAAAAAAAAAAAAAAAATACAGTTGTGGAACTTATGTCGTTCTCTTTTTAAATTGTGGGATTCTTTTTACAAAAATCTTAAATTTGTTTACACCTTATCATTTTAGGCGTAAAGGCTACAATCTCCGAAAATTTTTTTATGATAAAAAAGTTTGTGCATAAATTTAAGGATTAAGAATTCATTGATTTTAGTTCATAATATTTAAGAATAATGTTTTAAATATTAGCACTTTTTTACATTTTTTGAAATAAATCAAAAGTCAGGAAGACTTAAAAAAATTGCTTAAATTTTCATTTATATTTTCAACTTTTAAATTTTCGGTTTTTAATGATTTTTAAACATATATTGCGTGCAGAAAAACAGAAGCACTTTTCATTACAATAATGCATGTGCTCTAGAACGGCAGTAAATTTACGCAAATTTCTAAATAGTACTTTTTAACATATTTTTATTGGAAAATTGCCATTTAAAGGGATTTAATGTTTTCATGCATAAGTATTTTTATTTAGAATTGTTATTAGCATTTTTGTAAAATTCGTAAAATTGTCATTAAGTACAATTTAAAAATATTTATGAACACAATTTTATTTTATTTTTTTTAAAGTTTGGGAAAAAAAGTCATGTTCGATTTATATTATTTATGAAAAAATTTGAAAAAGTGTGAACTCGATTTTCTTTAAAAAAAAATCCTGTTGCCTATTCGATATAACACTTCATCTTATACAAAAGTATTGAAGTAAAAATCTTTTATAGGACCAAAAAAGCGCTATTTTAAAATTTAGTAAGTTACGATAATTTATAAAAATGTGAAAAAGCCATAACTAAATAAATAATTTTAAGGGGCCAACTGCTTCAATATCTACAAAAGTTTATAAATTTGTTTTATTTGATAAAAACAAAAAAATTTTGAATTTTACGAAAAACTGCTAAAGTCGATTTTATTAATAACAAAATAATTTAATTATTATTATAAATATTTAGCATAAAATACTTTTTTTATAAATTAAACTTCTGTACTTTTATACGCGATCTTCATTCAAACTCCAGTCTTATAAGTCCTCGTCTGCTATGGTACTGCTATGATGTAAAATAAAAATATAAATTAAGTATTCATCAAATATTTTTTTTTTTTTTTTTTTTCATTTCCCATCCGATCCAAAAATATATTTTAAATAGTTGTTCATAAACTTTGTCATTAGATTTTTAACAGTTTCTTTTCATTTATAAATTCCAAGTTTTTTTTTTTCTTACATTACTTTATTGTGAAACAATCTTAGAATAATTAATTTCTTCGTTGAAGTTAATATATAATGGGTCGAGATACTTCAAACTTTGATTCTCGTCATTTATCACATAGTCTTAAAAAGTAGCCATTTAATTTCATTTTAAAAAAGGGTGTAAAAAAGTGGCCCCTTTGAGAAAGGGACAATTAGCTACTAGCGGTAGTGTTGGTTCGAAAGTATATTTGTGCTGAAATATGCAAAAAGTACTATTTTTCATGAGATTTAATAGGTCGATTATGTATTTCAATCGAACTAAAGTTTTTTTGCGTTTGTTGTAATTATACTACAGGTGGCAACTCACTACTAAGAGCCCTAAATTTAAAATATAACTAGAAGTTTATGTGAGAGGCATTTCGAAGAAAATTTTCAAATAAATTACCCATTTTTTTAAAACACAAAAAACAAAATATATGTATCTTGTTGTTGCATGAATTATATTTTCGACAATTGAATCAGGGTTTTTTCTCTCACATGCATATCTACTTATTAATCTATGGCTCTAAACTTCAGTTGCCATACAGACAACTACAAATTTGTGGTTGCTGAAATTTTTTTAAAACAGAAAATTGGAAGCTAGATATTTTTTATTTTTTTTTCAGTGTTAATAATTTGAGAAACTAATAGATTCATGCAAAAGCTAGGTAACTGGATGCAACAGGAACATTAATTCAAGTACCACAAGCGATGTTATTCATATGTGGAATTATCCTTTATGATAACATCATCCATCCAGGAAAATCCATACCAAAGCAGTGTATTTGATGATTTCTGAAGAGTGTTATTTATTGTAAGCTATTTAAACATAGGAAAATTATCACGAGAGATATGTAACAAAAACACTTCCGTTTAAAGAGAGCATCGAACGAAAAAAAAATCACTTTCATTATTGTTCTTTTTTACATTTATTTCAGTTACGATATAAATTTACTTATAGGTTGCGTTAGTAGCTTAGTTTATGTTTTATAAAAGACATTGACTTCAATCTTTTTGGATAAAATTAAGAATTATATCAGCTAAGCAATATAACAAAAAATCTAGTTCGTACTTTTTCCGATATTAGGAATTAAATAAATGTTTTGAATAAACTATAAAAAAAACCGATGAAAATGAAAAACTTTTATTTGCAAACTTTATAAAATATATTTGAGTTTCCAAAACTGTGTTCTTCTTGTAGATTCAAGCTTTGTCATTTTACGAGTAAAACATGTAAACCAAATTCAAAATTTCGATACAATATAGGTCAAATTTGGCAGGATCTCTACCTAACCCTATTCCATGGAAATATTAAAACTGTTACACGTTTTTTAAATAAATAAATAAAAAATTTTATTTACATATGTATGTATGTATATTATAAAAAAAAGATCATAATTTTTGCAAATTTCAAGATATCGACTACAAATTTCTTTTGTTCAATATATAATTTTGTTCTTTAACTAACTGGATAAAAACTTAAAAATAGAATGAAAATAAATATTGAGCTATATACAAAAAACTGGACCAAGATTTTGCAAAATTGAGACAGTTGTAATTTAAAAGGCAAATAACTTGAAAACTTTAACACTTAAATACTACGTAAATCATACTTTTCGTAGGCCTTAACGAGGGCTTTAAAAATATGTAAAAGTATTTGAAATCAGATAAAAAACAAAAATTTTGCAAGCTCCAATAGCTTCGCTCCTGAAGGGTCTATAGGATCCCGCCTTTCAAATTTAAAATTGTAAATTGTGGAATGTTATGAAGATCCAAACAGCCGGTTAGAAGCTAGGGATTTATTTTAACAAATTTTCGATTCTGCCCAACTGTGCGCTACTGTATATTGTTACATATGATTGATGTCATATATATACACAATATATATATATATATATATATATATTGTGAGGACCAAAATTCTTGAAATTTTTGAGCCACATAATTATAAAAAATAACTTTTTGAAATGTAAACACAAGAATAATATAAATGATACATTGGCGTTTTACTGGTCGGGGGATGGATTACATCCATCTAGATTTGGGGGCGAATTACAATCGCCTATGTAACTCTTTTAAATTTCAAGTCGATGGAGGTCGATGGGGTAAATAATGGAACAAACTTTTCCGGAGGTCGATGGGGTAAAGAAGGGAACAAAGTATTCCGGAGGTCGATGGGGTAAAGGATGGAACGAAATGTTCCGGAGGTCGATGGGGTACACAGGAGGCAAAGCATTCAGGTCAGAGGCAGGTAGAGGGTTTGACCTTAAATGGCCAATTTAAGAGTTAATTATGAGAAAAAGCAACAGGCAGAAGTAGCAGTAGAAAGCAGCAGAGAGAAAAGCCGAGTGAAGACGTCAATGCCTACATCGTCACAGCTGACCAGGCGAGTAGCAGAACTAACGAATCACGGAGGTAGAAGCGAGAACACAACAGTAAAGAGGAAAAGCAATAGGGAGTAACACACAGTAGTGTAAGATAGCAGCGAGCAGAGCAGAGGAAAGATGTAAATACAGCAAGCAAGTAGGAGGCAAAATAAACAAACAAGAAGCCAAAACACAGACACTCACACACAGATCAACGAAACTGTTACAGCAGCGAACACAAAGGAGACAAAAGAAAAGAAGGTTCGATGGAACAACCGCTATCGGTTCGAACAAAGTGCAGGAAAACTACAATAATATTAGTTTTAAGAAATATATATAAATCAGTAGAAAATTAAAATGGCGCTCTTTTATCTTTTGTGGTGGACAGTGAACAAGGCTGACGTGGTGAGTAGCCGGTTAATAAAAAATAAAAGAACTAACAAAGCAGTGTTAGGGAAAAAAAATAAATAAAGTTGGTTGAATTGATTACATCGATTCAATGTAGGGTATACTGATTTCCAATCAGTAAGATTAAAAGCTTCAACAAGGTTTACGATCTGGTTGAAGTGGTAGGAGATAAGCACTGCTCAGGGATAAGTGATAGAATATTTTCTTGAAAGTTTTTACTCAAAAATATAGGGACTAAAGAAAATCTCGGATTGCATCCAAGATTAAATATTCAATATAAGGTAGTAAATAGGAGGTGTAGAACCGGCAAGACAACACGGAGTCTTCACGAAACAGCACTGTCTCAATGTAGAAAGAAGTTTGTAGGAAAAAATAGATATAGTGATAAGTAATAAAGAAAAAAGGGTAAAAATTAAAATAAAAGTGTTGTTATTTTATGTAAGAACCTTAGACACGACTGAGTATATCCCAGCTGCAAACCCGGATAACCGTTGATTTTTTATCAGTCTCTGGTTATGTTTTAAGATTTAAATTTACAAACATTTTAAATTGCCAAAAGCCATTTAAAGAAATTGAGTAATTTAAAAATTGTAAATAACTTACTTAAAGCATTCCAAAATGAATTCTGGTTAACATTTACGCAGTTAATTTTTATAAAGTTAAACTTAAGTTCTAAAAAAAACCAAAAAAAACTACATTTTTTACTGATCTAAATAAAATTGTAAATATTTCATTTGTATGCAAGAAAATTGCTATGTAATTGAATTCAATTACTTATTAAAAATTCATGGTAATTCGAATATTTTTTATGAATCTAATTATCAATATGTGTTTTTAAGAAATAAATAACAAAATGAACTTGTTTTTTGGGCCGAAATAAAACCAAAAATTTATAATAAAATAAATTACAAATTTGTTGTTCTTGTTTACATATATGGGTCCTTTCCTTCTTCTTCTTTGTTATAAAAGGATAGACTACATACGGAATAATTTTATAAAATTATGTATTGTAGTCCTAAGGACCCAAAAGGGCAGCAAACATGAACAGATATTTAATAACTAAATTTATAAAAATCAAAAGAAATATAAAAAGGAAAGAATATAATTAAAAATTTTGTTTTGAATTTACTTTTCACATTTCCAGATCTGTTGCAGCAAAGTGTTAGTATTTGTTAGACTAGCACTTGTATCTTAAAAGACTTATATAAATAACTCGACTAATTGTAGTAATAATATTAAATATTACATAATATATCCCGCCCAGCAGTTAAACCACTTATTAAGCGGTCTTTTTCCCTCTTTGACATATATAATATACTAACTTACTTGTTAATGGTCTATAATCTAGTTAGGTAATATCTCACTAAGCAGCTCCTTGGTACCGGTGTGTATTGAATCGGGGAATTTAATGTCGAATGATACCAGCAAGTCTCCTCGTCGCGAGGGTTCTTTGGGGAAAGGCAGCCCCTGACCATTGATACGTTTTACTGTGGTAGGCTTTATAATTTCACCCTGGGTGTCGACTGTAATGCGATCGCCTTGTAGGGTTGGTACTGACACTGTTGTGCCGCACAAGGCCTACTTCAAACTGACTTGGGCACTGTAGTGCAGGTCACTGCCTTCACGTTTAAACAATGAATGGGGCTTATCGCGTATAATGAAAATAATATCTGCAGGAATCTTTCCGAGTGTTTGATCGCCTTCCTGTTGGAAGGTTATCTTGGTACCAGCTTTCCAGCCAGGTTTTACAGTTATATATAAAACTTTCTCCTCTTTGCGGTCCTGACCGGTAGCCATCGACATGCGTGATATTTTCATTTTTTTCGTACAACCTTTATCCACTTCCTCTAGGGAAACATATAAATCATGTTCTATAGGAGGATCTTGAGTTTCACGTTTGCGTGAGGGCTGGGCATTAAAGGATTGTGAAGGATCGCCAAAGAACATGTCGAAGGGATCGGGATGTTCTATAGGAGGGTCTTGAGTTTGACGTTTGCGTGAGGGCTGAGCATTAAAGGATTGTGAAGGATCGCCAAAGAATATGTCAAAGGGGTCGGCATTGCCAAAGAATTGAGCAAATGTAGCTCTTGGATCGCCATGATAGGTATAAGTACCACCGCCTTCATGGCCAGCATCACCAGGAACACTACCCTTTAAGCCCTCCTGGTCATAAATATCGCGTTTCTTTTTGTCCGATAAAACCTCATAAGCCTCTGCTATCTCCCTGAAACGTTCCTCAGCCTGGGGTGTCTTATTCTTGTCAGGATGATATTCTAATGCCAATTTACGATAGGCCTTCTTTATCTCATCATCGTTGGCATTCTTACTAATGCCAAGAATTTTGTAGAAATCTTTTCCCATTTCTCCGAATTAACTTATTCCAGAATAATATATGAAACTTTAATTATAATTTCAATTGTCTATTAACTTATACGTCAACAGCTTCCTTATATTGATATCCAAAATTCATTTTATCTTTAGCTTCTTTTATGCAATACTTAAAATTTGTTTTGTCAATTGAATATTTTTAATCTTTCTTTTGCTTTTGAATTACTTTTATTGCATAGCCTACTGTTTTATTTTAATATTGTTATACACTCTTTTTTTAAATTATTTTAAAGCTTTTATCCCGATAATGTTCAATTAGTTAATATTTCTTTTTATGAAAGCACGAACTAATTTCTCCTTCTTTGTGTTAAATATATCTTGCGATGTGTTCTTATAGCTGCGGGCTGTAAAAATCTTCTACCACATTCCTTACATTCATGAGGTTTTTCTTCTGTATGAGTCATTTCATGATATTTTTTCGTATCCGCTTTGGCAAATGTTTTTTCACAAAAACGACAAGCAAAATCTTTGGTGCTCTCATGCATATTTTTCACGTGCATTCTTAAGTTTCCCGCGCTATTATAGACTATGGGACAAAAACGACAAGGCCAAGTACCTTATGTTCATTACGTGTAGTTATACGCATGCCACAATAGGGAAAAATAAAGTTCTAAATACCCGCATGACGCATTTTATGAACTTTTAACTTTTCCTTGTTAGAAAATCTTTTCGAACAATCCTCTTCTTCACAAGCATAAGGCAATTGGGTCTTGTCAATGTGTGTGATGATGATTTAAACACTTTGCAGCAGACTTCACACATGTGGGTCTTGAGTTCTGGTCCATGGTGATGAAACTTACGTTTATGTGCATTAAGCACTGATTTATTTTTATAAGTGCGCTGACAGTCGCCCACATCGCATTTGTAATTAGGTCCCAGTTCGGGGTTGTGTTCCTTTTGATGTTTGTTAAAGAAATGCCATCGATTAAAGGTACGTTCGCATCCTTGTCGCCCGAGAAGGGACCTTTTTTGGAAAAAAAATCAAGTGGATTTGGAAAGTGACTAGTGAAACATGGTACGAAGATCGTGGGCTTATACCCTCCGAAGAGACGAATTGGTGCAGTATTTAGAAGAGTTCAACCTAGATGTCAGTGGTACAGGAGAAGAGATGAGAAGAAGATTTGCAACATTTATATCTTCTGAATACAAGAAAAAGGTTCTAACCAGGCTGAAGGAGCTGGAAAACAAACATGGACGTTGTCCCACACCCACAACGCCAGGTACACAGGTACAACTGGAAGTACCATGTGTTTCAAACGTTTCGTCTAGAATGAGGCAGCAGGCAGTCACAGGCCACCTGTTGTACCCAACCTGTCAACAAGAAAATATGACGCAAAAACAATTACAACTACCATATTGGACGGCCATAAATATCGTCAAGAAGTTTTCATTCCACTATGACGGCGGAAAGGACCCTATTTCATTTATAGAACGTGTGGAGGAGTTAAGTGAAGTCTATGGTCTAGACAAAAATATGCTACCACAGACGATGACAGAGCTATTGAAGGAATCGGCTTTATTATGGTATAGAAACAACAACCGTCAGTGACAAACTTGGAAGGGTTTCCGTGTTGAGTTCTTAAAATTTTTGTCTTCCCCCTCGCTATTTTGAAGGCCTTGACGACAAGATTCGCAGACAGCAGCAAAAGCCACGAGAGAGCTTTAGGGAATTCGTCATCGTGCTTCAAAACATGATGAGACAAGCAGGGTATAGTTCAGAGCAACAAGTGGACAGTATATTTAGAAATTGCCTGGTAGATTTTCAAATGTATATCCGTTGAAGGGATTTTAACTCCCTGGAAGAACTCTTTCAAATAGCGGAAGACTTCGAGTTTAGCCCCATAAACCACCATAAAGTAAGTTATGATCGCCAGAACGCGCGGCATACACAGTAACGAGATGACAGGATGCATCATTTAGTTCCAGAAGAACACGAGGTGCCATTAATCCCACGACCGCCTGTAGCAGACGCGGACAAGAGGGTCACGGCTATCGATTCTGCCAAAACGAAGGTGTGCTGTGTCTAATAAACCTTTTCGAACACAAAATAGTTTTCAAAGATGACAAACCGGTCCGACATACGCAACGGAATCCCGAGATGTAAAGGTTGATCAAAGAGGAAATCGGCGAGCTGTTAAAAAACGGATGTATAGAGCCGTCAACAAGTCCATACAGTGTACCCATCGTCATGGCACCCAAGAAAATTATGAAACTTAGGTTGTGCATTGATTACAGGCAGTTGAATGCAAAAA
Source organism: Protocalliphora azurea (assembly GCA_932274085.1). Taxonomy (NCBI): domain Eukaryota; kingdom Metazoa; phylum Arthropoda; class Insecta; order Diptera; family Calliphoridae; genus Protocalliphora; species Protocalliphora azurea. The sequence continues at coordinate 68,385,666 of OW026523.1, read as the reverse complement.
CGGTGGCCGATGCTTACCCATTAACACGGATAAATGCTATCCTAGATCGCCTTCGTAACGCCAAGTATATCAGCAACATCGACCTCAAGAATGGATACTGGCAGATCCCTATGACAAAAGATAGCAAAGAGTACACTGCATTCACCGTAGCTGGAAAAGGTCTGTTTCAATGGAGGGTGATGCCTTTTGGACTTACGTCAGAACCGGCGACCTTCCAGAGAACGCTCGACAGAGTCATTGGCACTGAAATGGAACCTTATGCGTTTGCCTATCTTGATGACATCGTAGTACTGGGCAATTCGTTCGAAGAACACATGGCAAACCTAGTGAAGGTGTTTAGAAGACTACGGGAAAAAAAATTTTCAAAAATGTAAACTTTTCCAGAAGGAAATAAAATATTTAGGTCACGTCATCAACGAAGTCTACGTCCACGGTCTTAGTATACACTCTCAGCTACGGCCGCTATATTTTCTTCACAGCGTGCTGGACATGGTTTAATGCTGGGTCTCAAAATGGGTGATGGTGTTGCGAATAGTACGATCAGTAAGCCGATTATGTTGACTATAAGTTGAGCGAAGTGCACAAAACTCATTCCTCACAGAACATGAATTTTCGTGATAAAGTTGAACGATTTGTAAACGTTGTTCAGGCGTAAGTTTTTCCATCATGAAATGCCAAACAATACTAAACAAAAATAACATGACAGCATGACACGACCCACACGTGATCTGTCAAAAAAAGGCTATTGAAAAAAGTATCTCTACTTGATATCGTACGCCAGCTGACGATTAAATCCTGTAGAAGCAAACTATTCATCCACCGAGAAAGTATGCTTGAGGAGAGCATGGGCGATAAGAAAGTTAAGGCCGTACTATCATTTTACGGTTGTAACTAGTCATCTTGCGTTGAAGTGGCTAAACTCTATTGAAAATCCCTCAAGACGTATAGCTAGATGGGCGCTGGAGCTCCAGCAGTATAACTTTGACGTGCAGTATCGGCGAGGAAAGCTAAATACCGTAGCAGACGCATTATTACGTGACCCTCGTTCCTCAAAGTTCAAGTGGTGGTTAAATAAATGTGAAGAGGTGAAGAAAGATCGCGATAAACTCCCAGATTTCTTAATCGTTGAGGGACAACTTTATCGTTATCTTCCAGCCGCGGATGAAGACGAAGAGTGTGTACCCTGGAAACTATATATACCGTCGTTTCAAAGGAAAAGAGTACTAGAAGAAAATCATGACGCCCCGACAGCGGGTCATCTGGGCATAAGAAAAACAATCGCAAGGATAACTAACCGATATTATTGGCTTGGAATGTTCAGGGACATTCGGAGGTACGTCCGAAACTGTCAAACCTGCTAGCAGTATAATCCGAGCGAACAACTCCCCGCAGGACACATGTTATCACGAATTCCGGAGATTCTTGGGCGATCGTTTGCGCAGATTTTGTATTACATTCGCATATGTAACTTTTAAATTTCAGGTCGATGGAGGTCGATGGGATAAATAAAGAAACAAAGTGTTCCGGAGGTCGATGGGGTAAAGTAGGGAACATATTTTTCCGGAGGTCGATGGGGTAAAGGATGAAACGAAATATTTCGGAGGTCGATGGGGTACACTGGAGGCAAATTCTTGGAAATTTTTACTCGGAAATTATAGGGACTAAAGAAAATCTCGGATTACATCCAAGATTAAATATTCAATAGGAGGTAGTAAATAGGAGGTGTAGAACCGGCAAGAAAACAATAAGTCTTCACGAAACAGCACTGTCTCAACATAGAAAGAAGTTTGTGGAATAAGAAATAAAGAAAAAAGAGTAAAAATTAAAATAAAAGTGCTGTTATTTTATGTAAGAACCTTGGACACGACTGAGTTTACCCCGGCTGCAAACCCGGATAACCGGAGTTTCCCTACCATATATAAAATAGCAAATAAAATAGAATAAATTTCATTTAATATATATTTTTTTTACTTATTTTAATTCCAATTAAATGTTTTTTTTTTGTTTTTTGTTAAAAATCCTTGATATCATCATTACACTAACTCAACACCTGTAATCTTGCCAATAAAAAATTGCTGCATTAAAAGCAAAAAAAACAAAAACTATATTAGTTATATGAAAAGTAAAGAAAAGCTTCTTTAAGTTATCCGACATGCAAATACTGATACATACAAACACACTCATTTGCTTACATACTCTTTTAAACCGAATATAACATCAAAATTTTAGAATCAAATTAATATTTATTAAACGAATTGATGTTGTTGTGTTGTTTAGACGCAATGACGACAGCACCAAAATCAACAACAAGAGCTATAACAACAACATCGATTTACAAAGTGAAGAAACGAATGACTGAATGAATATTCACAATGTTATCGCATTTTCCATTTTCCAATCGAATAATTTCTGTGAATTTTTTCATTTGCAGCAAAGTATTGAAGGCAATTTTTTATTTATGGCTTCAGATGCAAGCAAATAAAGAAGCAACTATAGCGGGTTGGGGGAGGAAGTAGTTTTTCAAACTTTAAAGAACAGTGAGAAAAAATATATTTTTAACAATACTAAGTGGATGAGAACTCTTAAAAGTTATTAATAAAGGCAGCAGCTTATATAGAATATATAGCGGCTTGCTTGAAAAAAAAAAAAAATATTTGTAAATATTTAGGAAATAATTTAAAATATTTTTAATATTAATTATTGGACATCATATAATTTTGTTTTTCATATATTTTTAAAGGTGAACAAAAATAGTACTTAAAAATCTTTACTAATACTCATTTTCATTATTTTGTTATAAGAAATTTCATTCTTAAGAAAATATTTTTTACCTCATCAAACATCTCGCTTTATATATGCTGCAAGGACAGCAATATACAGTAAAAGCAGTATAATCGGTAGCAATATTTTAAAAAGCACACATACATTCAGAAAAATATAAAAATCAACACATTCAAGGAAATGCATACAACTATAGAGTTCTTACTGCAAACACATGAACACATTCAGTTTGTACTATATATCATACATGGGAATTTTTCATTGAACATTGAATTTTCATCACAATTATTTGAAAATAATGATAATGAAAAAAAAAATAATTACCATTTAATCGTATTAATTTTTTTAAATATAACTTTTTAACTAATGGCAAAGAAATTAGAAAAAAATATTCAAATACTGATTATAATTACTGAAAAAAAGTTTTTTTCAAATATGTTTCTAATATTGCTGGATTACTTTAATATCGTTTTAATAAAAATTTTTAAATCATTTAAATAGAAATCGTTATTACAGCTTGTTTTGAGGAACATAAAATGTTTTTGAAAATTATGCAAAAATAAAAAAGTAAATATGTACAAATTGTATATGATAATAATTTATTTAATGATAATGATTTTATTTTTTTTAATAATTATTAACGAAAAGATAACATTAAAAAAATATAAATACCTTTGTTTAATTTAATGGTACGATTTAATAAATTACTCCCATATATGATACATATATATGAATGTAAAGTGTGTTAAGAATCTGTTCTATAGATGCAAGAATTATACACTACCAGCTATAAATGAATTTATGTTTATGTATTTGGATCCTTTGGATGTATGTATACAACATACAGTATCGGACACAACTAAAGCAGGCATTAGCATTTATTCAAATATAGTCGAATTACGATAGGAAAATCGTTTCGATTTCTATTCGATAGATTCGAAAAAATATGAGTTTCTTTATCTAAAGGAACAAATTTCAGTGAAATATGAAATGTACATTTTTCATGCGAAACAAAACTAAAGCACATTTTCGATTAGTTAAATACAAATGTTAACTTTACTAATATTTAGTATTATAAACAATTTTTTTTAACGTTTACACATTTTTGTAGCACAGGATCACATAATTTTGAAAAACCTCCTTAAAATTTCAATTCTTTCCATTTTATCTACGTAGGATATTTCGTCATACGGTCGCGATATACGATTTCCCATATAATTCCAAATATATTTTTTTTGAGATGAAGACTAAATAATTTATCCGACCACTTCAAAACTGTTATTTATTTATTTTTATCATAATACGCTTTTTCTGATAATTATATGAATTTTTAGCTCTCGCTGCCGTGTTGATACCACCAATTAATGAGTATTTCCTTTTCCATATGTACAAGAAGGCCATTTTTTAGGGTATAGTTAGACATAAACTTTTCGTTATTACATTTGCTTTAGAAATTAATTCGCTATAATGACTGGAAAAACAATCACAGACGAAAAAATATCTCCTCATGTCTCAATGTGTTTTGGTATACTATACATTAAGAAGTTTTCCCGTTTTGCCAAGGAACTACCTTCAATCCATCTGAAGTTTTCAAATTAAACTTCACGGGAGAAAATTATGGGTTTCCACTGAACCATCGTGTAGTTAAAGTTGCTGGATTAAATTTAATACGTCCACAAGAAGTAAAAGGATTAAATGCATGGTACTGAGAAACATGTAGGAGGTTTGTTATGGTCAGTGTTTTTTTTTTTTGCCGGTCTTTCTTTATATCGAACCAACTAATAAAATAAATGGAATAAAGAAATCTAAAAAAAATCTAAATTTTTAAGTGGTTGAGACAATTACTTGGTCTTAATCTAACAGAAAATATACTTTGAGTCAAATGGGAAATTTTAGATTGCGAAATCTAAAAACAAAGTACGAAATTTCCCACCTAGATGAAATTGCAAGGATTAGAATATCTGAGCAGATTTTTCAAATTGAAATATCTCTAAAATTAATTATATGGCTCTAAATATTAATGAAGTTAACATTTGTATATCAAAAATGTGCTTTAGTTTTGTCTCGCATAAAAAATTTATATTTCATATTTCTTTAAACATTTTTTTAGTTTAAATAAAGAAATTTTATTTCTTTTTGTTTGTTTAAAGAAAATAAATAAACAAAAATAATTGAAATCAAAATGATTTTCCCAACATTATTCACATATATTTTTAGCTTTAGTTTTGTCCGCCACTGTATGTATTGTATGTTTGTATGTTTGAAATAGTAAAAACTGCTTTTAGCATTTTAGTAAATTTGCTAACTTTATTCTTTGGCCGAGAAAGTTTGACATCCGAAATTGATTTAAAATTGATTTTCAATGTTGTAATGCATAGATGACTTTCTATTTATTCTAGGACTTTAACAGATTTAATGTTTTCTTCAATCAGATTTATTTCCACAAAATAAAGATTCAATTTTATTCTTTTTTGTTTATTTTTGAAAGCTTTCCGTAATAAAATATTAAAAATTATAAAGGCATTTTATTTTATAATATTTTGCTTTGGACAAATATTTACATACAGGTAACCCTCGATTAACATAACTCGTTGGAAATGGAGGAAGTACGTGTAAATTAAAAATGTATAAAAGAAAGTTCAGAATAAGTACAGAATTATATTTTGGCATCAGAATTTCTATACCTCTCGTAAATTGAAGCATTCATTAAATAAAAATTGTTAAAATAGCTTTAAATTAAAACAGTTGAAATTATTTATTTTTTATATTGTTTCCAATGATTTTCTATATTTCATCATATAGGATCTTTCGGTAATAAATGATTTAAAATAGGATGGAAGAGTTTCAATAGCATTAAAATTACCTGATGAATATTCTCTTTGAATTAATAATTTTCGTGAAAATACCATGGATTGCAAAAAATTGTTCCTACGGGATTTGTCTTCATGTTGTTCCAAGGAATCACAATTTAATTTTTAAACCTTTTTGTTCAGCCATATTATTTTCATTTTATTTATATACTATTTATTTATCTGGTTATATTTATTATAAGTGTATTGTAATAATTCTTTTGTCTTGGGTCCTTTTTTAAAACATTTTATTTAAATAATCTATTTTTTCAATATCAATATATGCACATAACTCAGTATACAGTACTGTATTTCGCTCAATTAAGGTATGCCATTTTAAACGTGTTATATCAAGATTACGTTAAATAAAAACGCGTATTTCAAGAAATGGTCACTACTATAGAATAATGTTGTAAGGAAAATGCATAAATGAAGTATCACATAAATCGAGGGTTACCAGTATAATTTTTAAAACAAAATGCTTTTGTTCAGTTGTAGAGAATATATGCAACATCTTGTTGCAACAAATAAATTCTTCAAATAAACTAAAAATTATAAATTTTTCAAAATATTTTATTTTAATTTTTATTCTACGGCACTTGCCACATGCAAAAAAAAACACGATGTTACTAAATTTATAAGATATTTTTAAAGAGTAGTGACCAGGTATGAAATAGGAATAAATTACTAATTAATCATAATATTAAATTAAATATATTCAATATTCTTCAAAAACCATTTTAGAATTTAGGATAAGAATTTTGACCATATTAGTATTTTATTTAGTATTTATTATTTAGTTTAATGAAATAGTATCTGATTTAATTACACATGAATACAAGGTTTTGGACTTGAGTAACCAAAAGTGGTTTCTAAGGTTATTTAGGATGCTGCGTTTGAATCTTCATTAATTTTTTTTTTCAAAATTGGTTTAGTTTTCGAAATAACAAAAACAAAATATTTTTTAGTAAATTTGAGATCCGATTATACTGGTCGGCACTGAAAATATTGAGTGGACAAAAATTAATGTTAATATATCTTGAAGATATTTTTTTATTTTATATATTTTTTTTATTTATCTAAATTGGACAAACCGTTCCCGAATAATAAGGTGGTAATATTAGTCATGCTCATCAAAAAAAATCTATACGTAATAGAAAAAAGTGCAAGCAGATTCTTGTTTAGCATGTCAAATCCCACTTAGTCCATTTATTTTTTGCCCATCAGTGCAATAAAGATGACTAAATTTAATAATAGATATTCTCACTTAATAAAATCAAGATTTGTACACAAATTTTCGACGAAAAATGGCTTGTTTTATTCTTATCAATACGAACTTTATAATAAAGGATAAGAAACAGAAAATCTTTGCCATTTTAATTTCTTAAAAGAATTTTTAAGAAAAAAAATATCAATTTTGAATTACTAGTACCTTAATTTGAAAAAAATTTTAGGTCTACATCTAATGGTGTTTCAATTACCTCGTACAAACGATTCTTGAGTTATAATAAAAAATATACTTAGGGGAAAATACTGGATATGCCCATAAAAACAGTTCAGCGTATCAAATTTCATATGGTCCACCTATTTTTGTTTAAAGCAGACCAAAAAATTATTTTTTGCCGACCGGTGTTATCAATTTATTCGATTAAAAGTGACAAATCAGAGCTAAAGATCTGTCAATATGAACCGTTTGTAGCATTTGAAATCTATTTAGTTGCCCTCCTCCCAAAATCTTTGATATAATCTTTCGATTTTCATAAAATTTTACTTTCTTGAAAAATCGAAATATTGAGTAAAGTAAACAAAATTTTAAAGTTATTCAAGCTAAAATCTTGCGATATTTTTTCTAGAAACCCTCCATCTTTAAAATATTGAATTTGCGATTACCGAGAATGTTTCAAACATGATTTTCTAATTATTTCTTCATTGGCGATTGACTGGTCGTTAGCATTTTTTTTAAAGGTTTCGTCGGTCATTAGTTTTTGATTATTATACTTGGAAAATATTTGGGGATTTTTTTATGTTTAAATTTAAGAAGATATTTATTTATATTTTTGAAATCAACTTTTGATTCAATTATGTTAAAAAAACCTCGTGGCGTAAAACAATAAAAAGTCAAGATCTGAAATGGTGGTACCGACAAGCACTCAAATTTAAAAAATCCAAAAAAGTGTTCGAAAATAACATTTGTTTTAATTTCTTTTGATTCCTGTGTCTAATTCCTCTAATGTAAACTACAAAACTTATATAAATAGGCCAACTTGTATTCAATTAGTGTGTCGCTGACCCGTGTTAAATTATATTGGGGACAAGTGATAAAACCAAAATTGAATCGTTTGAAATACATCTCCTTAATGTGTTGTCAATAGCAGGGTTGTAGGATGTGCCTAAGCTTGGTGAGAAGAAACGTGAATGGCTATAAAGGGTGCTATAAAGGGGTGAGGCACACACAGCGTAATTTTAATGAATGAAAAAGGTTTTCAAATTACATTATAACCGTTGTAGCGTTGTAACTCTATTAGCTATTTTTTTTACATTTTGTTAGAAATTTAAAATAAGTATATCTGTTCTGTTTTAGTTAAGCGAGAAATAGGTTTAACCAAAAAAGTTGTATAAAAAGTATTCATGACTTGAGATTGTCATAAATCGTCGTGGTACATACAAGGACTAATTGAAATCGGTGAAAATGTATGCTAATCTGTAGCTATAATTATTGCTTACATCGGAGTCAAGAGGCACTCAAAAATAATTACTTGTTTGAATTTAATGCAGCTTTTAACATTTTTGGGTGTATATTTTTGTCACTGAAAATTTTATTTTATAATTATAATTAAAATATGCAGCTTTTTATTTATTAACATCGTTTATAGATTTTTTTGGTAGTTAGATGTGACAAATAACTCAGCGAATCAATATCAATATCAAAACTCTATGTAAACCTTGTCCTTAGCCGTAAGTACTTCATGTTCTTTATTATTCATGTCGGACTTAACTTAAACTTCTGAATTTTAACTACCATAACATAAATGGCAATTTCCTGTCCATTAATATAATTTGAAAAAATTTTAGATTCTCAAATATATATATATATATATATATATATATATATATATATATATATATATATATAATATATATATATATATATATATATATAAATATATAAATAAAACAGGTAAAAAAAACAGGTATATATATATATATATATACATATATATATATATATAAAACAGGTAAAAATGCGACGCTTTAGTAAGAGCAATAGAACATAGCACAGTGGAGCAGAATGGAAATTTTTGGAAATAAATCTGTAACTTCTGGTCGGCTGGTTGGATTTTCAGATATTTGGCATAGGCATAGCATAGGAGAGTACAATGTTAAGTTTGGAAGGGAGCGGAGCTAAGGGGGCTCAAAGTAAGGTACCTCTGACATAAAAAATTTTTAATCACTTGCCAAATTTTTGTTTCTCGTCCGATTTCAAATATATATATTGTTGTAGACCCTGACAAGACCTATAAAAAACATGCTTAAATGTTCTATTTATCTCTTATAATTTTCGAGTTATTTGCGTTTGAATTTTTAAGCATCATAATTATGCATGTTTTTGGTCAAGTTTTTTTTTTTCATATATATCCTAGTATTTCCGACCGATTTTATTAGTTTTTTCCTTAATTAGTTAAAGAACAAAATTATCTATTGAATAAAAGAAATTTGAAGTCGATGTCTTTACCAAGTCCAAAAATAAACGATTTTGAATTTGAAAATTGGAAAAAAGACGACTTTTGGTGTTTTTTAGCCGAAAAAGTATCTACAATCTTTTTTATCTAAAATAAAATTTTCTTTAGCAGTATATAATAATTTTACACTTTTCTGAAAGGTAACTTCACAGAGATGACTTTAAGATAAAAAACAAGCCCAATCACTCAATTGGTCATGGTACACTGCCTCCCGAATTCGACAAATTTTATATAAAAGTTTCGATTTTACACCATATTTTCTCAAATCCCAAAGCACGAATCAACAAGGGGAATATATTTTAAGAATCTTCAATATGTTGTTAAAAGTTTTAAATCAAAATCTACGGGACTTCGAAAAATGTGGATTCTATAGCCAAAAATGTAAAAAATCCCATTTTTGGGATTTTTTTTTTGTTTTTCATGTTATTGAAATTAATTTTTTCGAAATATCGATATCATAAGAATATCGTTTTCTGCAATACAATATGATATTATAATCAGCACCTAATTTGATATCATTTTCGCTATCATAACGTTCTATGGTTTATTGGGATTATTTTCTATTAGTTTTATCAATTTTTACCTGTATATTTTCATAACTATCGGAATTTTTTAATACTCGTGTGGCTTCGTAGAAACAAAAATCATTTAAATATATTAAACATAATAAACAGTAAATATCCTAAAATTTGTCATTTTTAATACTTTTCAAAAAAAAAAAAAAAAAAAAAAAAAGAAAAGTTGGGGTAAAGCTTTTCGTTTTTTCCAAAATATATTTGGTTTAAAAAACGCCAAAAAATAATATCAAAAGACAAAATAATATTATTATTTTTATGCAAAACATTAGACAATAATCTATTCCTTATAACAGTTCTATTAGAAGGTTCAAACGATTACTGATTGGTATCTTATTATTGTTAGACTAAAGAATGTTATACTTTACCTCAATATCCCCTATTAATAAAATTAGGTGCATTGTATTTTGAATAAATTCTGATTCAAAGTGTTCAAAAAAATTGTTTTAAATACTGAAATGAGGACCCGAAAAGTAAAAACTAAAAGTCTGCAATTTATGTAGGTGAAACTAGTCAGGAACTCAAATTTTATTTCTTGAGAATGGGCCTGAAAAAATACGCCTCCACTATTTGTGAAATGAATGGTAATATATATTATACATGGCTTCATTCTGCCTATATTTTTCGCAAAACATTCATCTTAATATGAAAATATCTTATTGAGAAAGAGACATGGAATTGCGATCACTCTATTTATTCATAAAAAAGCGATTTTTGTATGGAAATCTCAAGAAATATTAAATTAATATCTTAATCTTAAGAAACATCCATTAAATAAATTTTGTGCTCAACCTATTTTTTTTTCACAAAAAATTGATTTTTGTATTAAAAAAGAAATCATAAATGCCTAAATTTTGGTTAATAAACCCTTTATTGAGTAAGATCTTCGAATTGTGATTTCTAAATTTTTCTTCAAAAATCGATTTTTATGTGAAAAACTAAAATAATCTTAAATGTTTAGTATACTAATAAATAAGCTTGAAACTGAGAAAAGGGCTTCAATTTGCGATCACAAAATTTTTTCTCCAATATTAAAACTTCTTATGATAAACTAGAAAAATCTGAAATGCTTAGGACCTCAGTAAATAAGCCTCCAATAGAGAAAAGTGCTTCGATATGTGATCACAAAATTTTGTTGTCAAAAATACGTTTTTCTATGGACAACTTAAGTAAATTTAAGTGCTTAATACCTCGGTAAATAAGCCTCTAATTTTCATCAAAAATCGATTTTTATATGAAAAACTAAGAAAATCTTATACAAATGTTTTATATGTCGATTTTTTATCACTTTACTTTTTCACAAAAAATCGTAGTTTACATGAAAACCTAAAGAGAAACTAATTACGTTTATTTTATATGACATAGTTATATCATTTATTTTATATGACATAGTCATATCATGCCTCCTAAAAACCTTCATCCCATTTAAATTTTATGGGCACAATTAAACGTCATTTTAATGAATTTACTCCTTTATTAAGTTAAATAATATTTGCAAAGCATAATTTTACTCATTATGAACTATTTATTTTACGATTATGATTATCAGTAAATCTTCATAATAACCAGTGTTATCGTTTTGGTTATTTTTAACCAAAATTGGTTATTTTATTCTTCAATGTGGAAATGACTTTTTTTTTCCATTTTGGTTATTTTTTGGTAAATCAAAATTTTAATTTTATTAGTTTTAAAAATGGTTTTTACTCTATTAATCTTACCAACAATAAAAGGCAATAGAAAGAGAGTGTGCTAAATATTCATTATACATTTAAAAACTGAAGGTTCCTATAACTTCTTATTCCAATTTTAACTAATAATGAAGAAAACAATTTAAATTAATAGAAAATATAAAGATTTTGCAATATTTATTTGGGAATTTAAACCGATAAAATCCGATGTATACTTAAATACTTATTAATACCTAAATTTACATTTTACCGAATAATAAAAACCAATAAAATTAAAAAAAAAAAAAAAAAATATTAAAATAAATTAAATTTTGCATGAAAAAACTGTTTCACTTTTTCTAAAAAAGAAATATATATAATCCAGTGATATACAAGTCAGTGAAAAGAGAGACCCATTGTATCTTTAATGGTGAGCAGTTGATTAATAAAAAAAATAAATGAAAACTAACAGGGAAAAAATACTAAAATAAGTTGAATTGATTACATCAATTTAACGTAGGGTATACTGATTTACAATCAGTAAGATTAAGAGCTTCAGCAAAGATTTACAATCTGGTTCAACTGGTAGGAGGTAAACAATAGTCAGGCCAAGTGATAGAATATTTTCTTGGAAGTTTTCATTCAGAAAATGCAGGGACTAAAGAAATCTCGGATTATATCCAAGATTAAAAATCAATAGGAAATACTAGTAAGGAGACAATACGGCGGTTTCATGGAATAGCATAGTTCTCATTAAAGAAACATTAAATTTGCAAGTGGCTCAATAAATAAAGTTTGTGAATAGAAAATGTAAAGTGGAAGAATAATACATAAAGCAAGAAGGAATAGAAAAATAAAAAAAAATCTTATTTATTAATGTGATGATCGTGAACGCGACTGAGTCTATCCCAGCTGCAAGCCCGTGTAACCGCAGGTTCCTTATACTATCATATAATAAAGAAGTATATATAATAATTAATCTAAGGAGTAGTATTGAAAGCTAAATTAAAAAAAGTAAAAATTTAATCAATATGTTGTTTTAATAAATGTGTAGAGGCCACTAAAAGAAATGTTTGAGTTTTGGAGTTAAAAAAATAGATTTCTTTTTTTTATGGCACAATAAAATCCATTTCAAATGCATGCGGTATCGTTTTTCGCTAATCTAATTTCGTACTGTCCATGCGATATGCATAATCAAAATGTGTTTTGAAAAAAAGTGACATCAATTATGTTTATCGACGGTTTTATACCTATATATCAAATATTTGTAAGAATCGCAATTTTCTATATAAAAGTACAACAACAAGTAAGAAAGAGATAGTCGATCAAGCCCGACCATATGATATCCTACACCATTGTGTCCATCCAGATTCATGGACGGGTGTTATATTAGACATGAGGACCGATACTTTTACTAAGTATAAAATATACGAATACAGAATATTGCGCTAATACAAACATTTATAGGAATTTATGCACTTCAGGGTGACTCCCGAAAGTGGGCTTATGTAGAAGCTATGGTAAATTATGGAGCGATTCTCATAAAATTTGTCACTGTGATTTCTACTTATATAAAACTTATTTGAGCCAAATATAAACTTGTTACTAACATGTCTATTTGATTTATGCACATTAAGGTGATTTTCGGAAGAGGGGTTTATATGGGAGCAATGGTCAATTGTGGATCGATTTTCAGAAAATTTTGCGCAAAGATTGATACTTGTACAAAACTTCCTTACACCAAATTTTATTAAAATATTGTTATATTTAAGGTATTGATGATCGTTAAACCCTTATTTGTATGGTGGTTACGTTAAATAATGGACCGATAACAACTAATTTCAATAGGCTTCTTCCTTGTGTCATGAAAGTCCCACGTGCTAAATTTTATTGAATTATCTTCAAAATTGCGACCTGTACTTTATGCACAAGTATTACATGGACAGCCAACCAGACAGACGGATATAGTTAGATCCACTCAAAAAGTAATTCTAAGACGATTGTTATACTTTAAGGTGGGTGTTGATTTTTCTATGCATTACAAACATTAACACAAACGCATAATACCCCATAATTTTCAAAAAGTCTATAAAATTTTTTTCAATAAGAATAGCAATTCATGCTATTTCATATAAAACTGAAAATGAGCACGGCAAAAAATTAATTTTTTAAAAATACATAGCGGATATAGCGCAAATTATGCAAAGTAATAATCAGTATTTGTATTCTTTTTTTTTTTTTTTTTTGAGGGGCGCCAAAAAAAGAAAAAACAAGAAATTTCAAAATTTAAAACATTTTGATATCAAAATTCGACTACCATATATGTAACTGTTGAAAGATCTACAATTTATTGCCAAAGTCCAATCAGTCTATATAGAATCGAATGAAATATAACGGTCGGCGTTGGTATCACCTATCACAGCTGTCCATGTAATGGACCTATTTATTCCGTTAGCTTCAAGTGGGGAACTATGCGTTGCCATTCTTTTATTTTTAGAGTCCCTGATAGAGTGGTTGTTAAAAAAATATAGACTGGTAAACTAAGCTATGGACTCTCCATATTTATATTTATGATACTATTTTAAACTATTTTAAATCTAATATTAAACATTTAAAAATGGGTACTGTACCGAGGACGATGGTATTTTCCATGTGTTCTAAACCTTCCGCAAACTTTGTCCTTTCCAGACCCATAACTACTTTCAATAACTACTATAACTACTGTTCCTAACCAGCAGGAAAAGTCTAAAAAACCATTATTATTTGTGTTTATTTAATATTGATTTTCCAAGCATAGTTTTGCAAAAAAAAAAAAAAAAAAAAACACAAATTTTGTATGTACTCAGCGAAAAAAAGAACATTCACAGAGGTCAATAAGATTCTGAACTTTTGATCAAGAAGTAATGCAAATTCGGATCATATACAATGAATTTAATATAGGCTTGCCATTGGAAGATGTTCTCTTTAAAACGTGTCATGAAAGTCCTACGTGCCAAATTTCATTGAATTTGTGCACAAAGTTTACATGGACAGCCAGCCAGACGGATATCGTTAGATCGACTCAAAAAGTGATTCTGAGTCGATTGGTATACTTTAAGGAGGGTGTTGGATGATTTTTTTATGTGCGTTACAAACATCAGCACAAACGCATAATACCCCAGCCGCCAATGGTTGTATGGGGTATAATTAATAAAAAAAAATCAGAAAAAAATAAAATATTGACAAAAGTAAGAAAATTAATTCAATTTGAAGTATAGCATTATTAAATTATTTTAATTATTACTGAATAAAAATTACTATTGTATTAGTAATTTATTATTATCATTTATTTGACTGGGGTAGTCAAATACATTGGTATATATTGAGAAAACAAAGTTCATAGATTTTCTTTTTTTAATTTGCTTATTCCTTCTTTTAATCGAAACTTTTAATTACTAAAGGTTTAAATTATTATTTTATAAACTTTATTTAGACAAACCACTGTAATTAGTTTTTGTTTACTTTCGTTTGAATCACTAATTTGTTTTCTGCTTCTTTTGTGCCAGTTAAATTTAAATATCATTTTTTTCAATATAATTTTATAATAAAATTTTTTCTGATTTTTTTTTTCCTTAATACATTTTTATTTATTTATTTAATATTTTTTTTTTTTAATTTTCGCTTTTTATTATTTGTTTGATGCGCACTGTGTTTTTTTTTTATAATGTTAAATTTTTTCTTAATTTTTTATGATTTAGCCTCACATAAATTAAGATAATTTTTTTCATAAATTTTGTTTTCTATTTTTTTCCTTTTATTTCTTTTTTCTAACTGATGTTTGATATATTTAAACCCTCAGTTACATTCAATGCTATCACTCGACTGTTGATCATGATTTTAAACAATTTATTGGTTACAAAAAGAAATCGACGATAACAATTCTGTTTGTGACTTCTGATTTCTTCTTGATAAATCTCTTTGATATTAACAAAATCAAATTGAGTAGAGATTTTTGTTAATTTCATATGAAAAAGAAAGACCATAATATTAAATTAACGTGAAAAGAGTAAATATATCTATAAATAGTGTTGATATTTAATTACCTCTAGAATTAATCTCTAGAAGAAAATACAAGGTATTCTTTCCGTTTTAGTTTGAAATATTAATTTTACACCAGTTTTTTTTCTGCCATATTGCACTTTAAATATATTTTGTTTTAATTTTAATTTTATTTACCATTATTTATTTTGAGTAGACTCAGTGTTGAGGAATAATGGTAGGCCTGATAAAACGGAAAGAAATTTAATTTCCTGGTGAGGAGGTGCCTAGATTTTATGCAAATTGCACTTGACATTTTTTCCAGGCTCCTAGCCATTAAGTGTCTGTTTTGCTATGTGATAATCATTTTCACCTTACTTGGAACCCTATACTTGGCAATAGCGTTATCAAGTTCGATACATTTAAGCAAATAAGCAAATAATTTAAATTTTATTTTATACTTTATAACAATAACAATTTCATTCCTAAAAAAAACAATGATTATAAAAGAATTCTTTAACATCTTTAAATAAAATATACATATATTCTAATTTGAAGTAAATAAATATAAAGAAGGTAAAAATTCAAAAGTTTTGATATATGAAAGGGTGGTTGAAGGAGGTGGAGTATTTGGTTATTTTGTTCCGGCATTATAAAGTAGGTAAACCCAACCGTGTAAAATTCTCATTTTTATCACAAGTATCATAAGTAATCAAAGAAATCATAGTTATAATAAATTTCAATCTATAACAAATTTTTCCGTAGCAGTAATTACAATTATAGTACAAAAATTCGGTCAATACAGCAAAAAACAAATTCAGTTTTCCCAACCCACTAAAAGAATCTAACTCAAACAATTTTAATTTTATGACTTTTAAAAAAATAGAATTGTACGAAAAAACTAAAAATATTTTATTTAATAAAAAATTACAAAAATATAAAATTCTAAACATAACTTAAGCAGCACAAGATATATTAAATCATCTGTACTACATAAAAGAGAGTAAGGTAAGTGATAAATACAGACGTGTTTACTCAGTTTATTAAATTTTTTAATATTTGAATTATCAACATATTTAAAATATGGATAATATTATTGATGATATAATTAGTATAGGATCGGCCAAATAATAAATTTAAGAGTTTTATTAAACGGAATATTCATTTAAAAATGGATTCTTGGAAATTGTAATTTTTGATATGAAGTTGATGAAATAAATTTTTTACATGTGTAATTAATTCTTGCTCGAATTTTGTTCATTCCAACTAAGTTGGAGAAGTGTTAATATATTTAGCCTAATTTTTGAAGCAAGATTATATAATTTATTAATTTATCTCAATAATTTTAAGTGAAAATGTGTATGTACGTAACTTATTTAATAATAATTCCGAAAAAATAACCGTACAGTAGTTGTTCGTATTAGAAAGAATAGCACTGACAACACAAGACTATCAATTACACGCTGCTACAAAATGGCACTTTTCATTTCTTCTCAGAAAACGATGTAATGTGGGTTGTACACCTTCTTGAAGACATCATAAAATTTTAGGTTTCGAAATACACTTTAAATAGCGAGATATTGCGGAAAACCCGTTTCTATGGTAATTCCTGCACTAGAAATCTAGTAGCTTTACAAATTTTAAATTTAGAATTTTTAAATTGATTTAGAAAGCAGAATGAGGTAGCTGTTTAACTATATCCCCATATATTATATACACTCAAACTAAATAGTGAATTATTCACCATTATGAAATTTATTTCCCTTTTCTCTTCGATTTTTATACTTCGATGTACATTTTTCTGTTTCTTTTCTAAAAGATTACACATATTTCTTCGCTAGGTCTGAAACGATATTTTGTTTAGAATAAAATGAGATATCCCGATATAAAATCCCTTAAAAACTCAAAAAATTATTAAGCATTTTCTAAACTTTATTAAAAAATTCTTTATATAATTTAAGATTTATTTCGATTGGATGCGTTATATGTAAAGAAAATCGCCTATATCTCTTCTTCTACTAAACTAATTTTTAGAAAACTTATATCATTGGAAAGCTTATAACTTTTTCTCATACTTAAACTAGTTAATTAATTTGATTTTTATCAATTGTGAATTTAATATATATCTTCTTTGTCTTCATTTAACCGACTATCAGCTTTTGGTATCAGTAAAAAATTTATATTTTTTTCCTTATACCAAATTAAAATTATTTACACTGAGAAGCCAAAATTTGTTGTTTTTTAAAGAAATTTGCTACCTTGTTATGCTGTTGAAATTATGTACTCTATTAGTTTCAAGTCTTGTGAGTTCATATTTGTAACCTTCTTGTTCATAAATAAAGTTAATATCAACCAGTTTAAAAATTTTTGATAATAACCCGTATATACATTAAAGTGCATCGATTTGTATGAAGAAAAAAAATTTTGCAATGTACCCATCTAAAATTAAAAACTCATATATTTTAAACTATTCCCCAAAATATTTCATTTGAATTATTTTGTTCTAGTGGCATGAACAATTTTTACAATACCTCAAAAAATATAATTTTCGATAAACAGTGTACACAATTTTTACCAAAAAATTACAATATGTAATAGACATATGTCAATTAATTCGTAATCAGATTTTTTTTTTATTTTTTTAATTAGTTTTCATTCTCCTGAAATGAAGATTTCAGTAAATTCTCTACGAATTTTTTTAAATGCTATTTTATTAAAGTTTGAAAATTTCGGACATTTTCCATCGAAATGCATCACTGAAATGGTCTTATTCAATACTATTGATATATATATTCACTTAACCCTTTTATAAGAAAAATAATATTTTGGGATCACCGGTCCATAACAGGTTAATTTTTATGGAAAATAAGTGGTTATTTAAGAAAATAAATCTCACAAGAAGAATACGATTGTCAAAAAACTATAAATTTGTGAAAAATAGTGACAAAACTTCAAAGACTTTCTTTTATTTGATTACTACCGCGGTCTTAAAAGAGTTTATTATATTTTTCATTAATTCCTTTATATTTATAAATATAATGAATACTTCCGTAAAACTGATTTGCAAAAATTGCTGATTTAACTTTTGGGAACCAAATGTATAAAATTGACCCTTTTGCTTTTAAGGGGTTAATTATCTGTAATTTTCAACAGTACCAAAATATATCTTTCCAATGGTGCCTTAATGCCTTAAAATCCAATATATGCTGAAAAATGCCCGAAAAATATAAAAGTACATGTTTAAATAAAGAAAATGTAAAGATTATGTAAATGCATATAACAAGTTTTAATATATCTCTATAATGTTTTGAAGTTAATTTTCTTATAACAAGGATTTCTATAATGCTACTTTTAGAGGTGTTTTAAAAAAGGCCCAGCTCACGTAAATGAAAAAATTCAGACGTAATATTTTGTGACTCACACAAGTACATCCTTGTTTTCATTTCTAGAGGGGTACATTTGCAACTTTTTTTGTAAGGAACTTTAATATACTTTAGCTCTTTTTGGCAACATAACATCTTTTTCAAAACACTGAACAAACTGACCAATAAATAATATTTATAAGTTTTCTTTAAAAAGAAATAAGAACAACAAGAATGTTGAAAATACGTTTGCTGCTTAAGGTATAAATTGAAATAAAGGGAATTTATCATGAATTCAAAATAAAAAAGCTAAAAATATTAACATCGTTCTTACTTAAAATTAAGTAAAACTCTTTAAAATTAATAATAGCATGTTTGACAAAAGCTTGTGGGTTTCTGTACTTAAGCACTCCATTTATTTTTCCACAACATACCTTTTACATTTGACATCATAATCATAAATTGTAACATAAAATATTCTCCTAATATTATTAAACCTTATAGGCTTAACAATTTATAAACCCTCTTTTATATAGTAAATTATTTTAACTTGACTGCAGCAAAGGTGTAAATCTATAATAAATAAATTAACCTTTTAAAATATGGGATTCCTATACTACACATATATATGTGTCTACTATAGAGTCTTTAAATACAACTCGACAACGAATGTTTAACATTTAGACATATCGACATGCTATATAGGTGTTTAGCCTGTTTGACGTTGGCCTCTACAAACTTGAACATCACATCAAATATCGTCATCATCAACAGCAGCAAGACCAATATTATATACATACACAACATCAATGTGTAAATGACATTTACGTTTTATAGTAATTTATTATTTTTTCACTTTACAGTCAAACTCATATTTTACGTATAATGGACAATTACCGGACAGACAGCAGGACGACCATTTGTTGTATTGCTGATGGCCTATGTTACTTTGGACGGACGCAAAATACAACCCACAAAAGTGTGTGTTGTTAAACGTCAACAACATATCACTGGAAACATGTTCGGATACCACCATCATCGACTGCAACAACAAGAACAAAATACACAAAGGAAAAGTAGTTTGTGTGTTAAGGCCATAAATGACTGACCATTAATGTGTAATTTAATTTTGAATTATGACTTTACTTAATTTTGTGTTCAATTTTAATTTTGTCACAAAAATGTGTAAATTTGCACAACTCTCATTGTTTTAACTACTCACACATAACCACTAACAACAATCATCCACCCTCATTCTCTCACTATCTATATCCTTCAAATATGCAACATTATTATTAAATATGAATGAATGCAAACATGTTTGTGCAAGGATGCATAAACATATTAACATTTTACACACATATTATGATAAAGCCTTAATTTCGTTCAACTATTTTACATATTTGTGAAAACCCCAACAGTTTTTGGTGACAGTCCAGAACTAGTAATTTCAGCTATTATTTTTAAAACTTTTCTGGTTATGTAGTCAGTAAAAAGGCTTTTTGTCTTCTCTTACAACTTCTTCCCGTTTACCAAAGGATCAATAAATTTACAAGTGGCAATTTGTTTATAATTAGGTGGGTATATATTAGTGAAAATTATTGCCAAAAAGAGGTCAGTTAACATCAAGATAACTGCTGGGATTTATGTGTTTGCTGGTGTTTGTATTAAGTGTGAGGAACAAAATCTACGCAAAAGACACTGAATAGTAAGATCAATGAAAAAAAGTGGCAACATTGAAAAGGTTGTCGTAATATATTTGTAATTAGCATAAAGCAGCCAAAGGGAAAATTATAATAAAGTAAACACTTACTTGCAACTGCATAGCGAAGCAGTGTGTGAATCTTATGCAGCATGTACATAAATGTTGTTGACTTTAGTTGCAGTATCTTAAGTAATATCAAATTTAAATAAATTATCACCTCGCTATCTGTGTCTGTATATACATATGTTTGTTAGACTGCACCAAAATTTACCGACTTTTGAATTTTTATGTTAACTCCCCCGAGAATCGTTCATTGGGTTGCAAAAATTTATTGTGTGAAATATTAGTGAAATGGAATACCATTAACCCGTGCTGCATCGGACCTGAAATTTTTATATGGGGAAAACACGCCTTTTTACAGTTTTTACAAAAATTTAGCTATTAGCTTCTTTGCTTTGTAACAAAATGTTAAAAAATCGTAATCTACACATAACTATGTATCAAACAAGATATAAAAATAAAAAATTAGTTAAATTACGTTTAAGTTATTACGAAGTTCACAGTCCATTAATGGATAATTCAAATCCCTTTCCATGCTTGCTAAGAAACTTGGATTTTTATAAGACCGTTTTAAAATTCCGATTTCAACCTTTAAACAATTTTTGTTCAATATATTTTAAAAACGTTGGAATAAAGCTATACGAGTTCGTAGACAGCACAAAAGGAAATAAAACTAAAAAAGAATTAGGTCAATATCTTGTACGACGAAGCTACGATCTGAATTTTGCGGATTTTCGGCAAAAGACATTTTTTGCAGCTGTTTAGTTATAAAAGTCAATTTTTGTTTGAACTGATATCCAGACCAAACCAAATTTATTACACATATCTCATATCTCAGAAAATATATTCTGAACTTTTTAAGAAAATTGAACAAGGATTAGCTTTAAAATAAAAAAATCAAAATGAAAATTTTAAATACTTCACATTTCTAAGAAAACCGTTACGAAAAAATATTTTATTTATCTGGATTTGAGTGCAATGATTTCTGTGAGGAAATCTGATGGCTTAATATGACTTTACTCGTCAGAATGAGATAATTATCTTTTATTTATCTATGATATTAAGTAATGAAATTAACTTAAATTCTAACCCCAAGCTCAATTGAGGGTTAAATTTGACTTTCTACTAATCGTATCAACGAAGGTGTTTCAGTTATATTGGTATTGAATTGGTATTGAAGGTATTGATATTTCATTTAAATATTTCTAAAACATATTAATGGTCTGGGAAATCCGTAATAACTTAAACATTTGCAAACTAATATTTTCTTTTCATGTATTGTTTGATAGATAATTACAGTACGGGTTAACAATATCCGATTTCACTAATATTTTACACAATATATTTCTACTGCCAAATTAACGATTTTAGGGGGAGTTAGGGTTAAAATTTAAAAGTCGGTAAATTTTGCTGGAGTCTAATGTAGCTATATTATGCATACATGATTTACGGAATTTCTAAGTATTTACTTAAGGAAGCTTTTGTTTTTTGATCTTTAAACAAAATTCATGATCAAAAATGAGAAAGAAAAAATAATAGATTTTCCAATAAAGTTGATAATTAGTAAATTAATTGATACATAACTCATTGTTAGTAATTTTGTAGTCTATAAAAATGTTTATGAAATACCGCAGTCATTTTATTTGAACTTTACTAGTTTGGATAAGTTTAAAAGAGAACTAAACAGAAACTAAGGCCACAAATACTATTCTGAATAATCTGAGGGAATTCTCAGATTACAAAATCACTATCTACTACACATCTGTATCAAAACATTGGTTTTTCAATTCACAGTAATGTTTGTAATATATGCTCTAACATTACTACTTAAATAAATAACAAAACAATAAAAAGCAAACTGTGTGAAAAAAATTAATTGAATTCAGTTGAATTGGAACGATAAAACCAAGGCAAAATATGTCGTGTTCTCTTTGAGAAGTTTTTGATTATGAGAAATTTTAACAGTAGCAATAATGTTATAATAAAACAACAAATTAAAACTGTGATTTACTGTCATTCCCTAGCAAGTGATATGAAAAAAGAGGGGAATGTAACAATTACCCCAGGTCTACAACTGAGATTAACACTGATATAATATGTGAGATATCGCCAGCAGAGGAGAGTAACCATTTTGTTTGTATTATGTTGAATCTTAAATAAGAGGTACAAGTGTTCTAATAAATCCTATAAGATATTATTATTTTCAATCAGTCACAGAGTAAACATGTTTTTTTTTTTATTTAAGCAATTCGCACATTTTTAGCACAATTTTTATAAAATTATTTTTTTAACATGTAAAACAAACACTAAAGGGAAACAATTTTACAAAAAAAAAAAAAAAAAAAAAAACAGCTTTTCAGTAATTTCCCAAATACATATGCACACACACAAACAAACTTTCGTATATGATGGTTTTGTAGAGATATCTCATCACAACGGTCTCATAATACATCTTATAATACTAATATTTGAATCTACATGTGAAATAATTCTCTCACAGAGCGGCACAAAAATCTTACATATCATGTTACGTCTAGACGGGCTGTTAAGTATTTTAAAATAAAACAATAGATAATTACGTTTTATTTATATTTTTTTCACTCAAAAATTAGGATTATTTTTTTTTATTACTCAAAAAATAACTATTATTTTGCGAGTTTCATTTTTTTATGAAGAAATAAAGTAAATTGTAAGGACAAACTTTAATTTTTTTTCGGTAAATATTTAAAAAAAAGCGAACTCACGTCACCGAAAATAACATCTTTGTTGTGGAAGTTGTTCGCGCATAAAAGTAACAAAAAAAGTTTTCTGCATATGTATATGACATCATCTCAAGCGGCTGAATATAGAAAGTGGCAATTTGGATCGTAGGTTTGGAAATCCAAATGTTTGGGACGAAAAAAAGGTAAAATCGGTAATCTTATATCTCCTAAACTAATATAGGTACAATAAAATTTAATAACGGCCTTTTTAAGAGAAAATGGCCAAAATCTGTATTTTCGTATATATCGTATTTGTAACTTATCGAAAAATGACGAATACAAATTTGGAACTTTGTAAAAATTCGATCGTTTAAGGGGTAAAAATCCTATATATTTCTGGTACTTTTTTCATATTTATTCTTTTTTCCTTATTGACATACACATATGAAAATTTAGAAATTACTTGGAATATAATTTTTGTTACTTCCATGGGGAAAAAAATACCAAAAAAGGGGTAAAACAGAAAAAGTACAATTTATTGAAAGCAAAACTTTTTATTAAAGAAAATTAAATAATTATGTGCTAGAATACATTTCTAAAGAAAAGAAAACACGTTTCGAATTTTAAATCAAAATCAGGTTGTTAATTTTTCTAAATTGTCTGTGATTTTTATTATAATGTTTTGCAGGAAAAAAATAATAATAAACTGTATTGAAATGTAAAAGAAAAAATTAACTCCTTTTTAAATTTGTAAAAAATCAGGTCGTTCATTTATTTCTAGTGCTGAGATTTTTGTTATTGCTTTGATATTTGATAACTGCAATGTTAGTAGTTGGTATAAGTTTCATTTCAATTCTTAAAACAAATGAAGAATAAAATACATTTAATAAAAGAACATAAAATGAAAGTATATATGTTAGGGCTTTTGAAAATTCCTTTTTGTAAGTTATTTGTTATAGGACGAAAAATATAAAGGAAATATTGTTTCAATCATCTTAGGAAGTTGAAATTTGATAAAGATGTAGTGAAATTTTGTTAAAATCTTATAAATTTACGTCAGTTGAAATGAGATAAAAGGTGGTTACAGCATGATAGCTACAACAATGTTATGTTCTTTTTGTTAATTTTATTGAATTTTAATAACTCCGTATTCATGATAACAATGACTTCAATTTTGTTATTTAATATTCATTTTAAATATTTTATTTTTAAATATTTTTACCAGAAACAAAATTTTGTTAAAATGAAACATATCATTACTTCCACAACCATTAAATATCTGCAGTCTTTTTCCTTGTTCTTAAACCATATTTTGTTTTTAAACGATATCAGTATTATTATTCCTATAACAATTAAAATGTTACAAATAAGTATAATTCTTACACATCCTTTTCACGAACTTAGTGCAAAATTTCAATACTTATTTCTTTTTAACTATATATGTTCTTTGTTTTAATTTGTTTTCCAACTTCATTCTAATTCTCATTTAGTTCATATATGAATAAAAAATAAATATACATAGACAAGTTTTGGTCGTATTCGGTGTGATTCAAACAATATAAGATATCATGCATTTCAACTACATATAATGATTGAAACAAATGAATACAAGTAATATATATATATATATGAGGTAATAATATGTTAAAATGGAATCATAATATGACAATGTGGTATAAAATATAATAAGGTTATTATGTAAAACTATAATCATAACATGAAAAAACAAGCCATAAAGTCGGATACAATATGACAAAGTGGAATCATAATTATTATTACTTATAATCATTTCTATTTTTCGATGTGATCATGTTCCAATCATAATATGCTGTTCTTAGACTATGGTCACTGCAACTATATTTTTTCTCTGCGTGCAGCTAATTCAATATGTAGAATTACAAATAACAATTCATTATTATGTTTTTTGTAAATTAATAAATTATTTCTTAAAATTTTATCAAAATTAGCTCAATAAGTTTAAACAAAATGTAATTTCCAGTTTTTACCCAATTCGAATAAGTTTATCCCCTTTAAATGTACGTAATAAAAATTGTATTATAATAAATGTCAAGAAATAAATAATAATGTATTATAAAAAAAGAACCAGAAATCTTATCTTAGTCCAAATTTCACGTTGAATTATCCAATCATTTTTTTATAAAAAAAAAATATAAATAAAAAAACGCAGTTTATAAAATAAGTAGACTAAATCAGAAAAGTAACATATATAAATTAAAAAGAAAATTAAAATAAATGAAATAGAATAATTATGTATTTAAAATCAAATAAATTTTATTATTTTTTATTGGTATTTTAATTATATATGTATGTTTATTATTTACCTTTTTGAAATTTTCTTTTTCTTTTATTTCAAATTTTGTAAAAAAAAGAAACATTATTGCATTTTTTGTCTTTCTACATATAATATAATTCAATTCCATTCAGTCCAAAATCTTTCGTTGTTAAAATGTTTTTATAATTCCCTGCACAATTAATTTTATTTGTTTTTATTTTGTCTCCCTTGCCTTTTTAATACGTACACAAACACAGAGAATTGATTTTAAGTTTAAAAAGCAACAACAGTCAACAAATCTAAAGATAGAGCATGAGTTGTAATTAATTACAAATCAATTTATGCAGATCTCTACTACCTACATTATATCTCAGGGTTCCCAGATTATTTTCAAGAAAAATCTCATCACCAAAAATCCCCAAATAACGACTTACATTATCCCCAAAAATCCCCACTAAAATAATAATGTAATAATATTTTAGAGATAGTTATAAACTATATTACTATTTATTCGTACTGCAATCCATATCCTTTTTGGATATGCAAGTTTGGGTATATAAATTACCTAAGTAGTCAATATTGGAAAAGAAAATCTTATAGGTTTTCAAAAAAAAAAAAAAAAAAGAAAAAAAAAATTGAATTATGTGGACATCATCTTATCATTTGTATCTATACTATTTTTAAGTAAGTAATTTACATCATTTTTATAGTTAATGCAAAAACCGAAGAATAAATTTTATTACATTTTATAGAACTTTTAAATAACTATTTATAATGTACTAACTAAATACTTAATAAATAGAAAACAAATTGAAGAAAATGTAAAATATAGCTTTGTCCAGTCAAAACTTCCACATTCATCGAAAAATAAAAAATAAAATAAAAGTGCGAAAAATAGCGACATTTTGGCCATTTTCAGCAACGTGCAATTTATTTATATCCTATAGATACCTCCTTATTTAAATTTCACTAAAATTGCTTCAGCGGTTTAGACGTGATTGTGTCGCAAACAAACACACATTTTATTTTATAAAAATAATATAATTGATTATTGTTGAAGTAGCAATAATAGAGTATCAATTTGATCAAATATTATATATATAAATATATACATCAGCAAATCATTTTGTTGTAGAGTTTGGAACTTATTTTTTAACTTTATGGTATCATATTTAGTATAACATTTATTTTTTATTATCTTCATTGCAGAGTTGTTGAATAAATTAGGGGTATATCTTTCTAAATATTAATATCGGGAGGAATATTATGTTTTTTTTTAATTTTTCTTAAGTAAAAAAGAAAAATTATGGAAATAAAATAAAAATCTGCAAAAAATGCCCAAAAATCCCCAAAACCTGAAATTCATCCCCAACAACTCCCCTGATCACTAAACTAAATTTTGCATCCCCATTTCCAAAAGCAATCACCAATTTGATGATAAATCCCCTAATCTGTCAACAGGTTGCCATTTTAACCTTTTTAAGGCTAAATCTAACCTTTTTGTTTTTAGCCCCAAAATTTTCGTTTTAGCTTCTAGCTTTTTAAGATCGGTCAAGGTTTCAGTAAAATAATTTTTCAATTTTTTTTTTTTTTTTCAAAGGGGAAAAAGTATGAACTTTTATTACTATTTTACCAAAAAATAATGGATATATTTTCATGATACGCTCAAAATTAAGAACGGGTTAACTCATGAATTTCAGTCATTGGTAAGAAAACTTTGTAGTATTTTTAGTTTATTTTTCCATTTCCCAAAAAGTTGTAAGTTAAGTAGATGATGTTTACATAGAACACCACGGTGGGATGCTGAAGAGTGCCAATGAAGGTCGTGGCGGACCAGAAAATGCATTTCATTCTGCCGAGTGCCCAAAAAAACTTTTCTACAATTATATTATGTATGAAAAAGTTCAACAAAAAACTATAAACTAATTAAAAAATACTACATACCCACTAAAACGACATACTATTTCGAGACCTCTTGTTCTATTCGTTTTAATAAAATAAGAATAAAAAGCTGATGCCAATTTTAGAATTCATGGAAAAAAGTAAAATTTGGCTGTATTTATGAAACTGAAAATAAGAAGTGCAATCCTATTTCACTACATTGTCTACATTCAAAATATTTTTTGAATAGATATCTACACTTAGGATACTTTATTATTAAAATATAATAAAAATTATTAAATTTCAATTTCATTCTAACTGGGAATAATAGCGCTTAGAAAAAATTTACTAAACCTATTTTAGAAAATGTATTCCCATCAAGGATGGAAAAGTTAATACGATCGTACTTTTTTTGATACTATTTAGTATTCAAAAGTACCTTAGTACTCCCGTGAGTAATTTCTGTAACTCGACCTAAAATTAAATTTTTTCAAATAACAATATATTTCAGAGATAATTTCAAATGCTTTAATTTTTCAATAATATTACAGGAATTTTATTTTATATAATATTTTTTCTATTCAGACCTTCGATTCTGATTTATTGTTTTTCATCTTGGTTTTCTCAATAGTTAGGAAATTTGAATGAATATACTTTGACCAATCACTTGCAATCTTTTTTACGTGTTAAAAACAAATAAAAGTACATTTTATATAATTTAGTCATATAAATAAGTTTATGGGACAAATAAACTAAATTTTACAAAATGCTTAAATCGACGGTTGCAGTGATAGCAAAAGCTGTAAAGGAACTTATCTTTGGGTATTAAAATTCTACTTTCGCTTGAACTTGATCTCATGAACATAGTTAAATTTATTAAAGTCTACACTTTTTCATCATTATTTTCCATGAATAAAAACAAAATGAAGAGATATAATTTTTGTTTAAGTCAGCGGTAATTATTATGATTCAATTTTTGGTATCGTATCGTTTTTAATTCTTTTTTTTTTAGATATAAAAGAATATTTTAGTATATATATAAATAAATAAATCAATAATTCCTTTAATAACAAAAAAAAAAAAAAGTCACTAATCAATAAAATAATTTATACAATTAAGAATTAGTTAAAGTTGCACCTCTCACCAAAATGATTGTATCAATTACCAAAAAATGTAAAAAATGGATAATTAAATAAATTAAAAATTTAAATGAGAAAAAAAACTTATTTGATTTGCTTGAATATGTTACTTAAATTTTGATGTAAAATGAAGCAACTATGTTAATTGAAAAATAAAAGTTTATACTTTTTTCTATAAATATAACTACCTATTGACTTGTGTTAATACAAAGATTTTATAAAAAAAAAACAACTTTTTATTTTCATTTCAATCGAAAAACAATAACTGGTGTTCAAAAAATTATAAAAATCCATCATAACTTTTTCATTTTCATAAATAGTTTTACTTTTTCATTTTAATCGAAATAAAAAATATATAATAAATATGATATTTATCACAAAAGTTGAGAATTATGTTTAACTTTTTTTCATTGGATGAAATAATTCTAAACAATGACAAATTCATAGACTAAAATAATATTGAAAATGTATTCACACAATACACATATACAGAATTCAAATAAATAAAATAGTAGAAAATATTTTTTGAAACAAAACAGAAGTATGAATAAGAAAACAATTATTTGAAAACTTTTCATACTTTTCATTTTAAAAGGTAAATATTTTTTTCATCATGGTGAATATTTATATTTTAAAATAAAAATCCTTCACATATTTTTATGAATCAATGAAAAAATATTTTAATCGGTAAAGATATTTATAACGATTGAAAAATTAAATTATAAAGTTTTCGGGTGCTTGAAAAATATATATATTTAAGGAAATTAGTTAAAATAATTTTATTAAAAAAATAATAGGATTGAAAAGGATTGATTTATACCGATCGTACTTTTAATTTTTGTGCAATTTAAAAACAATTTTTTACACTTTTGAGTGTTGCATTCTGTTCTGATAGCAAATCACCATTAGATGCTTCAAAAGATTTTTCTATCTCCATAGGTTCATACGATTAATTTTTGACAGTTTCTCTGTCGAATAATTTTCCAAATATATTATTTCTAAACTTTTTAGTTCAAGATTAAAATGTTTATCTGACCACAAATCTGTTGTTATTAAAAGGCAACCTGTAATATAATTTTTCTTTTCAGAATAAAAATTGTATAATTCGATATTTTATTGTTTAAATTAAAAAAAAATAAATAAATAAATAAAAAATAAAAAACAAGTCAGAGTGTTATATTCGGCTATACCGAATTCTTCACACGCTCCACTACTAAGACGATATTTACAGCACTTTTTATTCAGTAATAAATCTTTGGAAAATAGTACTTTACTAATTAACTTATTAGTTTTTGACGTCCACAATAGTATAGAGGTGTAAATTGATTCTAATGAAAATTTTATATGGCTTACATAGATATTTTATAACAAATTATTCGGCGAATAATGTGTAAAAAGTAAAAGTTCTGAAAGAATTCCTTGTTGCATATTCCGAAGAACTTTAAGAAAATAAAGAATAAAAAAAATAATAAAAAGACGAAAATTTATTTTTCTTACAAAAAGCCGTTTATTTTTGTAAAAAAAAAATATTTCATTTTATGTGTAAACAAACTAAATGTGAAAGAAAAATGAAAGGTATATATTTTTTATTTAGTAAAAACTAAAATTTCATTTTATAAGAAAACTTAATTGTAGCGCCTGAGAC
This sequence comes from Protocalliphora azurea, assembly GCA_932274085.1. Classification (NCBI taxonomy): domain Eukaryota; kingdom Metazoa; phylum Arthropoda; class Insecta; order Diptera; family Calliphoridae; genus Protocalliphora; species Protocalliphora azurea. The sequence goes on along the minus strand of OW026523.1, from coordinate 68,355,250 downwards.
AAATTAACAAAAATCTTTGATCACTATATCGATCGATTTTTTGTGGAAACTAAAATTTTATTTTATAAGCAGTGATGCTAGTTTAGTCTTTCTGAAGCTAATCTAGCCTTTTTATTTTGCTTTTAGTCTCAAAATTTTCAATTTAGCTTCTAGATTGTTTGGATTTTTAAAATTTCCTTAAAAAGGCTAAAATTTTAGTATTTCAATAGCGAAGGAAAAAATTTCTTATCAACAATTACTAATATTATTTTTACATAATCATTCACTTAAGCATTTTTGTGCATTTATTCGTGTATTCACTTAAGCATTTTTGTGCATTTATTCGGCTCTTTCTTATTCAAATCAAAAATAACAACTAATTTTATGGACTTAATAAATCGATTATTATAATTCTTCTTCATTAACCATAGAAACTATTTATAAACACAATTTATCATAATTTTATTTATTTATAATCTTATTTATTTTCATTGCAAATGCTTATAAAAGTAGAGAATCACTCACAAATTTAGAAATGCTTAATGAAAAATAATTTATAGTTTAAAAATGACGAAAAATCACGCAAAATTTTATGTAGTTTTTCATATAAATTATAACCCAAATTAGTACAGGAACTTCTTGGGCGATTTATTCAATGGATGATTTTGCTGGCGATATCAAAATATCAAAAACTAATGAGAATGGGGAAAAATAACTATTTAAATTAAAGAAAAAATTTTATCTTTTTTCTGGCCTTCTTTTTGCGACATTTGGTCTTTTTGATATTTTTTAAAGTTCAATTTAGAATCTTTTTTTCTCGCCTTCTGGCGACACTATTTATAAGAAATCTATTGGCGCTAAAGAAGAATGAAGATGTGCGATCACCAGGAAAGATACTTAAGGTCTTGCATATTTCATAATTACTTTCTTAACAAAAAAAAATTTACTAATTTTTTGTAGTTTGATTAACTACATTGTATAAAATATTTTGTTAGTTTTTTTGAATATCTCGTATATACTTGTAAATACAGAAAAATTATTACCTTATATTTTTCAATTAACACATATTTATTTTATACGAAAATAAAGATCTTTGTAAGCACTTAATTTACAATTTATACGCATAGAGCAGATTGTAAAATAAACATTATATGGTAGCATTTGGATAACCGGCACAAATTTTTCAATAATATTTTTCTTTTCTCAATAAATTTTTCTTAAATATATTTTTTCAGTTTTTTCACAACATTTTTAGTATTTTTTGTTTTTTTTTTTCAGTTTTATGACTTAAGCATATAAGCAGATCTGCTTGATAATATAAAACATCAAAAACGTTAGAAAAGTGGAAACATTTCAGGAATTGTTTTCGTAGTTTAGTAATATATGGTATGTTAAAATTTTTGTACAATATGTTGGTTATGGCTCTTAAAATATATTAAAACGTATGGCACATTAAGGTCCGGAAGAGGAATAATATAAGCGGAAAGTTCCAGCACGAGAAATACAGATTTATTTGAAGAAAGCTTTATAACTTAGGGGATACATAATACTATACATAATGTATTGGTCATTTGAAAATCGTTTATAATTAATATGGGCACTTACTCCTTTTTACAGGAATAATCTCTCAGAGAAAATCCGAATACATCACAGCTATGACACAAATTAGAACTTTAATTTTGCTCACTCAATGCATTATTGCCTAAAAGGAATAATACCGCTCTTAAAATATAAGAATATCTTCATAGTGACAAATAAGCCCAAAGAATTAGAAATTCTGGATATTTGGCTTAAAATTGAATTTTGTTCCTATATCTTGAAAATTATTTTTTAATTCAAATTTTTCAATTTAAAATTGACATATATTTTGTGAAAAATAATATCAATTATGAATTTTGATTATATTGTTTAATTACTTTATTTAAATGTGTAAATAAAATCAAATAAAAAGTTATTTGAAAAATTTTGGCCAAAACTTTTTTCTGTCTAAAATTCAAGTAATATTTTTCTCTAATTTAAATTTTTAATTCTTTCAATCATCTACTTGATTGATTTAATAAATTTTTTAATTGGAAAATTTTTGCTTTTTCATTTTTATAGTTATTAGTAATTGATGTAATCATTTTGGCGGGAGGTGCAAGTTTAAACAATTTTTAATTGAATGAATTATTTTGGTGATTGGTGACTTCTTTCTGTGAAGAATCTGTGTTTTTAGTTTTTTATAAAAAGTCAAAAACTATTATAATTTAAAGTTATAAAATGCATATTTGTAGAATAAAAAACATGAATTTCTTTGTTCTTATGCATTGTGTATTTCTGTGCATATTCGATATAAAGAACGAAAAACTGAAACCTTTATTGCGTTCAAATCGAAACTCGATTGGTAAGAATATATTTTTACTCTAAATAGGCCGGTTGTACTTCACTATGCAATATTTTTCATAGAGCATTTTAATTTCGCCGAATTTTTGACTTATACTTATAAATAGGTTGTGAATTGATCACAATCTTCTTCGATTGAAAATTACTCACTTTTTATCAGATTTTATTATAAACTTTTAAGTGTTCCACGGAAATTATTTCCTTGGATTTCAATAGTACTGTGTCTTGTAAAGCAAAAATAAAGCGTTGTTCTAAAAATTATTCTTAAAATCTATCGAAATTCATCACAATTTTTCAAACCGTTTGATTTGAAAACGAATGAATTCCGTCACATACCTGACAAGTTTAATTTTTTATTTTTTTAATCAGAAGGCATTTAAGATGCCCATACAAAAATCAGTAAGTGACTGAAGAAAACAAAAGTATGTCAAATTCAATCTAGTTCATCCAATTTTTTTTTTTTTTTTTAAGGAGGCTTTTTTGTCGACCGTCCAATATTTTCATAAAGCCCTGAAATGAAATACGCTACGGTTTTTAAAGCTCTTTTCAGTTCCAGTATAAAAAAAACTAGTAAGTGCTTCAAAAAAGAGAACATTTCATAAGTGGAAATAAGTGCATATTTTTCATATTTTTGGATGTCATTTATAATTATATAATTAATTGCAAAAAAGTGAAAATAACTGCAATTTTAGTATGAAAAAACTTAATAATTTCTAAGAAAATTACAATTTCTCTAATTTAAAAGTATTTTTGGTATCTTTAAAAAAGAAAAAAAAACTAAAACAATATTTTTGTTAAAAAATTATATAAACTTAATTTTAAGAGGAGCAAAAGGAATATTATACCAATGACAACCATGGGTTGAAAGTTGTACTTCTGCAACTTTTATTCAGCATAAACTACTTCATTAACAACACAATGTTAAAATCATCACTTTTTCAGCTCTTCTTTATTTTTTTTTTTATTTTATTTATTTATGTTTTTGCTGGGACTGTTATACAACTTTATGAAGCTCATGGGTTAAAAAAGATACTTCTCTTTTAACTCTTATTCAGCACTAACTACTTCATTCCAATGGTAAAGCAATGTTAAAGTCATTACTTTTTCAGTTGTTTCTTTGCTAGGACTATTATGCAGCTCTTAAATTAATTCTCTTCGTGAATCCTGTATAATCTAAAGACGGACGAGCATACCAGCCAAAAAAGAATTTAAGAATCGAGATCAGACAGCAGTAGAAATGGGAAGTTGTGGGAGAAAATGGATCATACTTATTTTGGTCATGATGAATCCGAACATTCTGAATATATTAATGTTCACCATTAATAAGATCTGATGCAAATGCTCACCACCTTCTGTGGGGTAGCACAGATATAAATGAAAGGGATCTTACCTTAATGGACTTTATAAGAGAAGATAATAGTATAAGAATCAAATCATGCAGGTATCCCATGAATTAACCTTCCCAGACTATATATACATTAAATTTGAAGTAAATGTAATGGGTTTTATCATACCGAAATTGGGTGGTAGAACTCTGCAACTTTGAAATGGAGCAACATTTTTAGGCGTTTTAGGCGTTTGGTGGGATAGGGAGATTACACCGATTATACTGTCGAGAGGAGACTAGCAGACTAATCATAACCTAGAGGATATCGAGGACTGATGGTTATAGAAAGGAGAATGGAATGGGAAGAAGAGTTTTTTGTGAAAAATTAGGCATTAAATGCAGCACAAGGCTGAACAATGTTTGTAGTATTTTCCAAGCTGAAACTTATCTTCGTAAGATTATATGTAAATAAGTGGGAGTTTTCTACTCTGTTAATCTATGAAACTGAAATAAACGTACAAATTGTAGGCAAATATTGTATTGCTTTCGTTTAAAGTAACTTAATTATTTACGCTTAAATTCATTTATAGATCATCGTGAGCGCTGTTTTCAAGTTAAGTTCCCGTATAGGTTTAATGTCCATCACAAGTAAATCACGCTGTTGAGTCGATTTATTCCCATTGTAATTTAAATATAGTCAAATTTTAAATTTCTTTCCAATTTTACCAAGAAAAAATGTACTATTTATACAATAAAATAATCATTTTGTGGGCATGCCTAATTTTAATATATAGAAACCGTAAATATATTATTTTATTATTATATCCGAATGAATTTTTTGAAATAATTTCAGTAATTATAAATTTCAGTAGTAACAACCTAATTTGAAGATAGTATATGGGACCGACTAAACTCGATTGGCTAAAACTGAATCTGTTTTCGTTGTGTATATTTCAAAATCCCTATTCTTTCCTGGTTTATAATTTTACATAGCTAACAAAAACCTGAGCTCAAAAATTAATTTACATCATACTTAGTTCCTGGATAATTGCAAGGTTTTATTAGCGAAATGTGTAATTTATCTGATAAAAAATCCATATACTTAATACTTTAGGCTCACATTTTCGCTGGAGCTTTAAAAATGTATATTGTTGTTTGAGGATTCAAGACAGTTTAAGGATACTCTTCTTACAATTTTCATACGCAATATGCATTTTTTCAAATCATTTAATAAAAGTGATTGCAATATCTTATTTTCGGTCACAGTGAACAGGTATGTAGAATCTGTTTTTTTTTTAATTTTCCCATATAACTCCATTTATTTTCTATATATTATACAAAAATACATGAGACTCAGAAATTATTAATTATATTTAGATATTTCCTTAAAAATATTTAAAATTTAAATAAAATCAAATAAAATAAACAAAAACGAATGCAAAAATACATTATACGAGGGCGGATCAATAAGTCCGTGACTTTGTTGTTTTTCACTTTTGAAAGTAATCAATAAGTATTATCCCGCGTGCATCCCAAAAAACCATTGTCATCACTTTATTGGCCAACAAACTTACCTTGGCCTTGTTCGGAGCAGGTTCACCCGGAAAAACCCATTGTTTAGACCGCTGCTTGGTCTTCGGAATACAGTAATGGATCTATGTTTCATCGAAGGTTACAAAACGCCGCAAAAACTTATTCGGATTGCGGTTAAACCACTCCAAGCAATCCTTTGAAGTTGTTTTACACGTTTACGTTTATGGTCAATGGAGAGCAAACGCGACACTCATCTTGCAGACAACTTTCTTAATCCCCGCTGATCATTTAAAATCGAAATGATCAGCACTTTTACTCTTCATGCGGTCAATACCATATCGTGGATTTTTTCGACATTTTCAGGTGTACTGACCTCAATTGGCCGTCCATAATGTTCAGCGTCATTTGTACTTGTGCGACCACAACGAAAGTCAGTAAATCACTTTTTTACCATTGAAATCGATGGTGCAGAGTCCCCATAGTATTTATCGAGCTTTTCCTTGGTTTTATTAACGGTTTTTTTCGCAAAAGTAATGTTAACTTTTTTCCATTTTTAGAAAAATACACGAGATTGTATGTTAAATGCAAAGTAAATGACGACACTTGCTGAAAATTTGACAGTAGTATATTAACAGGTGGTACTTAATGGGAATAGTGTTTTATTGCATATAACTACGATGGAAGTCGCGGAAACATTGATCCGCCCTCTTATACCAAAATAACCATATATGAGTTAGAAAATATAAGTATTTTGCACATACAAGAAATTCCGGGAATTTCCGCATGATTTCGCGAAATTACGGAACTGAAGATGTTGGGGATTTCCGTAAAAAACTCTAGTTCATACCTATCGAAATATTCAGGCTGAACTAGTTGAAACATTTCTAAATGTCATTGCCAACAGAGTAACTCCTCAAGGCAGAGTCATATCACCGACTTTGTGAACATTGAATGAAATATTAATGAAACTTAAAACATTAGAAAAGGCAAACTTCCAATGCGGGGTACGATAGATTCAAAAATAAATATTTATTCATTAAAATAGTTATTATTGTTATTTTTATTAATTAAACTTCTGCACTTTTACACGTGGTCCTCACTTGAACTTTAGTCTTACAAATCCCTGTCTAACAAATTTTGGACTGAAAGCATGGATTCACAAGTGTTGACATTGTTGATAATTTAGAAGTAAAACGTTCCACAGAGGTACTACTATGAGCTAACGTAAAAATATTAAATTTACATATAAGTATTCATCAAATCTATTTTTTAATTGAAAAACAGTTGTTCATAAACTTTATTATTAACTTTGGTTTTTAACAGTTTAAGTTCATTTATAATTTTTTTTTACATCAGTATGTTATGAAACAATCTCAAAATAATTAATTTCTTCGTTGGAATTAATATATAATGGATCGAGATATTTCAAACCACTTAGTTTCTCATCTCTTAGAACATAGTCCTAGAAGTCGCCATTTAGTTCCATTTTAAAAAAAGGGATCAAAAAAGTCGCCAGGTGGTTGAAAAAGGGGATTAAAGTGCCAAACGGTAATACTGAATATGAGGTAATAGTTAGATCAATACTAACACATGGATTACGTTTTTGGTAGCCAATTATGAACACCAAATCTCGTGCTTCTTTTATTTAAAGTGTAAATAAGGTAGTCGTTGAGCATAACAGGAGTAGGAAGAATTATTGGAAATTGAACCACTTTCTTATATGAAAAAGAACAAAAATTTAAAACCTAAATAAGATTGAGCCAAAGTCGACAACTATACACTGAAAAAAGATTGATATAAAATCGATTCTCAGTATTAACATGCCATATGTTAAGTGGGCATTTAATGGTTGTAATTAATTTTCTCAAAAATTAATTGTTTTTATTTGTCTAGAATTGTAAAAACATAATTAAATTCGAAATAAAGTTTTAACAACTGAGAAAGAAGTAGAAGCAATCAATTTGTGCATTTATGAAAATTTATTTACTTAATTGGAAAAGGCAATTGAATGAATTATGGCTGTAATTAAAAAATTCGGTTACAATATAAAAAATCCAAATGCGGTGTTAATTCTGCTATTTTTGACATTTTCTTAAACTACGTAAAATTAGTTGAAAAATATGACTAAATATTACATATATTAGAATTATTAGTCAGCGAATGAAAACTGTATACTTTTTATCATAAAAATACATATTTGGATCTTTCATTTACGTATGTGCTACTAAACTCAAAATAATTTTTAATAATTTTTATTATTGCAAAAATATAAAATTTTTACATAAAAATAGTTAACATGCAATTCACCTTTTATTAATTAAATTTCTGTACTTTGGTGCGAGGTTTTCACTCAGCTGAAAGCATGGATTCACAAATGTTGACCTTAAGTCTATTGAACAATTTATTTATCATTAGTGATTATTTGGAAAAAAGTGGTGCTGTTATGAGGTAAAGTAAAAACATAAATTAGGATATAAGTATTTAAAAGATATGTTTTTTCCAACTTTCCCAATCCGTTCCAAAAGGATTCGGCATTTGATATTTTAAATTTATGTGCATAAACATCGTCATTAGCCTTAATTTCTAACAGTTTCATTTCATTTATAAATTTCTCGTGTTTTTTCTTTTTTTTCTGTAACATCACTGGAATATATGGATATTTCAAGCAACATAGTTTCTCGTTATTTAGCGCAAAGTTTTAGAAAGATGCCATTTAGTTTCATTTTTTTAAAAATTGGCCATAAGAGTGGCCAGGTTGTTGAAAAATGGAAAATTGGCGATTAAAGCTGCCCAACGGTAACGCTGAATTAGATATTCCTGGTGCTCCACAGTTGCAAAACGCTTTTACTTTTGAAAATAATTAGGTAACTTGTGAACCGTTAAGGATGTCTGAATAAAATTGACATAACCAGGGTTGAGGTGTTTTCGAGCTGATTTGGAGGAACACAGTACCCTAGCAGGCCAGGGAGTAGTGGGTGGACCTCCAAAATTGCTAATCTCGAATATTTCATTTTTTTTAAATTGTTAAAATTTCGTTTATGATTTGTTTTTGTAAAGAAATTTTAAACAAAGATAATCTCCGTAAATTTCTCCAAAAATATGCTTATATGTAGGTTATCAATTTTCGTTCAAGAAATATTTAGGTCGAAGTAAATTTTTACCCCATATTTGTCCTTGTTTTTTATATTCTGTTAATCACTATGTTCCCAATAAAATTCTAAATATTATGGTCGCAAGAACCATAAAAATGTATGCAAAAGTTATATTATTCTGAAGTTGAAACTTTAATAAAAATCTACATTTTTGGGTTTTTATCCAAAAAGGTGGTAATATTTTTTATAAATTTTTTTTTTCTGTCCTATATAATTTTTTTTAATGCTTTTAATAAAAATTTTAACGGAAATGCGTATAAAGCAAACTGGTCAAATTTTTTCAGACCATAACCCGAAATCCGTTTAATTAAGATTTGAAGCACTTTTTGTGAAAGATGATGTTATTAAATTGCATTAAAGTTTAAACGAACAAAGATATACTACTGAAATTTTGATGTAGTTTAGATAAACTTGTCTTAAAATTAAGGAATTACAAATTCTTGTACCAAAATATCAATCCGGAAAAAATAAAAATCGTCCGTCGAAAATATTTTTGTGTGTTTTCTCAACGAATGGGGTATGAAATTAAGATATATTTTTTTGATCGCAGCTTTGCGATTTGAGAATTTTATAAATTAAATAAAAAATATGCAAAATTGATAAATTTTGGATAGGACTTGCAAAGAGACCGTTGTCCCGAGCTACTTCTGGTTTGCTTTAAAAGCATTTCCGTTAAAAATTCTATTGAAAGCATTAAAAATGTTATATAGGATAGAACAAAGAACGAATTTTATAAGGGAAAAAATATTACCACCTTTTCGTATAAAAAAAGAAAAAAAATGGGTATTTTTTAAAGTTTCAACTTTAGACTAATATAAATTTATATTTCTATGATCCTTGCATTAATATTATTCAGAATTTTATAAGGAAACCGCTGATTAAGAAAAATTGGGACCCAAATTAATCCTGTCAAAGTAATATATATATAGATAAACTTTCTTAAACTTTGGAGGTACACCCACAACACCTTAGCTTTGGCCATGTCAAATTTTATTCAGATAACTTCATCGTATCATAAATCATAAGTTACACAATTAATTCCGAATAAAAATCGTTTTCAAACCAAAGTGTACTCCTTTACTTTATTCAATGGTTGGTTACATTTTCATTCATTTCAATCATTTATTTTCAATCATTTTATCTCAAATTTTAGGGTTAATTTGCAGCTTCTCTGCTTACTTTATATTATTTTTATCTTACTATAATATATTAATTCTATTTAATTTCATTAACACTTACAATACCAAAATGTTTTAAAAACTATTTTCTATATTTGCAACAAAAGAAATAGATTTAAATCCATTTATAATGGTGGTTTTAACAATTAAACATTTTTTATAGGGCAAACTACTTAATAGAATCTTTTAGTTGAGATTAAGTTTTTCGAACTTAATACAAATTCATCCTCAAGCTGAAATAAAATAAGAAATACTACCACCTTGAATATAAATAAGTAAAAGTAACTTTTTGTTAATTCATCTTCAACTCGTCTGCCGCCAACGCACATAGAATGATTTCACTTCATGAACAGTGAGAAACTCAAATTAAAAGTTTCATTTTGCTAAAAATAAGAATTAAGATTGAAGTAGATGAAATTGTTTAATTCAAGGATAAAGTGCTGCTGTACACATAAAAAGCAAATATATATAGAAAATTAAAATGAATACAATGAAAGAAACACTGAATATTTCTGCTTACAAAATTACTTGTAGAAAAGTACTACAATTATTCTTGTAAAATGTTTCTTTCCCAAGCGATAAAAAATAAATTTCAAACTATTTCTTTGTAAATTTAATTAAATAATTTGTACAGTTACTTAGGCTGTACATAAAAGAAAGTTTTGTAAAAAAAAAAAAAATAAATAAATAAAAAATAAAAGAAGTTTTGTATTTATTATTGCCTTAATCCAAATGTCGATTTTTAATTGCTTTTAACGTTTGGCGACATGGCGTATTTTTTGGCAATTTTAAACAAGGTAGCAATTTATTTGGCTAATTTAAATAAATTTTTTAAATAGGTATTTGTGGAGAAAAACGAGTACGTTTTCTTATTAGCAATTGACTATTTTCAGTATTTGCCTATCTAACAAAACTAAGTGCCTTAATTTATAAATTGCTTCAATTTAGATTGAGAAATGTTATTTTATAAATGGTTGGTTTTCCGTAATTTTTTGAAATATAATAAGAATATTAACGATTTTATCGATCACAATAAAATGAAAACATGCACGAATTAATTCCTTGAATGCGCGTATAAATCTGATTTTTAAAAATGCGTTTTTTTTTTGCATGATATTGCTTTAGTATACGAAAAAAAAAGTTTTGCTGTGGCAACCGAATTTATTGTCAAAAGAATTTGGTCGGTTCCATATACTATCTGTGAAATTTACTACCTTATTACTACCTTATTATTGACTCACTAATATAGAAATATAACTTTTAATAGCCGAATTTATTACCACACAAATCGGTCATTGCTACCGAATATTTCGATCCTATAAAAATATTTTAACAATTATTTGTAAATGGTTTCTTTATTTTTTATTTTGTTTTATTTTTTTACAAACATGTATTTATATAAAAATTAAATAAATGTAAAAGAAATCTTACGATTTTATGAGAAATTGATTATTTTGATACATATCTCTATGACTGGGTAGCTTCTTCTAAGTTTTGTTATCTTTGTTTTTAAAATATTCAGATCATGAAAAATAACGATATTACTAAACATAAAGCTATACTCACATATAAATATGCTGCATCCGCACAATTCATAGCACGCCAAAATTCCAAATGGGCCAATTGTATGGCAAAGAATAATTTTGTATTACAAGCTACATCTCTCCAAAAAACGTTTTATTAATGTATACATAATAAATATAATCATCATATTATTTACCAGAAAATATTATATAGCTTGCTCAATATTACTCATAACATATTTCATATTAATCTTAATATGATTAATCATTATTTGTCCAGTAATTACAAAGAAGTTATGTGTTTTTAATCATATTTGTAAAAAGCATACGTATTATAATTATTTGTAACATTCCATTGCTATGGGAATAATAATATTAATATGCTTAACAAAAAAGATATGGTTTAAGAACAACGAAAAATATTGGTAATATTTATTGATTGTAGAAATAGTTATATTTTTCAAATCAAAAAAATTTTGTTTCTGGTAAAAATATCCAAAAACATAAGATTTTTATAAGCAACTATATTAAAAATTTGATTTAATGTAAACATTGAATGATAAAACTGATACAAAAACATTCTTATCATGAACACAGTTTTATTAAAATTAATGAAAATTAACAATGAGAATATAATATCGTTGTAATGACAATGCCGTAGCCATGTTTTTCCTCTGAGCGCATGTTCTTGATTATATTTTGTTGCGTTATTGATTTTATTACTTAACTTTTGTCGTATTTAAATTAGCTCGCATTTGACTTGTTTTTGCAAATGTTATTTGTAATTATTTTAAAATGTCACAAACAATCTAACAATTTTCCGATCAATGTATAAAATATTTGTCAGTTGAGAACATCAAGTTTTATTTTTCATAATCTAACCGAACTTTTCATATTTGAATGATAAGTTTTTTATTAAAGGAATCGAAAACTAATTGTATATACAATTGTTATAATCTGATTATAGCCACCAATATTGAGAATAAAAATGTGAATTCTCTATAGTTGCCTCTACGGAATGTATTTTCATTATTTACATTTAGTAATCGTTAAATGAACTAATTAATAAGTGTGGGAAATCTAATTTAATTATAATTATGAATTTGCAGCTAAGAGTATAAAAGATCATTGGTATTAAATAAAGTTGTTTAGTAGCAACTCAAATTTAGTTAGTTTTATTAAATTTTTATAACTTCAATCGTTTTCTAACCAATCTTTTTTCTGTGTGTAACATATATACAAAAATAATTTTTAAAATCTGAAAAATTTTAGTTTTTCATACTAATTTTTATAAACTTCAGAATAGGAAGAAGATATTTTAAATTTATATAAGAGTTATACATATTGCAAACAATTTTATAATCTTCTGAGTTTTAAATCATCAAACTAAAGATAAGTATATGGGCATATATCCATTATTTAAACAATATAATAAGATGATCCTTTTATTCGCAAAAACAAGTAAATAACATTTTCTGGATCCAGTTCGACCATTTGATGCCCCACACCACGCATTTTTAATATTTTCGGAAGGGATCTTTCATGTGACCTATGCTCAGTTGTGGATCAATTATTATTATGATGTAATTTGTATTTATGTAAAACATCTATATTATCGTGATATTATCATTAATATGGCATTTACTATGCGCCTGATTCCCGAGTAGGTCTCATATGGGAGCTACGGTCAAGTATAGACCGACAGTGATAAAATTACTTATATAAAACTTATCGGAGTCAAATATTGTTGTTATGCTAGCATTTATTTGGAACATTAAATGATTTTCGAAAGAGGAGCTTATATTGGAGCAATGGTAAATTTTCTATCGATTTCCGTGAAATTTTTATGAATATTACTGAAATCGTGATCAATGTAGAGCATTTATAAATATGTATTTTCACTATTATTCTATAAATATATATAAAAAAAAAATATGGCTATAAGCCCTTATTGTATTTTAAAGCTATTTTCAGCAGAAAATTTTGACATGTTTTAATCGGAATTTTTTATTGATACGCTTAATAGATCTTACTAAATATCGCAAAAAGGTATAAAAACGACATTATAATTTTACGAAGTTTTTATCATCTCTTGTAAAATTTTCTTTATCGTTTATACGTCTATGCTTAAAATTTTGACATACAATACAATTTTTTTTTAAATATATGTAAATAAATTTTTAAAGTTGTTGCCCGAAAATGAAGATATATGTATGTATGTATGTATGTATGCCAGAAAAATGTTTTTTAAATTATAATTTAATTTTTTATTTACATTAATATTAGCTTTGAAGCTTTGTTAACATTTATACATTGTATTTACATTTATAAATTAAACGACATTTGAGTCATTAAAAATTGTACCACACTTTAACCATCATTATCAATTATTATTATTATTATTATTTTCTTTCTTTAAAAAACTAAATAAAATCTTAATTTGGCGATTTTTAGCGATTTCTGTTTAGCACGTGAGCAGGCTCAAAAAAAATTTGACAACTCTGATGTCGGTTGCAGTTTTCAACAATATCGTAAATTTTATATGACAGACAATTACGTCATTACATTTTACGACCTGAGAAAATATTATTCTTAATAAATTTTGACAAAGGTAACCTAGCTAAACCAGATATCACTTTGGTTAAAAATGAATATAGTTTTTCTTTTCCCGGTCTTTTGCCGCTTTTTGTTTTTAAATTTCCCGGGAAATCTTGCCAAGAATAAATAGTTAAAATGTTTATAATATATTTCTGTTAAATGAGGGATAAAAAAAGTTAAAATAAATTAATTAAACATAAACGAAAAACTAATTCACTTCTCATTAAAATATTGATATTTTGAAAATTATATGAAGACGATTTATTATATAATTCATCCGAAATTCGAGTCAATACTTTAGATTGGAAGTAATCTTATTGTTAAGAGAGCCACAAAGAATTCTAAAGATTTTATGTTCTTTCCAGATTTATAACTCATTAATAAAAATAGTTTTTCTCATAAAAAACATAATTAAGTTCCTTTTGTTTTTAAGCTACACTATGAATCTATAGCTAAGGAAAACCTGAGCACAAAAAATTAATTTACATCATGTTCAGTTCAGTTGAACAATTGGGCCCTTAAAAATGGAGGGTCTTATCTCATAAAAAGTCCATGTACAGTTAATAGTTTGGATATTTTTAGGCCCACATTTTCACTGTTGCTCCAAAAATATATGTTGTTGTTAGAGGATTCCAGACATTTTAAGAAAATGTCTCTTACAGCTTTCAATGCGAGCAAATTACATCTTGAAATCTTATAATAAATAAAATTTTCAAATGTCGAATTTTACTTGTTACTAGACCTTTTGCAACATATCGCTCTTAAGAACAATAAAGAATCAAATTTGTCCTTTTTAAAATATTCTTATAAATAGAATTATTGTATTTGCCATCTATTATACAAAATATATTATACATATTTAGATATTTATTTAAAGATATTTAAACTTGTAGCAAAATTAAATAAAATAAATAAAACCAAATATAAAAACACATTATATACTAGAATAACACATGAATTAAAAAATAGAAAATTTGAATACACAAGAAATCTCGAAAATTCCCGCATGATTTCTTGTCATTACAGGATTAAACATTTTGGGGAATTCCCGTCCCGGGATTTCCCGTGAAAACTCTAGCACATATTCAAATAAATTTTAAATTGAATACATCAAATGATATTAAGGGAATGTTTTGTTCATTTTAGTATACTTTTTTAAATAAAATAACATTTTAATTCATAACAAATCCTTAAATAATTCTAATACACTTTCTAAAGAACTCTCTTCGCAATACTCATAAATAATATATCATTTGTAAATACATAAATAATACTTATACTATACTTATAATCTTTATATCTGATTTCAATTATTTTTCATTAATTTGTTTATTGGAATTGTATAATATTTGTTAATTTATTTTAATGTCGCCATCTTCTCATCGGTACCTTTGAGTTGCAGGATTTGTATGCCATATACACATTAACACAAAAATAAGCACACATATAGACACTACAGTAAATACTCAAATAAAGATACACAAAGTCATTTTATCAAAAGTTCCAATACACGCATTTTCCCTGACAGCATTTGGAAGAGAGTTTTTTCATCCATCCATTAAAAAGCGTCTTTTTTGACACTATTGTATGTTCAAAAGTAGAAAATACACAAATTTCCAATAACAATACACATTGGTATCGAATTTTGATCTAACAAACTTGACTTGGGCGATTGTTTACATTCCAGAGCAAAGAACAAGCACGACAAAATTTCACTCAGTAAATATATAACTTTTAGAGTGATCAATGTTGTTGCTTACAGTCTGGAATAAAAAATTTGTTGATTTTTAAATAGTATTTTTTTTAATTACATTAACTTTAAACATATAGTTACTAGTTTAGTTTAAAGTTATAGTGAGTTATTACAGTATACTTAAATAGAAATATTCCAACCGCTTTAAAAACATTTTTATTATACAAAAGCGATTATATTTAGATACTTTCATCTTGATGTACTTTTTACACTTCAAAACTATAGTATTTCGACACTCAAAGAATGTAACAAATATCATCATCTCAAAAGTATTTGAACTATAAAAAATGATGTCATATTTGACTGTTATTAACTACATGAGGTGTCGCTTCAGTTCAAACTTCAATAGAAAATGTAGGCACAGAATATGCATATAAGGATTGGTATGTACGCATGTGTATGTAAAATAAACACACATTCCCTGCCAAACATATTCTATAGAAATTGAAACTACAGCGACATTCCCTGCCAAACATATTCTATAGAAATTGGAACTACAGCGACATCCCATGTAGTTAATTACAGTAGAATATGATATCATTTTCTTATCGAAGAACAGTCATCGTTCGGGAAGAAATTGTGTGCCGAAATACTACATTTAGAAGTGTGAAAAAGTGCATCAAGAAAGTATCGAAATATAATCGCTTTTGTACAACAAAAATGTTTTAAAATACAGTTGGAATACTTCTAGTAAATATTTTTAACTATAATTGTGCTAAACTCTTACCTTATATTCAAACACACTAAAATAACTTATTATATTTTTGTGTAAAATATTTAATAATATTAATATTAATAATATAATAATATTTAATAATAGTGTAAAATATTTAAAGGCAAAGATCACTAATTCAAAATTAACAATATAAAAATTATTAATACATTTTTTATTCAACACTTAAACAACAATATTGGTCACCTTAAAATTTGTACATGTACTGAGCCAAATTATGTTGTGCTTATTGGTTTTCCTTGTTCTGGAATGTAAAAAGTCGACTAAGTCAAGTTTTTTATATCAAAATTTGATACTAATATGTTTGCAATTTTTGTATTTTATATTTTTGAACATCCAGAAGTGTTAAAAAAGACACTTTTTAGTGAATAGATGAAAAACCTCTCTTCCAAATGCTGACAGCATTACTGGTAAAGTAGTATGTGAGTGTGGTTGCATTAATTTATATGTGTTTATATTCATTTAATACGTCTTTACCCTGCCAACATTTTCTATCGCAATTTGAACTGAAGCGAAACCTCATTTAGTTAATAACAGTCGAATCTGATAGAGTTCCCCTTAGAAAATAAATGTGCCGCAGTTCTAATACTTTTTAGATGACACTATTTTGTGCATTCTTTTTTTGGGTGCCGAAATACCATCATTAAAAGTGTAGAAAAGTACATCAAGGAAGTATCGCAATATAATCGCTTTTTTATAACAAAAATATTTTTAATGCAGTTGGAATACTTCTAGTAAATGTTTTTAATTATAATTGAGCTAAATGCTTACCTTATATTTAAAGGCACTAAAATAATTTAATATAGATAAATTAAAATTAAGTATAAAATATTTAAAGGCAAAAAATCACTAATTAGAAATTAATAATTTTTTATATTAATACATTTTTTATTCAACATTTTTTAAACAACATTATTCATCACTTTAAAAGTAATACATTTACTGAGCGAATATATGTCGTGCTTGTTCCTTTTCTTTGCTTTGAAACGTAAACAGTTGCCCAAATCAAGTTTTTAAAATCAAAATTTGATACTAATATCTTTTGTTATTGCAAATTTTTGCATTTTCTACTTTTGAATATTGAGGAGTGTCAAAAAAGATACTTAAAAGTGGATAGATGAAAAAAACTCCTTTCTAAATGTTGGCAAGTTATTGGTTGTTTGTTTAAGTCTTTATTGAAACTTTTAATTGAATTCTTAATGATCCCTTTTACGCATAAAGAATATTTCGTTCTTACATGAAATTCCCTTTACATAACTTTTGATTGCATACGCGTATGGAAAAGTGGGATACATTATATTAAGTAGAAATCTACACACAATTTCACAAATAAACACATACAGAATGTCAAATAATTGTTTTTACAATGAACAAATTTAAAATTATTTTAATATTATTTAACAAAAATCGCAAATGGTTTTGCAATTTTTTATGTTACATTTTGCTTTAGTCTACTTGTCAAAAAGTAAATTTTATATATTCGTTTTTGTTGCTCTTTGAAACAATTCTTGGAATTGAAGTGTATTTATAGTCATCCGTGCTTCAGTGTGATGCTTATAATCATGTAATACAAGAATATTAGTTCTATTTTATAATATATATGTATCACCAATGATTCTCAAATTATATATTAAGTATGTCAAATGAAAGTACTACAAAGGAAAAACCCTTTTAGGTTTAACCCCCAAATCGGTAAGTGTCAAAGATGTTGCATAACTCTATTCCTTTTTAAGGCAAACACTTAATATATTATTAAATCGCTCTGAAAATGATTATCATATAGTCGGTCAAGACCGACTATATGATAATCTACACTATTGTGTATGAACATAAACATTCGTGAGGGGACTTATTTTACACCTGTGACCAATTTTACTAAATGTAAAATAAAATATACAAATACAGAGTAATACGTTGATACCAACATATAGATGATTTTATGCACTTTAGGTCGATTCCTGAAGGTAGATTTATATGGGAGCTATGGTAAATTAAGGACCGATTCTCATAAAATTTGACAATGGTGTTTCTACTTACAGCCTTATACTAACTACTACCATTCGTATGGGATTTATACACTTTAAAGTGATTTTCGGAAGAGGGGTTTATATGGCAGCTATGGTCAATTGTGAACCGATCTTAATAAAATTTGGTACAAAGATTGGTACTAATACATAACTTCCTTGCAACGAATTTCATTAAAATATTTTTAAGGCATTTTTGAGTGTTTACATTTATATGGGTGCTAGGTGAAAAAATGGACCAATCACAACCAATATCAATAGGCTTCGTCCTTGTATCATAAAAGTTCCATGCGCCACACTTCATTGAATTATTTTTAAAATTGCGATCCGTACTTTGTGCACGAGATTTACATTGACAGCCAGCCGTCCAGCTAGACGGACGGACAGATATCGTTAAATCAATTTAAAAAGCGATTCTGAGTTAATTGGTATGCTTTAAGGTGGGTGTTGGACAACTCTTTCTACGCACTACAAACATCAGCACAAACGCATAATACCCCTATGGTGGTGTAGGGTATAATAAGAAAAACTCTGAACGAATACAAAAACAGGTTGAAAGCTACGAGAAAAGAAACATTCTCATTGTGACAAGGTGTTGAAAAATTATTGTCATTCGCTATCATCCCTACTGACAAGCCTAAAAAGTTCTTGGATGAATTTATATTTTGTGGGAATGTTGAACTTATGACGAATACCTTTAAGAGCCTGTAAAATTAAAAAAAAAAAACGAGATATTAGTACATTCATATTTAAAAGATATTCTTAAATACCGACACAGACAAACGTATTTTGTGTTTGTACTTTATTTAAAGTGGTTAAAAATTCGGTATTTTTACAAAATAACTTAGATGTTCAAAAATATTTGAATACCTTAAAAGCTCGTTTTATAAAAAGTGGTAATAAATCTGAGTTGAGATAATAGCTCTAAGCACATAGAGGCAAAGAGTGATAATCCCGTTTTTGTTTAATTGCAAAAAGTATTGAATATCCAAGCAAAAAGTCCCCACTTGAATCCTGCTCATATATGAAGAAGAAAATGGCTAAGAAGTATTAAAAGTACATAATTAACTAAAAAAACGCAATTTTGGTGGAATAACTAAAATTCCAATTGACTATGACATTAATTTATTTGATGAAAACGATTCCCCAAGCAGGTATATATGCCAGCTGTTGCCATATTAAATTTTATATCCCACAGTTTTGGAATATTCTTCAGTCGTTTTTAAGTGTAAAAAGAATTTCTTTACACAAAAATTTATGTGTTTGTTTAAAAACTAAAAACTTTTAATAGTTAAAATTTTTATGTTATTTTTCTTTTATATTAATAAATATATTAGTCAACATATTTGTATTAAAAAATATCACATTAGCTGAAAATGGTATACTCTTCTAAAGGTAAACTATGGAAAATTCATGATCTCTTTCAGTGTAAAAGCAATTTCTTGACATACTGTATTTATTATTGACAAGTGTTTTTTTATTTGTTATTTTGCTATTAATTTGTAAATTAAATTATTTTTAATTTAAATTGAAAAATACAAAAGAAACTTAGTAGAAATGGAGTTTTTATTAAATGTTTTTAAATAAATTAAAAAATGTACATTAAGGTGTAATAACAGACAATTCTATATGGAGATATGTTGGGAGCCTTTTGTTCAATTTTATGTAAAACACTTAAAATTAAATTGATATCGCAATCCTTATTACGACCCGAAGGAACATTCTCTGACATTTACTTTTCAAAGATAATTAATTCAAATGTTGGCCGCGACTACGCTGTAGGTGGGTCCACATAGAAGGTCTCATTTCCGATCACACTTTCCAGAATTGCTACAGGTATCTCGCGAATTTTACGAGTAATGTTGGTCCAAGTCTTGAATTGACGAAGACTTTTGACTTCACAAAACCTCAAGGAAAAAATTCCGAGAGGGGCGACAAGCTAATAGGTCCGCAAGTTTGCGTTAACGTTGAATTTAAAGTTAACAGTTTTGTTCACATTTGATGTGTTTTGTAAATAAATATTTAAAATTTTATGCTCTTCGGTTGAATAATCTGTTTAGTTTTTAAATAAAAAAGAACTTAATTAGAAATTATATTTCAAATCAAAAAATCCGTTAAGTATAGAGTAGTAACGATACCCAATTGAAAAGTATTGAGTATTATCGAATATTCAAAAGTAGTAGACTTTGTCAGCATCACATTGCAGTGCTGTAAAGTGTTATCAAAAAGGATTTAAAAAAGGGTCTAATGTAGGTAATTTTAATAAACGTATATATCCTTCAGTGGCTAGGTACCTATGATGTGAATAAAATTTAGTAATTTCAACTCGTAGATATAACATACCAAACAGATAACTATAGTATTTCTTATATCATCGATTTTGTCTAGTTAATGAGTTAGGCGAATAAATAATAATTACTAAATTGAAAAAATTTATTATTTGAGTTAGTGTGTTATACGTTATTTAATATAACACATTATTTAACACTTTTTGACAATTTATATTGAAATTTAAAATAACATTATAACATTGTGAAATCTATGTTCATTAATTCTGTTAAAAATTATTTTGCTTAAAAATTTTTTGTTTTCTTAAAAAATATTTAATTTTTAATTAGACATTTTTTATTCACAGAATTTTTTATCAGGATTTAAATTTCTACCAGAAATTAAGTCATAAACAGAAATTAAAATTTTCGCAAAAAATTCAAATTTTCATCAAAAATTTAAATTTTCAAGTGAGGAATCAAATTTTGCAATAATTCCGATTCAAAAATCAAATTTTTAGTGAATATAAGATTTTTAAAAAAGAAATTTGGATTTTTGGTGAATAATCGGAGTTTCAGTAAAAATTTGGATTTCCTTTGAAAATTTAGATTTTTTGTGAATAATCGGATTTTTATCGAAAAAAAAAAAATTCAGTTAGTAATGAGTTTGCAATGAATTTGAATTTTTGGTTAATAATCAGATTTTTATTGAAAAATTATTATTTCGGAATTTTTTTGAAAAATTGCATTTTTAGTAAATATATATATATATATATATATATATATATATATATATATATATATATATATATATATATATATATATATACATATATTATTAACCAAAAATTCAAATTCATTGCAAACTCATTACTAACTGATAATAACCAATTCCAACAGGTTGTGTCGATGTACCAATATAGTCATATGTTCCAAATTTCATGACATTATCTTTAAAATTACGACTTATACTTTGTGCACAATTTATATATGGACTATCTGTCAGACAGACATTCAGGCAACTTGCCAGACGGACGGACATCGTTTAGTCGACTCAAAAAGTGATTCTTTTCTTTTTTTTTATTAGGTTTTATTTGTATAATTCATGAGATGCACATAGAAAATACTGTTACATATAAGTAACAGCTGATAACTACCTTAATTAACCAGATGGAAACAATTTTTCTACTTCAACGCCTAAGTTAACGTGCTTAAACTTTCAAACTTCTACCTAGACTAGATCGCTGTAGGCACTAATTTAAACTATTAATACACACTACCGACGACTACCCGATCCCGTTAAGATAAATTAATAAAATTTAGTATGGGATTTCAGTAACTATAACCATAAAATCGAAAGATTTGAGTACGTGCTATTTTACTTTCTGAGATATCGGGTATTTCGAAAGAGCACCAATGGTCAAGTAGGTGTATGTTGTTGCGTCCATATGGGAAGCAGACGTTTAAACAAATTTTTTAGGAAAAATGAGTTTGTTAGAATGTCAGTTAAATTCAAATTTATTTATTTGTTATATTAAACATATCTAGTGTGAAGTAGCTAAATTGGAGGTCAAGCATTTCAACGAAAATTTTAGGCATTTAAACAATGGGTAAAAGCTTCAAAAAATTCTTTTGTAAGACCAAATTATTTCTTATAGTGTATAACAAATAATTACACATCGAAGCATTTGAAATTTTTGAATATAAAGAATCATTGTATTTGGTTAACTGGTTTGCATCATATCTATTAGCATTAAGATGTGGTGGTCAGGAGCGCTGAATCTTGCCATATTTTGGTCCTTCGTACATGCGCCTTAATTCGATTTCAAGTTTTTCTTTATCTAATTTGTTTTCGATTTCTAACTGTATTTTCAGTTCTTGTAATTATGTAACGATTTTTGCGGCGTTCGCCATGGAATTGACAAAATTATTAAACAATGACCAGCCATACATTTTGCTTCAAATACAAATGTTAGGTAAATTGATCCTGTAGTACTTGGCTGTGTGAGAGGAATTTTCATCCTGTCAAAATCCTGGCAAAGCACAAAATGCAGTAGTACATTGTCTACTGCATTTCAATTGAATCACGATTTCCAAAATTGGAACATTTTCCAGACAAAGAATAAAATTTGTTCACTTTTGTTTATTAAGGGCACATACCTTGTGAGGTGACTCTTCCATTATGCTTTGAATATTCTTTCAGGTATCGCCTTCTTGACACTTTGAACGATTAATTTATTATATAATATTTTGCAAAATTTTAAAACTCCTTTAAGCACTTGTAATCAATTTTATTCCATTTGATTGAAAGGTAAATTTAAACTGACATTTTAACTTGATAGCGAGGGATTTTATAGAAGAAATTGTTAAAAAATATGAAATTGTGTACCCAATTGCAATAGTTCTTAGAATATTTACTTTGGAATTAAATACTTTTTGTCAAAATATATACAGCAATTACATATCATCTTAAAAATTACCCGATATTTATTGAGCTATAAAATGTAAGCGGTTTCATACATTCATATTTAGCATATTTCGAATATTAATGATCATATTCAGTAAATTACTGTTATAGGTATGCTATCGTTATATAATATACTTTATAATTTACAAGTTTTAATTTTTTTATTGATTTTGTTAATCAATTTACTTTTCAAAAATGTTTCAATATTTTATTATTAGAATTGGAACTTTTCTTTATGTAGATGTAAAAACTTTAATTTTAAAAAATAAACTCTGAAAAAAAAAATACAAATTGGCGTTCCTGTAACACTAACGTGAAGAAACAACGGTAAAAATTTTAAGGACTAATAAAGATTTTCAACTTCCGGAACTATAAATACAACCAGATACAATTTGTACTAAATATTTTATGTAAAAGAAGCAGGATTAAAGACCAAATCATTCCAAGAAAGAAGCTTATTTGATCTGAATCTCAAAACTCAAATACTCCTGAAAAACAATTATTTTTTACAATCTTATATATCAATTCACCTGAGACTTCAAATCAGCTTCAGTTCAAATCATCAATACAACTTCAATCATTTGAAAGCAAATATACATTTCTTTTGTGGGACAAATTCTTTAAAGAAAATTTAGAAGAAAAGAAGTCAGTATAAGTAATTTTCTTTTTTGATCAATATTTAAATTATATTTAATACTTATTCTTTTACGAATGTTAAATATTTTATGAATCATCGATTTTTTGAAATACTGAATATTTAATTTCAATCTATATACATTTTCACTTAAATTTCTATTTTTCTTTTTGTGTGTAAACTTTCCCCTTTTAAAATGACTCCATGCACTCCTACACGTACGAATAGACTCATAGAAGGTTCAAAAAATTCACAGTCTAATCCCGCTATTACAGGCAATACTTTAAACACAAATTTATTAGGGAATCACTCAACTGATAGGTTACCTCTATTAGATTTAGATATTTGTGCTTCTTCTGTTAAGCTTGCTCAATTCTGGGCAGCAATACAATTTGCAGCAAAAGGCACTACCATAGATCAAACAAAATACGAATACATTATAACTGCTCTTTCACGAGAAGTTATAATAAAAGTACTAGATATTATTCAAAATACAACTACTACTAATCGGTATATTAATTTAAAAAAAGTTTTACTTGAACGTCATTCTTTAAGCAAAATTTCTAAATTAAATAAAATTCTATCCGATAACATTATGAGAGACGGAAGTCCATCGGAATATTATAGCGTTAGCCCTTCTTGCTAGTTCTAACTTTAGCACATATCTTTTAACAAAACTTTTGCTACATATACTCCCACAGACACTAATGGTTGCTTTGACGGGGTAAAATATTAACGACCATAAGGAATTAATACAATTAGCTGATAAGTTGTAGGAAGTTATTTACAATGGAGAAGTTTGTAGTGTCAAACTACCTTCAGAATACCTTCATTTTCCTAATTTCCTTTCATTTTCCTAATTGAAAATATTTCTAAACCTATCATTGTTTCTAATTTTCTCTGCAGGTATGGTTTTCTAATTGATTTTAAATATAAGTGTCCTATCGATCCACTTACTAAATTATTAGTTAATACGTTTTCATATTACTGCGAAGTGGCACCCCCCTAATTATTTTCTGTAGATAATCAATATATCCAACTTTTGAAGAAATACCCTTCTTTGTTATCGGAAACGGATTATATGAAACTAACGAAGTATACAAAACTGAGACGTTTAGATCCTGTCAAATACAAGGAAGTAAAAACAGGATTTGACTTCAGGTGATGATTTACATACATTCTATTGTAGATTCATCTTCACATTTAGTCTATAAGAAAGTTCCAAACGTAGATGCGGGGGTTTTACACGTTTAGTGATTGTAACGGTACCAGATAGATATCTCTTACCTCATATTTACAATTTAAATATTAATATAAGAAATAAAAATATATTTTCTAAGACAGATTTAGTTCGTGCGTATTACCAAATTCCAATGACAGAAGAAGATAGAGGTTAGGTCCAAGAACACTTCCCTGTGAAACACCTGCTTTAATCTCAAGTTTTTCTGTTGCAAACTCACTCACTGTCAGATAGGTAGGACTCCAGCAATTTGTGGGTGCAGGATGTCAGTAAACATGTAATTATATATATCACACCTTTGTACCATACTTTGTCAACTGGTTATGTCTCTAAAAAATAGCTGAAAAATACTTCTTTAATTTAAAAGATTTCTTTATATCTCCATTTGGACGATTTACTTGTTCAATAGTTCCGTGTTCTGCACGGAAACTAAACTGTTGAATTGGGAAGATATTTCTATCGTTCAAGAACCACATAATTTCCTTTTGCAATATTTTCTCTGAAAGCTATGACAACAAAGAAAGTAGCCTAATAGATCTATAGAAATACGGTATAGTCAAATATTTTTCGGGCTTTGATATCATTTTAATTTGAGAAGTTTTCGAAATTTTTCAAGATCGCATTGAAAATAATAGATAACACGATTATTGCCTCATTCAGTATGTTTTTAAGCATGAATAGTATTATTAAATCATATTCATGAGATTTTCTTACATTTGTATTTTCTTTAATGATTGTATTACTTTCATCTGAGCTAACAACTATTCAAATAAAAAAAAACTATTCAAAATAAAATTTCTCTTCTAAAACGAAAAACATGCTCTGAAAACGCGAAAATATGTACTTAGAAAATAAACAAATTTGGTAATTTTTTAACACAAATTATGTTTTTCATTAAAATAAAGTGTTTTGTTAATATTTTAATGTTACAGAAAAAGCCAACACTGAAATTTATCAGCTGTATCGAAATTTGATTCCACAGTTTTTTTTTTTATTATATCATTTAAAAACGTTATTTATCTTCCATTTGCTCGCCCATCTAATTCTAGACATTATTAATTCAGAAATTATTAAAATTATAATATATATTATTTATACAACATTAACTGATGTTATTAGGGCAAGTCTATATTACATTTTAAAAATAGTTTTAATGAAGATCAAATAATAATTGTTTAAATAAGGTCAGTTAATCTATTTCTAAGTCGCCAATTTTGTTGCTACAAGTAAAGCTCCTCAGCAATAAAATGGTAACCATTGAAGTTAATTTTGAATACTGCATATTTTTGGTTCTCTTGTTCCTTTTTTTTATAAAATCAAATTTGAAAAACAGTCCATGAGGTATAAAAATATATGTCCTCAAAATGTCAAAATATATTCTAAAAGAATAAGATATGCTTTAGAAAAAAAAATATTCTATAAATATATACTAAAAATCGCTAAATGTACAAATATGTTATAAAGGGAAAAATATGCAAAGATATGAACTTACAAATCGGCGCCAAAATTATTTGTTTTGAAATGGATAAATATTCTATCGATAACTTCAGACAGTGTCTAGAAAAAAAAAAAAAAAAAAAAAAACGCGCAATTACATATTTGTGGTTTCCCTGGTTATGACTATTTTTCAGTCACAATATTTTATGTGAATAGGCATGCTAAATGTATGAAGAATTTTATAATAAAGTGTAGAAAAAGCTTAATAATTTTTTGATCTTTTAAGCGATTTTATATAGGCATATCTCATTTTATTCTAAACAAAATATCATTTCAAACCTTGTAGGCAAGTATCTATAAACCTGAAAAAATCTGAAAAATTTGTATTAATTTTGAAGTTTTGAAAAGAAAAGAGAAATGATTTTAATATTTGTGAATATAGTGAAAAAGCAAAGTCTTTTGCCTTCTAAATCAATTTAAAAATCTTAAATTTTGTAAAGCTACTAGATCTAGATAGTGCAGAAACTACCATGCAGAAATTTTTTCGCAATAACTTAAAATTTACTGGGTGTTTTGAAATTTTGGAAAATGATGTTGTGATGTTGCCAGAAGATCTACAGCCCACATAAGATAATTTTCCGAGTGAAACTAAAAAGTGTCATTTTGTATCGCACACAAATTTTTTTGTGGAAAATGTTAGGCATCACGGATTTCTGTTTTTTTCTCTAGAGTGTCTTACAATATTAAATTTTAGTTTTTAATAAAAAAATATCGATTTTTGGTGTGATATATATACAGGTGATCAGAGATTTTTATTCTTCCTTAAGAGCATAGGTACGGTGTACGGCTCAAATGTGATTTAAATTTTGTCTATATTTTTCTAAAGTCCTTTTGGAATACGAAATATTGGAATTTTTACTTACAAGTGTATACAACGCAAATTCTTAATTAGAACTAAGTTTTTACATCATATCATTGTAGACGTTATAAAAAAACAAATAAATTAGTGAAGCATTATTTTTCGATTAAGTATTTCTAAATAAAAAAATCTTGCAAACAATGTGTGACAGTATAGTATTCTCTCTTATTTTGTTTAATTTTTTATTCATAATTATTAATATTACTCGCAAATTCAAGATAATAATTTTTGAAGAGACAATCTATATCTTTTTACAAAGCATAAGTGTTTCACTTTCCTAATCCAATGAACGTTGATGTTAAAAACTGTATATTTTCCAATTTAAGTAATTGGAAAATAAATAATTCCTGCTGAAGAAATATTTTTTCTTTACATACAAGCAAATAAATTTAATTTTTTATTCTTTTTTTTTAATAATTTCATATTTTTTCTTGTAAAAACATACAAGACATACATAAACCTTTCCACTTAAGACTGAAACATAATTGCCTTTTTTATTTACTTTTTTTCCTATTTAAATGGCACGGTTACTCTATATTTTTTAATTTTGTTCCTATTTATGCATATGTTCTTCATACCTTCCTCCATGTTGCACGCAATACAGATAAACGCATATACATTCTTGAGGAGGGCATTATGTACAAGTACTACAGAAAATTACAAAAATGATTGTCATTGTTATTAATGTTTAACCAACAGCACAATAATATTTGTAACAACAGCAATAGTAAAACAACAATAGTGGCAACAGCAAACAACTTAGGAAATTCTATATAATTTTATTGTTATTTAGTCGGTTATGAAAATGCTAAGAGAACTCGTATCATGATGACATTTTAGACATAATTCTTTCCATATTAGTGTGAGTGTGTAGGTATTTCTAACGGGAGGTTTAGTTACTAATAGTTGTCGCATTTGTAAAACAACATGACTTGGACAAAATATATATATATATATATATATATATATATATATATATATATATATATATATATGTATATATATATATATGTATATATGTATATATTTCATGTATATATGTATAAACAGCAATTTGTATATTAATGAGTTATTGTATATATTTTTTGTATTGTTAGCACATTTATTAAAATAAATTTTTGCAAACCTCACTGTTATGCTAAAAAAAAAGCTCTTAAAAAACGACAATAGTCACGGCGTTATAGAAAAGTCTCTGTAAAATGGAGAAAATAATGTAGGGGGTACGCCAAATTAAAAGTGAAGCTTTAACTTGGAAAACTTTATGTAGTAAGAATCCAGAAAATTAAAACACACATTGCACAATGGGTCTAAAAGCAAAATTTTTTCTAAACTTCTGATCGGATGGAATTGTAGAATATGGAAGAGGTATAGAGAAGGATCTAAGCTTAGAGAGGATTCATCCTGTATAATACAGGGTGACAAATTTGACTACCTCAAGTATATAAAAGTTTCAAAAAATTTTAATTTCTAAAAATTAAGACCGACTTTCAGGACTTTGTGTATTTCTGTAAAATGCTGGGCAAGCAAAAGACAAAATGACCTTAGTCGTATTAGTTATCTCTTACAATTAATTACGCTTAAATGTTGAAATGTTGATCTTTTTTTCGTCGACCTTATTCCGTTTTTCAGGAATAAGTTCTGAGGTATATGGGAGTTAAATATTCTGTAAAATGCGATATGTTCTCAAATAATATGCTGAAAAAAATTGACATGAAAAATGTTTTAAAGTCAGCACTCTGAAATCAGTATGAAAAATTACTTGTTTTTAATAAAAATATAGTACTGTTCTTTCACGTTTCGATAGACAAGGCTTCATGTATAGTCAATAAAAAAATTTTTGATTGATTTAGGGTTGGATCCTACATCCAGAATTGATAAAAAAATGGTGAATTTGGAAAAAATTAGATTTTTATCGATTAATAAAAAAAAATGTCTCGCTA
The DNA here is from genome assembly GCA_932274085.1 of Protocalliphora azurea. Taxonomy (NCBI): domain Eukaryota; kingdom Metazoa; phylum Arthropoda; class Insecta; order Diptera; family Calliphoridae; genus Protocalliphora; species Protocalliphora azurea. The sequence goes on along the minus strand of OW026523.1, from coordinate 68,326,164 downwards.
GCTTTTTAAATTTCTTGACGATCTTTAATCACAAAATCGATCTGACACTAAACTGATTCCCGCCCGGCCATAAGTGAATGTAGGAATGCAGATTTAGTGAAAAAGATCAATTTTTTAAACGAGTCTTTTAAATTGCACAAAGAAGAATATTAGAAAAATATTATCACTATAGAGTAATTCCATTTTAAATTTAAAAATCTTGACATCTCTGAAAATTTTTCTCTATAGCTAGTATACCGATAAGGCTTCCATCCAAAAATATTTTTTAAAAATTAAAGATGGATTTTTAGAAACAAGTCATTAAAGAAAATTCTTACGAAAAAATATGTTAATAAAAACATTTTTTCAATTTTTATATGACATTTTAAAATACAGTCTATGAAAAAAAAAATATTTTGATATCTTTTATATAACAAAATTATGGCCATTTAAATAAATATATTAATAACTTTCAAAGCTATAGAGTTGCCACAGTTCTCAAAATAAAGATGATAAAATAAGTCATTTATCATTTATTTTCTAAAAATTGCCAAAAATTACTTTGTAAACTTTTTTAAATAATTTTTGCAAGAATGAAAGACCAACATCCATTTCATATATTTCATAAGAAATAATAGTGAAAATATTATGCTAATAGGTTTTTTTGTGTAATTTAAGAAAATTCATTTAAAATTTTACTTTTTTTATTAAAATCTGCGCTCTTGCCGATTTTATGATTTTATTTTGGCCGAGCGCGAAGCAATTTAGTGTCACATCGATCCAAACCTATTTTATTATTAAAGATCGTCAATAAATTTAAAAATTAATAGATATAATTCACCATTTTCGACCAATGCTGAATGTAGAGTGAAAACCTAAATCAATTTACAAATTCTTTAGAAGTTGTCTAAAAGAACATTTTTTTTATTAAAAACAATACTTTGAGGAAAATGTAAAAAATATTACGCATTAATAAAAAAAAATGTAACTTTTCATACTAATTTCAGAGTGCTTAATTTGAACATTTTTCACGTCTAGACGAATTGAGATAATCAAAAAATTTTATCAGCATATTATTTCGGAATATATTAAAAATTACACAATATTTTTAACAAATTTTTCTCTCATATATCTCAGAACTTACTCCCGAAAAACGAAGTAAAGTAGGGTTCAAAAATCAAAAATTTAAAATTGAATTAATATCTTTTTAACTCTAAGAAATAACTTATGTAAGTAAGCTTGGTTTTTCTTTGTCTTGCCAAGCACTTAACGGAAATATAAAAATTGGACTTGATTTGTAGAAGTTATGATTTTTTTAAACTTTTACATACTCGAGATAGTCAATTTTGACATCCTGTAGCTTATCTCGCATTAACACAAGGTGACTACAAGCTGATTTTTCTGAAATCTTATGACTTCCTCTACAACTCTTCAATACATCTCAATTTGAGCCGACTAGTACTTTTGGAGATACGGATTTATTAACAAAATTTTTAAGCTTGGCACCATTGTGCGTTATAGGTCATGTAATTGCAACTGTTGCGTATACTTAATATCGATGTATAAACGTAAAGGTTCATATCACTCATACGTAACCAAGCATATTGTTATCTGATAGCAAGAGAAAAAACTAGCTAAGAAAAGATGTAAAAAAACTGATAAAAGGAACACAATTTAGCTAAAAGAAGCTTCAAATAAATTTCTTATGTTTTTAAGAATAAACCAATTCATTTTGTAGAGTTTTTACTGTTGACGTGTGTAACAGTTTGTTTGGCTGCATAAATGTTTTATTTGTTTTTGACTAGAAAAAAATGGGTTTTTAGCTTGAATAATAGATAAATAACAAGTACTATTGTTAGATTGCATTTTAACAATAATCTACTTGTCATCATACAACAGGTACTTTTTATTTATTTTCTTACATTTATAAATATAAATATATTTTCTTTACTTACAGGATAGTTAGTCATTTATAGACATTTTTCTGGTCGTTTTTTTTTTATTTATTTATTTTGTGAGTAAATATCAGGTCATTTAAGAATTATGTTTAGGTTTTATAGTAATGGAAAATTTAATAAAAAATGTATTGCATTTTAAAGGCTTTATATACAATGAAATTTTTAAAGTTATAAATGTTTTATTAATCAAATTTGTATTGAAAATTCATTTTATTCACATCAAGCTTTGACTTGTTTTAAAATTGTATTAAGGGTACTCATTCAAAAGCAATTGTTCATATTTGCACGATATGTTTCATTAACCCCCTTTTCAAATGTTGTGCAATAGTGATAATAAGTAAGTAATCATTTTAAATAATCGAAAAACTTTGTTGAAATCAAAGCATGCATTTTTAATTTTATTATTTTATTTTAGTTAATGTAACTATAATTTTTTATATCGCAGTTATTAATAGCTTTTAAATATAAACGAAAGACAGCTGATTTTAAACGCACAATAAAACAGCGCAAGTTTGCGAGGCAACTTATAAATGTTGTGCAAATGAATTTCCAAATAATTTAAGACAGTTTATTTGCGAGTGTGCAAACTTGCATTACATTGCACAGTTTGCGAAAGTTTTGCACGTTTTCATGAATAAGGCAATAAATGTTTATTTTAGAAAAAATATAAAAAATATAGCTGCCTCAATACTTTCTCTGTTTGGAGAAATTTGTTCTTTTAAAAACCAAACATAAATCAAAAAATAAGTACGGAAGATACAATCAATTATATAATATAAATGCCTTAACGTTATAAAGATTTTTGTTATATGAACTTAGATCAATTATAGAATGATTCTTGATATATTTATGAGCGCTATAGCCCGATCCTGGGGGTTGAGTTATTTTCAAAGTTTGCCATCATTAAGTAGGCTTACCAGACGGCCGGGCATAGCTAAATTGCCTGTGAACATGATCCTGAGTTAACTGTTTTATATAAAGATTGGTTTTCATGTTGGTGAAAAAATATTGTTTTGGCAAATATCTCATGTTTAAATTTATTTAGGGTCACTGGGTTAATTTATATTATTACAGCATCCATATTCTTCTTCTTTATTTCATTATCCGTTTTTAGAATTTTGGTAGCCAATGCAAATACACTATATCTTATTAGTATTCAAATATATCACAAGTTAAGTTACGTCTGCAAAGGACTCTCTATTTCTTGATTCGCTTAGTATACGGTCATTGATATGAGTCTATTTCTGTATGTAAGTTTCTTTATATCAATTGACTTTATATAACGAAACTTACCATAAGTTTACTTTGAAGCATCTCAATTTTCTGTTTATATTTATGTCATGGCAAATCAAAATTTTTTGGACTTGACAAACGCATCCTTTTTCATTTCAACTCTGCATCTTATTTCGCCAGAAATATCCCATTTGTCATTGATTGTAACGTCGAGATATTAAAAGCTCTGCACTCTTTCCATGCATATGTCCTTGCTTACAAATATATATTTTGTTTTCTAATATCTATCTTCAAGTCAGAGGTCTCGCTGCGACTTGTCGGACTATCTAATCGTCGGCATATCTAATGTTATATATATATATATATATATATATATATATATATATATATGTATATATATATATGTGAAGTGATTAATTGATTCCTGAAATATTCTTTCGTAGTAGATGTTAAGAAGTATAGGGAACAATATGTATCCTTGCTTAACGCCTTTGGATATTACAATATCACCCGTCATTTCTCCGTTGACATCAACCTGTGCTGTTTAATGCCAGTACACGCTTTCGATGCAGAGAATTTCCGTTTCCACAACATCAACAAAAGTAAGAATTTCTAATTATTTCATGTTGCACTGTATTGAATGCTTTCTCCTAATCGATAAAGCATATATAAAAATCTTTTGTATGTTCCTGGATTAAGACTTATAATGGAAAAAGAGCTTCGTTTTTATTCATGCTTTTCTTAACACCAAATTGGGATGTACACAGGGCTATTAAGTGTGGCCATTTTTAATTGTTCTTGGCTTCTAAATTTTCCTTTTGTCGACATGAAAATGCGGATTTTTTGTTTCTCGAATCAGCTTTATAATTAGATAAAAAAACATTTTAATAATACCTAGGATAATTATAATTTAATAATTTAAAACACTGATTCCAATACATTCAGTTATTTTTGGACTAAAAAATTACGATTTTTTAATGTTTATTTTGTTTTTTTATTTAAATGAAATTCTTATTTGTTATATTAACTAAAAGTTTTTAATGTATATTTTATTTTTTACTTAAATAACACTAAACGAAAATTATAATTATTATTCATTCGGTTGGAAAATATTTCATATTTAGTTCTATATTATTTCTATGCTCTAGCAAACCTTTTGCAGTAATATATTAAATAGATCTGTAATCGTTATTCCTTTTTTCCTGGGCTTCCTCTGATAGATCTCCAAGTAGTTCTAAATGAAGCTTAATAACGTTTTCTCCATGATAAAGGATTTTGCGAACTATTGCAGACATATTTCTCCATGGATACTTAGTTGTATATATTGGTTCAGTTTCTTTCGCATAATAACCAAATTTTCTTGTTTTAAATATTGAAATAAGATTTATATCAATACCTGTTATTTCAGATTATCTTTCAAAATCTGAAAAGAATACTCTTACTGTGTTTCCATCATTCGTTTTTCCTGATCCTTATTTTGCTTGATCTATAATCAATACATATTTGAGAAATTCGTCCTGTACATGCTTCTTTTTTAAACTTCTTAACTCCTTATTGGTGTCGTTGTTTCATAACTAATTTTTAGTATATGTTTCATGAAAATTCAAATTTGATTAAAATATGGTACCTGAGAATACATACAATAACACATCAGGTATAACCGTTACAGTGATACATAATACCATTTCTTAATATCCTAGCAATACAACGAAAAATGATTCTGATTAAATTTACAAAAATCACATTTTTTATAATTTTTTTTTATTAGCAAATTTTGATGTATTTTTTTGTCCACCTTTGTTTCAATATGATATTAAAATGGAAATCGACTATATCAAAAAAATTGGACTTTGGCCAATAAAATTAATTCCTCAACTACCATGCGCCGTTTCTGTGACTTTAGCTTAGGTTACATGAGTAAAATATCTTCACATTTTGGGAAACGAGTTCTCCGATAACAAACCACCATTTTTCGCAAACTGCAAGTATATCAATATTCAATTTATTCATTTCAGCTATGATATTAACTAACTTTCCAAACTCATAAAGGCTTTTTATGCACCAGGCACGAATATTTAGGTTTTGTTTAGTTTCCCCTCCGAGAATTCTTAACACCCCCAAATTTCCGGAGAATAATGGCCTTGTATCATTGTTTATATTCATAATTGCAAGGTTTTCTAGGCAATATTATTTTAGTTATTTCCCATTTCCATCTATATAATCAGCCGCTTCTCTGGAGAAGCTACAGAAGCTGTTTTACCAGCCGCATCTGGAAGGCACTCCCCTATCCGTCACCTGGGGATGTATCCCATAGGGGTTACAGGTTCAACGAAGGAAGCATCCATATTATGATTACGGTAGTCAAATATGGTTGTCACAACCATTAATAGGTTCTCTTCTACCTCATTCTAGAATTGTTTAGAAGGAACCATGGTATTAGTTGTGACAAATATAAATTATATCAACCACATCCATATAATGGTGTCAATATTGCCATCTCTAATATATAATTGGGTTGCCATTATATAAATTTCGACTTTATACACAATTAAGTGATGGCATCCCCATTAAAAAATTCATTTTCCTTGCACTGATATGTTTTTGTTATTTTTGTAAATACTATTATTGTTTTTTGTATAATTTTTAAAGGAATATTTTCACATAATTGTTAATAAAGTTTTTTTTAGCAATGTTAATGATCCAAGTCACACAAATCGTTCTCAAGGTATGCTGCACTATGTGTGCAACCTCATAAGTTTTCTATATAATTATCTCGAAAAGTAAAGTCTATTAAAAACAAATTTATATTCGGTGTAGCACGACCATATAATACAAAAACACCATGGGTTTCTAATTGATATTCAAGATACGGGAACTATGCACAATATGAGATTTTGATGATATAATCCACCAAAAGTTTTTTTTTTTTTTTTTTTGATTATTGCATTTGAAAAAAGGCTTGCATTTGTATTTTTAAGAACAATATCACAGTAGAGCAAATCGCAAAACTTCGGGTAATATATCTGAATGTCCTAAACTACTGGTCAGATCGAATTGGAATGTATGGGAGAGAGGTAGAGGAGGAGCTAGTCACTTTACAGGAATATAAAACTCTTTGAATTATGATTTGATTTGAAGAAGTTGCGATTTTTTAAAACTTATACATATTCGAGGTGTTCAACTTTGACACCCTGTAGCTGTACCGTTTCTAAAAGCTTAGGTCCTCTACATCTTTCCCATACATTTCAATTCGATCGGACCAGCAGTTTAGGAGATACGGATTTATAACCAAAACTTTTGCGATATGCTCCACTGTATGAATGTAGACAACAAAAGCTAAAAAAAAATCTAATATTTCGCACATAATAACTATATAATGACGCTTCAAAGTGAGATATTTTTTATTAGGCGTTAAATAACTTAATGAGATTTCTGAGAATTGCTTGTCTTTAAAACGCCTTAACATCTTACTGCAACTGAGTTTTTCCATAACTCTTTTTTTTATTTATTAGTTTTTTTTATTATGGTACTTTATCCTGTTTAAACATATAATAAAGCCATTAAGGTTTTCTTAAGATAGTTTATTAAATTTGGTCCTATTTACGAAAAGCTAAATATGATTCAATTATTTTATTTAAAGTACAATTTTTGTTATTTGCTCGTATTCGCAACCACACTAGTTTTAAACTGTAATTGGACATATAGATAAAAAGTACATATTCCTGTTTCTACACCATTTTTTACAGAAATAAAATGAATACCCAGATTTTTAACCTTCATATTTATAATATAAGAATTTGGGTTAAATATGTACCGAAAGTGATAATCACGAAATCCACAGATATACTTTTTTGCGCATTAAATATGAAATAAAAAACAAAAAATGTGCTCTAAAAATGCGAAAATATGCTTTTAAAAAATGTTTATAATTTAAATAAAAATTAATTTTTATATTATTATAGTTTTATTAATATTTCAACGACACAAAATAAAACAAAAGTAAAATTTTTCTGTCAACTCTGTCCAAAGCCTTATTTTTATTTCTAGTTTATCACAAAAAAACTTTACTGATTTTCTATTTTCTTTGGTTCTACTTATTTTAGCTATTATCAAAAAGATTCGTATGTAAATTTCCTACATAGATTTCATTCGAAATAATAAATAGTTCTTACAATATTAACTGATGCTATTCGGTCAAGTTGAAAGGCTAATACGTCCTCTGTATTATATTTCAAAAATGGCTATAACAAAGATCAATTAATCTGTTTCTTAAACTTAATGATTTGTTACTATTAATCAAGCTCCTAAGAAATTTCTAACGAACTTTCGCGATATGCACTAAAATTAATTTCAAATACTAAATATCTTTGTATCTCTTATTTTTTCTCTACATAACAAATCAATTTTTAAAAACTTTCCATTGATATAAAAAACACTATCTCAAAAGTGTCAAAATATGCTCTAAGAATGACAAGATATGCTATAATTATGCTCTCAAAATTACATGCCAAAATGCTTTATTTGTACTGAAATGAATAGATATTTTACATATGGCTTCATTCAACGTACAAAAAAAAACATGCAATTGCATATTTGTGGTTTTCCTGGCTGTAATAATTTGCGAAAATTTTTTTTCATAGAGTTTCATTTCAATACCATAGTTTTTCAAGAATTTAGAGGCCTACAGTAATTCTGAGGGGAATGATTTATAAATTCTAATAGCTAAAATATGACCCGATTTTACTTCTATTCAATATATTGATTATCACTTACAAAATATAATTTCTAGCAGTTTCCACCTCAGTAATATCAAAATTAATATCTTGGCCACCAAATTTGTCATGTTATGATCCAATATGAACTAATTTCTCTAAAGAGTGATTTATGTGTAATTTTAGCACTTTCAACTAATTTTTTTGAGAGGGCCTTATATGGCAGCTAAGGAGAAGGACTTATATGGGAGGTAACGTAAGTTTATTCTTGCATAAAACTTATTTGTAACTAATTTTATTAATTTTATTAAAATTGGAACTTATTTAAAATATTTATGATTATTAAAACCCTATACCGGAGGGAAATTTTAATATGGGAAAAGTGAAATAGTTAATCGATCATAACCAATTTAAATATGATACGTCTTTATATTTAAATTTATTGTATTGTCTTCAAAATTGTGACCTGTACTTTATGCGCAAAGTTTACATGGACATCCAGTCAACCGTTTATGCAGCAAGCCAGACGGAAAGACATCGTTAGATCGACTCAAAATGTGATTCTGAGTTGTGTGGTATACTTTAAGGTGGGTTTTGGATAGGTTTTTTCTGTGCGGTATAAACATCGGCACAAGCGCATAACACTAAAACCACCTATGGTAGTTTGGGGTAATTTATAGACTTAAAACTCCATGATCACATCTATTCAAATTAACTGAGAAATTCCGTGCTGCAGAAAAAGTTCTAATTTTATCAAATGGATGGATTAATGGATTTAATTGAAATACATGTACAAATTTAGTATATTTTGGAAGTTTTGTTTCAAACTTCGATAAAAATAATTTCACTACACAGCAAAAAAAAAAAAAAAAAAAACGAGCAAGAGCTTCCCACAACTTCAAAAGTAGAACTGTGCTAATTTTTGAGGTATTTAATTTTGAAAAGCTAAACCATGGCTTAGGAAAGTTAAGTCTTTTGCTTAGATTTAATAATTTAGTTGTTAAATTTAAACAACATACAAAATTAATATTCTATTGAAGTATGGATCATGAATTCTTATTATCAAATAAAATTTAAATGCTAAATTACAAGACTTTAAACTAACAAAAAGCCTTACTATAACTCCGCAAATATGCTAATTATTGTTAACGGAGAACGTCTTTTTAAACAAAAATATAAATATATTAAAAATCAAGCTGAAATTGATTTAATTTATGTTTGGAGTATATATTCAATCGACTTATTATTTAATTAACATAATTAATATCACTATTATTTCTTCTATAATAAAGTTTACACTCAAATATTGCAAATATGAGCCCTAACTTCGAAAATCGGCTGTCAGTATCGAATTCAACGTACTCGAATTAGCTTTACCAGCGGAATTCTCAGCTTGTTAAAATTTTTAAATAGCATAGTCCTTTTGTTATTGCAAAAATAAATATTTATTCATAAAAATATTTAACACTAAATTCTCTTTTTATTAATTAAACCTCTACACTTTTTTACGTAGTCTTCCCTCTGATTCCAGTCTTACAAACCCTGGTCTAACAAATTTAGGACTAAAAACATGAATTCACAAGTATTGACCTTAAGCCTGTTAGACAATTTATTTTTCGTTATTGATAATTTAGATAAAAGACTTTCCTCCAAAGGACGGCTATGAGCCAAAGTAAAAATATAAATTTGGATATAACTATTCATCTAATCTTTTTTTTTAATTTTTACAATCCGGTCCAAAAAGGTTCGGCATTTGAGGTTTTAAATAGTTGTTTTTTAACTCTATCATTAATTTTAGTTTTTAACAGTTTCGGTTTATTTATAAATTCTTTGGGGTCTCTTTTACATTACTACATTTTGAAATAATCTCAAAATAATTAACATCTTCATTGGAGTTAATATATAATGGGTTGAAATAATTCAAACAATTTAGTTTCTCGTCATTTATCATATATTTTTAAAAAGTTGTTAGTTACATTTTAAAAAAGAGGCCAAAAAAGTGGCCAGGCAGTTGAAAAGGGGGCAATTGGCGACTAAAGTCGCCAAATTTAGTACTTCCTTCCAATAAGAAATTAATTAAAATATTTGCTTTTCCAGCTCTTCTTCAGTTATTATTGTTATTGTTATTATTATTATTATTATTATTATTATTATTATTATTATTATTATTATTATTAGGCTTTTACTTCGAAATTGTATTTATTTATTTGAAAATGTTAAAAAGTTAAGTGTTAAATTATATTGTAAGAAAATGACAAAAAAAATGTCCAGCGTGCTTTACCTGCTAAAGTCTTTAAAAGATTAAGTTTTTAAAAGATTTACATTCGATAAAATGAAATAATAAAATTAATTATATTTTTACAAAAATGAAAATTTCCATTAATTGTCCAATTATTTGGTATTACCTTAGGTTCTAAAAAATATGGTCTTGCCACCTTTGGAAAAGTTTAAAAAGACTCAGTAAGTATATAAACTATGTAAAACAAAATGGGAAATAAATTTTGTGTTTTAACTATTTTACATGGAATATTTCCCTATAATTGAATTTCTGCTAAAATATTAAATAAATCTACCTACCCCTTTTATAGGTCTTAAAACTAAAATATAACTCCATTTTAAATCTATAAAAAATAATCCACTGGAAAAATTAAATAAAACAAACATATGGTACATTATATAGTCTTTATGCCATCATGTTCCTTATATGACATAAAATTGCAACTTTATATATATTTTTACTAACATCGAAAGAGAAGTTTTATTTTTCCCACAAGATGATGCACTTATCTGCTGATACCTCAAGGAAATTATTGCAAAGTGCATTATACGAAGACAACAGCAAATAAATTTGCTACCACGTTCGTACGAATCTGTGTGTTGAAAAAATGACACAATTCTGATAGAATGAATAGTTGTACTAATAATATTTTTGTCGTGATAAACTTTTAAATATATACTCCTTCATATGGTGCAACTAAACGCGAATACATATATATACATCGCAACAAAAGCATTTGGAATAGTTGAGAGGAAATAAGAAATAAATGATGCTGCGAATGAAATCTAAAATCTATCAATAAATTTTCTATATTATTGGCAGCTTTATGCTTTGCTGCAAGCAAGACAAAACTCTTATTTTTATGGTTTCCAATTTAGTATAAACACTAAAGAAAATTGAATTTTTTTTTATAAAACGATACAGTCATGTATACAATAGCAACCGCAAAGTAGTAAAAACACCCGTGTTGCCAGTTTAGTACTTTTATTTTTGGCTCAATATTTTCGTTTTAGCTTTCAACTTTTTTTCTAGCCTTTTTTGATTCTTAAATTTACCCTAAAATGGTTAAAATTTTATTTATTCATTTATTTATTTATTGATACGAGTAATGTTGAAGCCAGTTAAGGCCAAGCGATTACAGTTTAAAAATATGATAGTAATTCATATATAATTTAATACTAAGTAGGTACTTCTTAATAACTATACAGTTTTATATAATTTGGAAATTACTCTTTATACAAAAATTTTCAGCGTTATTCCATTACTAATCTACCACTAAGACATAACATAACTATTTAACAAAGTGGTTTAATAGTTACTAATAATAGATAAAATTAACCTATTAAAATTAGCAACTGAAAATGAAAAGTTTCTTTTATCATATGGTAATACCACATTACATAACTTTATGATACGAACCACGAAAAACCTTTGCATAAATATTGTATTAAATCGAGGACAGGCTAAGCAATGTGTTTTTGAAAAGTGTGAGAAAATAAATCTAGATACATCTATTTAAGTGTTTTGTAAAAAGACAGAGTAATTTAATAAAACCTCTAAAATTGCAGCCCAAAAAATCATAGACGTATTCTGAAACATGATCATGAATCTTAAGACCGTATACAAAACGTATCACTCTGTAGAAATATCTTTCTATTTCAGAGATATTTCCCATAGAAGTACCACTATATACTTTCAGCCCATATGTTATAAGAGGGTAGATGACAAGGAGTACCGTAAACTGTCCTTAATGACGTGAAAATTTTTACTATAACAGAATTAATATGTTGATTAAAAGACAATTTATCGTCAATATAAAAACCTAGAGCCTTAAAATATGAAACAAACTGCAATGATATATCATTTAACTTTATATTATATAAATTTTTTTATATATTATTAAACAATATTGCTTTCGACTTGGAAGCGTTTAATGAAATATAATTTTCGTTACACCGTATAATAATATTACGTAAATCATCCTACTAAAATCTTCCTTTGATTCAGTTACTTATAAAAGTTTAAATCATCGGCAGACATATAGCCCTTAAGGGATTTCAGGCTAGAACAAATATCATTGATATACAATAACAATAATAACGACCTTAAGATTGTGGCCTGCGGAACCCCACAATATGTATGATCTGCTGGACGAACTTTCATTAGTAGTCTCTACAAATTGTGTCCTGTATGCACTAAAGGACTGAATTGTGTAAAAAGTTTATTTAGCAGCACTTCATGAGAAATGGATTCAAAAGCTCTACTGAAATCTAGATTTATCATAGCAGATAACTTATGCTGATTTAATCCAACTCTCACCTCGTGTAGTATATCAATTATATGAGAAGCAGTATTAAGGCGGAAACCAGATTGCTATTCGGATAATAATTTTCTTTCGCTGATATAGCCTAGCATTTAATCATTAAATAATGTTTCCAAAACCTTAGAACATGTGGATACAATACAGTTCGGACGATATTTGCTACAGAGTGTAGCATTTTTTACTTTGGGAATGGGCAAAACTCTTGATATTTTCCATGCTTTTGGATATTTTGAGCAAGTAAAACACTATTGAAAATATGTGTAAAATGTCGCAAGACATGAGGTAAAAATAGTTTTAAAAACCTGAGTGAGTGAGCCCATCAGGCCCAATTGAATTAGATTTAATTTTCATAAAAGCATTGTAGACCTCATGCTCCTTAACAATGCGAAACAAGAATTTTTTTTGATCAAAAGTCGATTATATATCATATAAAATCATCGGTGGGTTATTAATTGAATCCAAAATATAAAACTTATTGAATTCTTCAAAGTTAAGAGGGAATTCATTATTTTCCACTCGCGTAATTCCAACTTTACCTAGCATTTTCCAAAGATCCTTTGATGTGGCAGAATCAAAATTCTTGTGATAGTAGTTCGCTCTTTCCTTTCTAATTTCATTCAATTTTACAGAATTCCCTTTAAGATGTATTAAGATGTATCATATTCAAGTTGTTCGAATCTAATTTAAGACTTTTCAAAATTTCACCATTAACCACTTCTCCTAAATTGTCATTCATTATTAAAAAAACAATGCAACCCCTAATATCCGTGATAGAAAATATAAAACTAAAAATAAATATGTATAAACAATACTTAAATATAGATTTGTATCTTCCTGATTCCATCCGTTTTAAATACATTCATCTACGGGATTAAGAAAAAACACAAAAAAGTATGCTCTAGCAAATATGTGTATGTATACATTAGAAATAATAAGACTCATTAGCTTAAATGTATTACAAAGTGAAAAAAAATTTTAGTATTGCAATAAAGAAGAAAATAACTTCTTATTTGCTTAGTTTTACAGAATCATCAATTTAAGCATTTTTGTTTATTAATTCACACAAAAAATCGATATTACTTATATCTAACAAAATTTTTCGCATGCGGCTCTTCATTCTACAAATCATATATAACCTAATTTATTTTATGGAATTTCTTAATCAAAAAATTATAATTATTTTTTAATAAACTTCATTAAATTGCAACTATTTATGAACATAATTAAAAAAAACTTACAAAGGCGAAAATCACAGAAAAATTTGTAAATGTTGAAAAAGGAATTATAATTCAAAAATGACGAAAAATCACTTCCAAACAGTAGGTCATTTTACATATGAAATATAACTCAAATTTTAATAAGATGGGCGATTTTACATTGAGGGCGATTGTTACATTGAATCATTTTCGTGGCAGCTGTTCTGTGTTTTATTTACAAACTTATTACAACATCTTAAAAAATATTTAAATATAATAAGACCAAAAAATAAAATAATAAATTTTTATATACAAGATATATCAGCTTTTTCTGGCCTATATTTTGAGAAATTTAGCCTCTTTTTTTTCTCACCTCCTGGCAATACTGAAAAACACCCGCAAATGCGAGTAAAAGTAAGCGGAAAAACATAGTCACATACAAGACATAGACACATACATATGAATTTAAAAGCCCATATGCACTTTATTAGGATTACTGGGTAAAAGATGAAAGAGAGCGTTTCTTTAATAGAAAAGAACACTGTAAAGATTTCTTTTTTTAACCACAATATACATATAAGAAAAATGAGATTGTCTACAAAAGATTGCAATTTTTATAAAGACATTTTAATGTCTTATAAATACAGTTTAAAAGTTTACTTTTAGAGAACTGTAGCATACATGCATTTTAATATGGCCATAAAAATATCTAGTCAATTTCTTTTAATAAAGCGCTTGAAAAGAAACTTCGTAGCCCCATAGCTTTTTTTCTTTTCTGTTTTTTTTTTTTTGGTGTTCTCAAATAAAGGCATAGATGCCCTAAAATTTAATTTTATATCTTTTTAGTTCATTCTTGACACTTTAGAAGTGAGAACTAAGTTATCTTGGCCTTAATGAAATGAAAAATTAGAACAACTCTGTGTTGTTCTAACCCTTGGGAAAACTATACAGATACTTTTTTCTTTTATTATTGTTTGTGTTTATGCTACGAAACACAAAAACATATCGGAGCTTGTAAACTACGTTTTTTTTGTTTTTTTAAGATTTTCTGAAATAATAGAAAATGTAATTTTTCAATTTTTTTTAATAAAACTTAAAAATTTCGATATATATTGGTGAAAAATTCCATATTTTCAATAACAAAAATGTTGATTGTATACATGAACTTTGCGATTCTGAATTCTTCGTGGGCTGTTATAACTGCTTCATAAATATTTAAATTCAGATTTATGAAATATGTTCCTGTAAAGATGATTTCCTATTTTAATTCATAAAAGACTTCTACAAGTTAATAAATAGAGAAATATTTTACATATACACACTAGGGTGGGTCAATTTTTTTTACCTACTAAGCGTATAACAAAATCGTAATCTACGGAAAATTCTAAGAACTTTTTCCTAAGAAACCATGGTTCCAAAATCAAAATCCAGCTTCCGGTTTTTTACGGGAAAATTTACTGCTCAGGAAATCCGAAAATAACGCTACTTTTTTGGAAATATTTATTGAAATTAGTGAATAGTTGCCCTGTATCGCTGGAAGATAGCTTGTTTAAAATTTTCTCAGCTTTTCATATCTTTGCACACATTTTAAGAAAATTTTGTACATAAATAATGGGTTTTGATGTTTTTGTCAAAATATTAATAGTCAAACTGGTAGAACACCTAAAACTGACACGATTAAAAAAAAATTATCTAAATTTTCAATCAAAATTGATAAAAAAAAATAATTGATACAAAATTTATTTAAATGAAAATTTATTTAAAAAAAATTTAAGCAAAAATTGAAATGAAAAAAATTAATCTATTTTTTTATTATAACAAACTTTTTTATTTAAAAATATTTACTATCTTTTTAAAAAAGAAACTAAATAAAATAATAATAATAATAATAATAATAATAATAAATTGATTAAAAAATCTGGCCAAACGGCTAATTTAACCCTGGCATCCTGGGTCACAAAGCATGACATAACCATTATACCACAACAGCACTTATTAACTTATGCGCTTAATATGAGTTTTGATACATGAGAAAAATGATCAAACATATTAAAATTAGATTTTAAAACATTTTTAAATACTCGTATTGTTGGCTATGCTTGAAAACGCGTCGAAGAAGTGAAAATTTCACAACAAAAACAAATTGTAAAAAATTATTTCTGTTAACCATACATTTCTAAAATGGAATAAACGTGAGAATGTTAACGCGTTTCTCTCTGTTTTAAAAACTCCCTTAAATTTTTTGATCGATTCTTTAACATTAAATTTTTGTTTTTGGTAAATATTCTTACTACATCATTTCCAAATGTATTTCAGAATATTCTAATTTTATTTCAGAAATTTCCAATTCAGTTTCAAAAATTTCCAATTTTATTTCAGAAATTTCTGATTTTATAGCTAATATAATTTTCTGAAATACAGATGGACATTTCTGAAATACAAATTAAAAATTCTGAAATACAATTGGAAATTTCTGAAATTTAATTGGAAATAGTGTAATTATTTTGATTTTTTTTTTTTGCAGTAACATTTCATTAATTTTTTTTTTTAAATCGAGCCTATTATTATATTTCGACAAAAGCCTCTAAAACCATTATTTATGTACAGAATTTTCTTAAAATGAGTACAGGTATAGAATGCTGAAAAAATTTCCTTTTAAATAAGCCCTCTTCCAGCCTCACCAATTGCAATAAATATTTCCAAAAAAGTAGCATTATTTTCGGATTTACTGAGTTCGATTTTGATTTTAAAACCATGGTTTCTTGGGGAAAAGTTCTTAGAATTTTTCGTAGATTACGATTTTGCTATACGCTTTGTCACATTTTTTGGTCCCGGATAAATTGACCCACCCTAATAAAAATATTTTCAGATACATAACATTGACTCCATATTTATCAATTAATATTAAAGTGCATATTTTATTAAAACTTTACTTGTAGGCATAAGTTGAAGAATAGAATATGCTGACGAGGGTCGTTTTTATAAATATGTAAGTATGTTTAATAAATAAGTACTGCAAAACATATAATATTTTCTTTGTAATAAATTTCTTTCCTCTTGGATATATGGTCCGCTGGGACGACAACATTAATAAAGTAGTTGGGGTGATTCAAACCATAGAATCATTGATGGTGTGAAGGCAAACACTCTAAGGCAATAATCAAAATGATAACATATAAGTATATAAAAATGTTACCAGTTTCAATCTTATTTTTTCAAATATAACGATAGTTATAAATGATGGATCAGAAACTTCAAACGCCATAATTTTTAATAAATTTGTTAAGTCATATTATCACCGAAAATTTCACGAAATAACCATTATTTAGTTCCTTCATAATTACGAGTAGTTTATTTAAATCCGAAAGTTGATTTAAATAAGTTGATTAAAGCATTTTTAAAGGAATTTCTCTCGGCCTTGCTAAAATATTTACTTTTTTTATGTACACTGTCGGACAAAATAAAGTGCGGTTTCCTACTCTTGCTATTTACTTCATAATAATTGTCCTTTTTTTTCGTCTTATATTGTTGCGTTTAGTAAACAAAAGAAGTTTTTAAATTACTTGCATTTCGTGTTTGGGGTAAAAATGTTGTGTAGGTCGTAGATTTTTTGAGACAAAATACAGTGACTTTTGTTAAAAAGTGGATGGTATATGCTCTAAAAACGCTCAGTTTTAATATTCTGTTCATTAAATTCCATTATTATTTCATATGAAAAAATAAGGACCGCTCTACTCATAATATTGTAAAGTCTTCGACCCCAATACATAAAGAATTCTTGATTCCAGAACGGGCAAATGAAGTGAGATTAATATATTTGTCTTTAAGTTGCAAAATTTTGGAATCCAAAAGCAAATGAACTATTTTGTTATGAATTTGTTTAATGAAAATTAAGAAAAAAGAAACTGAGTAACAGAAACTGTAATATCACAAATGAAATTGGTAGCGATATCGCGATTCTCGCCAAAAGAGTATGACTATAATCATTCAAAGATATAAAGAAATAAGTAGTTATAAATATTTTTATTCTTGCTACCAAGAGAAAGCTCAAACATATAAGTCTTAGAAGTACCTATTCTAAGGAAAGACATTTCTACATGCTGCTAATATAATAAAGAGACTCGTAATAGAAAAATAATTATTAAGTTACCAGAGTCATAAAAAACTAAATTTATTTGGTTAAATTAATCAAAAATATCTTAAAAATTTCTAAAAACCAAACAGAGTTTGGAAGGCATTATGGAAAATGCTGAAATTTCAACTTTTCATAATAGCAGCTGTGGTATTTAAATACATTATATGGTTACTAAGTTGTCTTGAATGTTTGAAAGTTTTATTATTATTACTACTTTTTTATATAAACCGATGAGGAAAGCCATTGTATTCTATTGCTTTAGTTGAGACGACTTGTCGTAAACTATAAAAGTTTAGAAAGCATTGGAGGCTTTGCTCGACCAAGATTCTTGTTAACTGCAAAAAATGCTTGTATAATCATTTCGAGTAGATCAAACATCAATTTCCAGATTTTAAAAATACTTGGATTCATTCAAAAGCAATGAAATTGGGTTCACATTAATTAGACAAAATACGTTGAAAGCAGATTTTGAATATCAAAGTGCTGCTACAGTGCAGCATTTTATTAAAGGGGACCCCCTTTAATAAATCTTGGTAAAAAGTCAATATTGAAAAATAATTTTTTTGCAAAAAAATCTAAAGCTAATACTTTTCTCTATAATAATTACTTTTTTAATTTATGCTATATTGACGCGTGCGCAGAGCAACAAATTTAAAATTTTGTTTGTTATATTTTGTTTGTATTTTTTTTTTTTTTTTTTTATTTTTTATTTAACATCATTAATTTTAAAGTTTAAAAATATCATTCCTTGTAATTTTTATTTTATGAAATTTTTATTTTCTATATTAAATTTACGACTGCTTCAAATGCAATGACATTACCGTAAGTCTCGATTGCTTACAGAGATTTAACAACTAGCGAATTTTTATCGTACTGTTTTTTAATAAAGTTCAAATAACTTTTTCGACTTTGAAAGAGAAATAGTACACTTTGGCCTCTGTTGGATTCTTAGCGGGCGTATGTATTTGAAGCGCTGACATTTTCTGAGTCTCAGCGCATTTAAATGTTTTGCCTCTTTTTGCCCCACGGAAGGATACACATGTTTTTCTAGTACTCTATTTAACAATATGAAATTTCTTGTACTATTTTTTATGCAATTTTCAAATTTGTATGCTTTCATGTAAATTATTGTTATCCTTAGATTGGGCTATTACATGAAGACGATGGTCGGTTAAAAACCAATCACCATTAAATTTGTCAATAGGCTTTCGACTTTCGTTAAAGTTAAAGTGATTTTCAGAAGTGAGCTTATATGGGAGTTATGTAAAATTATGGGCCCATCTTCCTGAAGTTGGAACACTTACATAAGCTTATAAAAAACTTATTTTGTTGAATTTTATTTAAGAACTTAAAATATCATACCGGTAGGACACTTGTAAGGTGGACAGAGGAAATAATGATTGGAACCTAACAATTTTCAGCCCAATTCGTCATTACATCAAAGCAAATATACATGCCAAATTTTATTACGATATTCTAAAGTTTTGGGCCTAAACAAAGACTTACATTGATATACAGGCAGTCAGAACGAAGGACAGACATAGTTATTTCGACTCAGGAAGTAAGTGAGTGCTATACTAATTTATTTAAGCGCTATAAATATCTGCATAAACACATATTACCCCAACCTCTTATTCATAATATATAAAATATTTTGTTTTTCAAATTTGCAAAAAGAAAAAAATGCATTAAGCACAAACTTCTTTTTCTTAATTTCACATCTAAATAAAACTTGCTCGTTTAGTGTATACCAAGTTTTTCTCAGGGCGATCCCCATGTACAGTGCCACAACACGAAATATTTTATGAATCGATTTGTTATCGAGACCCACTATGATAATACAAAGTCCGACCAATTAGCAAAATAGGCACCAAAACCAAACAACCATACGTCCAAGTAATGTTCTGTGTTTAGTAGAATCAAAACAAGGTGAAACAATCTTGAAAAACCTGTGGTAAACAGAATTGATATGTATGAAGATAGCATCGGCCTCAGGCCGCGCAACAGTCTATTAAAAAATATTTTGAAAAAAGTAGTTGGGATGTTTTGAACCACCCGCCTGACTATTATTTTTTCGTTCGATTCAGAATTTCAATGATGAAATAAGCTTCACTCATAACAACATTCATAACTCAAAAGTTGAGCTGATGCATTTCTTGCTTCAAAAGTTAAGAAGCGGTTTTGGTATGAATTCCATATATTGCTAGAAAAACAGGAAAAGTCAAAGATTTCAATAGAAAATACTTTGACTAAAATACGTTGTACCTTAAGCTTGAAACAAACATTAATTTTTTATTAAAAAGCGATAGGAATTAGTCCATATACAAATATATTATCTCGGCAACTCTGCAAGCATTTGTTTACTCATTTTGAATTTTTAAAGAATTCAAATATATCTAAGAATCCGCAGGAAAATGAAAAATTCCTGAAAGGTTCCGCGAGGTGAATTATTATGGGAACCCCTCTGATATTATATGGCCGGTTTTGATTGTATATTTTTTACTTGCTTTGTTTCAATTGAATTAAGTTACCTTAATATCATTTTTTGTTCTAATTTTATAACACCTGTTAATTTTTAACTTCCATACAAAGATTTAACAAATTTTACTTATATCTTGAAATTTTGTTAAATAGAATAAATTAAAAAAACAACTTTTTTTCTCATCTTCTATCCAACGCAATGGATAAACTATATGGCCTCAGCAAAAAATCTCCAAAAGGAAATAATTTTACAAATTTTATTTAAAAAACTTCGAAAAAAAATTTTTGGAATTTTTTTCCTTTTTTCTGGTCTAAAAGTTTAACATCAGTTAAGATATTTTTGTTACGAACTTCATCTTGGCACATCATATTGCAGTAAATATACGTACATATGTACATATTAATATTTCTCTGTAGTTTTTGAAAATTTATGTACAATTTAAATTTTTGTGGTTCATTCTGAAAACTAATCTCCATGCGGGTCTGCATGTTTACATTATGAATGGTAAATATAGTCAAATATTCATGCACATATGCATGTTAAATACATGTGAAAATGTGAAAAAGTGAGTGAACTGATAAGTACTTTTAAATAGAAATTTAATAAAGCTGGAACTTGATTGCATGATGTTTGTCTTCTATTGAATTACTTAAAATCTATTTATAAAATTTTCAATTCACCCACTGTTTTACTGTTCAAACAATCACACTCCTTTGTCCATACAAATATATATATGTGTGAAAACTTTTAGATTAAAACACAATGTGTGTGTTATTGTATTTGCTAACATTTCCGGCTTTTATTTAGTTAATTTATGCATGTAAAGTGCAAATAAAATTTTAACAAAATGTTCTGCATATATTCTGTTTTGCACCCCAGATTTTCTGGTTGCAACATTTTAAACAGCACTTGATTTTGTTTAGTGTGTTTGATCAACAACTGGAAAAAAATATGAAAAATAACATATGTCGGCAATAGGAAAAAGGAAAAATATAGGAAAACGGAATGTATATATATCCTTACTTTTGGCACATAAACATAAAAATATAAAGATAGACATACACTCTCTCAGCTGACAGTTTAAAATGGCATGAAACATCATGCATGAAATATGTTAAAGATTTTCTGCCTTATTCATAATAAAAATTGAAAATTTTTTCAAAGGTTTATAAAACAAACCTACATACAGAATTTTTTTTTTCTATAAAATTTGTATAAAGCTTGAATCTTTATTATGAACGAAACAATTATTTACAAATTTTTTTTTATTTTTTAATTCAATTTTTCCTATAATCATCGTTACCAATGAAAATTTTTAAAAAAGTGTGCAAAAAATGAATTTTTAAACTGCTTCAATATCGTAAACCAAAAAAAAAAAAAAAAAAATTATTTATTTGATTAAAAAGAACATATTAAAATAAAAACAAAATATAAATTTGTTCATAAAAGTAGTTAACATAAAATCTTTTATTTATTAAATTTCCGTACTTTGTACGAGCTCTTGATTCGGAATCTAATCTTACAAACCTCTGCCTAGCAAATTTCGTTCTGAAAACATTGTTTCACAAATGATGCCCTTGAGTCTCTCGCACAATTTGTTTTGTGATAATTTAAAAGAAAGTCTTTCCACCGAAGCACTGCTATTAGCCAAAGTATAAATGTAAATTACGATATAAGTATTCATCAAATCTTCCCAATCAAGTTCAAAAAGATTCGGCATTCGATGTTTTAAATAGTTGTTCATAAACTTTTCATTAAATTTAGTTTTTAACAATTTCGTTTCATTTATAAACTCTTACGCTTCTTTTTTACATCATTATACTGGAAAAAAAACTCAAAATAATAATTTTTTTGGTGGAATTAATATATAATGGGTTCAGATATTTCAAACAAGTTAGTTTCTCGTCATTTAGTACATAGTATTAAAAAGTCGCCATTTAGTTTCATTTTTAAAAAAGAGGCCAAGAAAGTGGCCAGGTGATTGAAAAGTGGGCAAACGGTAACACTGCCCACAAAGGTTCTCTGTGCATCATGAGTTTACTTCATATTTCAAATTTAATTATTAAATGGAAACTTTTTTCGGTGCCTTTAACTACCCCTTTTTAATAAGATAAATAAATTTACTTTATATAGGGCTACCATACGCTCATATTTTCATTTCGTCAATGCAATATGATGAGCTAGTAGTTCCTACGAAATCTAAGGGCTCTTACTATAATAGTTCCATCAATATGCCATAATTATTATTTGCTTTGTATAGAGTGTATTATTCTCCCTGCTTCGATTGGAAAACAAGATATCATTTTTGAATTTAGGATCACACAGAATGATGCTGCGATAATTTTAAGCATATCGGTTCAGGCATTTGAGTTCTAAAAAGTGGACGTGGCATGCAATTGAGATTTAACATGGCCTATAATCTCCTCTGGCACTGATACTATCTGTGTGTCAAATTTCATGAAAATCGGTTCAGCCATTTGGACGTTCAGTCACTATCTGTTTATCAAATTTCATGTAAATAGCTTTATTAATAACGTATAAAATTGAAAAGAAAAATTTTTTTTAAGCTGGCGTAAAATGTCTCCGTGACATCCAATCGAGATTTAACATAGTCTATAACTTTCCCCAATAAAGACACTATCCAGGCGTTATTGATACATAAACAAATAAACAAACTTACACCAAATTTTCATAATATACCATATTAACCTGGTGTGCTTCGCTACCCCTATATAATAACTAATTTTCATTGAGGTTACCTGGGCCTACCTGCCCTATTCCCAAGTGAACTGCGAAGTGTAAGTAGATTATTGCCACTAAAAATTTAAGATAGTTCTTTAGATATTTAAAATCAATTTTTACTTTGTATGGAGGCAACTATTCCCCCAAGACCACTAAACTTGTCTATCTTCACCTCCTCAACTAAAGAACTTCATAAGAAAATTATTCCCACCAAATATTTAAAATTCTTCTGCAGTAGTTCAATAATATTCAATAATTAAGATTTATTTTGTAGACATGTCCTCCCTATTTTCATCTCAATTATATATTTTGATAAGGAAATTATCTCAACAAAATATTAAGACTTTTAGTGCTACAGATCTTTAGATATATATTAATTAATATCTAGGTTTTTTAAGCTTTCAATTCTCTTTCATCTCAACTATTGAACTTTATAAAATAATTATTCCCACAATATTTTAAGGCTAAATCTATTCTTTTTATTTTTCTTTTAGTTAAAAACTCTTCACTTTGACTTCTAGTTTTTTTTTCTAGCTTTTTTTAGTTCTTAAAATTGCCTACTAAAAGCCTAAAATGTTCATATTTCAACAAAGAAAAAAATAATTTCTTATTTGGTCTTACTAATTTTATTTTTACAGAAATATCCATTTAAGAATTTTTTATGTACTAATTCTCACAAAAAATCGAAGTTATTTACATATATTTTACAAAAATTATTAATACAAATGGAATTATAATTCAAAAATGACAAATCATTTCAAAATATTGGATCATTTTTCATAAGAAATATAACCCGAATTTGTGAGGGAATTTTGTAATCGATTTCTATTGGGTACTTCTGCTAACAGCGTTTCTATATTTTATGTATAAAAATATTACAATATATCTTAAAAATTTTTTTTTTTTTTTTAATTAGCAGTGTTAGCTCACGGGATAATTAATATTTGTTTTGTATGGGGGCTACTACTCTCCCAAGACCTACTCGTTCTATTTTCAATGTAAATCTTAATGGAAAGTTTTTCCCACAAAATCTTACCAATTTCTCTGCAATATTTATTTAGATATGCTATAATTAATATGTGATTTGCATGGGAGCATTCCTCCTATACTTATCCGCTCATATTAACTTCTCTGAAATAGCTCTGTAAATATGCAATAATTAAGATTTACTTAGACTTGTCTGCCTTTTCTTCATCTCGATTGTGAAGCTAAATGAGAAAATTATTCCCACCAAATCTTAAGAACTCCTCTGCAGTAGTCATTTGTATATGTAATAATTAAGATTTATTCTGTGTGGAGGCTAAAACTCCCCATAGACATGTTCGCCCTATCCTCACCTCAGTTATATTTCTTGGTAAAAATAAAATCTCAACAAAATATTAAGACTTTCATAACTACGGGTCTACAGATATTTATTAATTAAGATTAACTTTGTATGGGGACTGTATCTCTCCCTAGACGTACCCGTCCCATTCATAAGTTCATAAGATATGCGATGATTAATATTTACTTTGTATGGGAGCTACTACTCCTCCAAGAAATATACATCCTATTTTCAGTGTCAATCCTAATGAGAGAATTATTCTCACCAAATCCTAAGAATTTCTCCATAATAATTCTTTAGATATGTAATAATTAAGATTTACTTTGTATGATGCTATCATATCCCCCTTGAAGTACACACCTTCATAAAGGATTATTTTTATAAAATCTTAAGGCTTTTGCTGTTATAGTTCTTGAAGTATGCAATAATTAATATTTACTTTGTAAGGGAGCAACCACTCTCCCTAGACATATCCGCCCTATCTTCATCTCAATAATAAACCTTAACAAAGAAATTATCCCCAGCAAATCTTAAGAATTTCTCTGAAGTAGTTCTTAAGATATGCACCGCCCCGCCACATTTTTATAACAACTATGAAGCTTCATAAGAAAATTATTTCCATAAAATCATAAGACTTCCCCTATCATAGTTCTTGAGATATGCGATAATAAATAATTGTTTTGCTCCTATCGAAAAATAAAGTAGCTTATTTTACTTTTAGCTATCACAGAATGATACTGTGAAATTTGTAAGAAAATCGGTCCAGCGGCTTAGCTTTCTATAAACCCCAAACAAAGAAACAAACAAACAAAGATTTATTTTTACAAGTCTATATAGATATTACATTTAATTTTCACGTTTTGTTGCTGCATATAAATTCATTAAATTGATACAATATTGAAAATAAACTAAAACGAAAATCTTTCGGAGTATTTGCATTAAAGTTTTCTCTTGTTTGTCAATTTCGATTTTTAATTGTTGTGAACAGATTTTCATTAACAATTAATTGTTTATTTTTCTGACTATCAATATATTTTTTTACACTAGTATATAATGTGTGTGTTTTCAAGCAATATTTATTTAATGATGGCAATTAAAAAATTGTCAATAATTTGTGCGAGTAAATATAGATCCCTTACAAAGAGATAAAAACGTAAACATATGAATTAATTAAATCGCAGTTTAATGAATATTTAAATACTATTAATGGCTCTACTGACGAACGAATGAAATCAATTCCTTGAAAAAAATACGTACGAGAAAAAAATTCTTAATTAACTAAAATCGTTTGATTTGGTATTGTCTTCGAGAGGAAAAACTATTGTTGTTAAAAATGCGATTGCATACAACATACATGATCCGCTGCTTCGGTTACAAAGTGCGGATGTACTTCGGAAGTTACGCAATGAAATCGTTATGTCGGTACAGTGCTTAGATTGCTTTTTTTGAGGATCGATATATATATATATATATATATATATATATATAAATACATATATATATATATGTAAATACCTATATATAAGTATAAGTATATATATATATATATATATATAGTGGAAGTATTCTAGATTACAAATCTTAAAGCCATGGTTCGTATCCTCACTCGAATTTCGTTTTAATGTGGGAATATATATATATATATATATATTTTTTTATAAGTTCGACAAATTAATCTGAGTTTGGGAGATGTTTTTTTTTTTTTAAATATTGTCACTTAACTGTAATTGCGTTTTAAGTTTTTAAATATAGATAAAAAGATGGCATATCATGTTTGGTGGAATTCTGCCTTAGAAACCCAAAGTTAAAAACTCTGAAAATTTTAAAATCTTCAGAAAAAATCTTTTTCGAAAAAAAAAAATAAATAAATAAAAATTGTTGTTGGAAAACTGAAAAGGAATTTACAATTGTGCATATCTCTTGTTTATTCAGCTCTTCAACACAGATGGTGTGAGTGATCTTCCTAAGTCATGTACCCAATGT
The DNA here is from genome assembly GCA_932274085.1 of Protocalliphora azurea. Taxonomy (NCBI): domain Eukaryota; kingdom Metazoa; phylum Arthropoda; class Insecta; order Diptera; family Calliphoridae; genus Protocalliphora; species Protocalliphora azurea. The sequence goes on along the minus strand of OW026523.1, from coordinate 68,299,819 downwards.
GTTTTCGGGAACTCTATATGTTACAAATTTCCGATGTCATGGTAAACACCAGTTTATATATATTAAGTATATTTCCTGCTTAAGGCAAAAATGTTAATAAGAGATAATTGCAATATGTTTATGTATTTATGAAATATATATTTTTTGAAGCGTAGAAAAGATTCAGCTCAGTCGAATATAACACTTCACTGGTTTAATTTAATATTGTCTACCACATATAATGACATGTGACTTTGGAAAGATCCAAAGTATTAAATTTATTATTTATTAGTTTTTTCCGCTGCGCTTTGCTATCGTATTTAATGCGATAACTAATATTTAATTTATATGGGAGCTAGTACTCCTCCTGGACCTATCCACCCCAATCGAAATTTGATATAAAATTTATTTCAAAACTTTTTTAGACTTTCGCTGTAATAGACCTATCCGTTTTATTTTCATTTCATCAATAATAAGGTAAAAGTTCCAATGAAATTTGAGGGCTCTCACTGTAATAGTTCCTTAGATATGCATTAATGAATATATAATTTATGCTCCTATAGAATATAAAATATCATATTTGATTTTAGGGATACACAGGACGAACATTTTAATTTAAAAGGATTTATAAAATCATGATCCATCTTGATATGATCCATCTTGATATGAAACTGTGAATCATTTAAAGTTTTTATTGTTTACATGGATATAGTATAGGTGAATATATTTGTTATTACATTCGATATAATGTTACATTTTCATATAACAAACTTAAAAACTTTTTTAATTTTTAAAAGTAAATATTCAATCATAGGTTGATGGGTTATTATTATTTAGCGGATGTTTGTAAGACAGAGAAAAATCTCAATCTCTAAACTCCACCTTAAAATAAATAGTTTGACTCGTATATGCAATTTTGAAGACAATTTTTTGAAATTTTAAAATGTAAATCCCCAATTTTGTCCCCAAAATGTTTTAATACAAAATTAAGTTTTTTTTTAATTGAAAATATATTGAAAATGTTCTATAAAACTAATAATCATTAAAAGAGAAATTTATCGAATATTATATTTCAAAGAAATTTTCTATAAACATATCCTAAAGAATCTCTAATATTTCCTATAAAAGGAAAATTTATCAGTGTTCTCAATAAAATAAAATTTATCAATATTTTCATATACAAATTATTGATAAATTTTATTTTATTGCGTACAGTGGTAAATTTTCCTTTTGTAGGAAATACCAGAAATTTTTTAGGAAATTTTCAAAAATTTCTAAAAAAGCACAATTGATGAAAATTTTTTAAAATATATAAACATAATAGAAAAATTTATCAACAATTCATTAAAAAAAGTTATTTTTCAAATATTTTCTATAAAAGGAAAATGTTAAACACATTTTTCCATAAAAGAAAATTTATCAAGAATTTCGTATAAAACGAAAATATATTGAATTTTTACATAAATTGAAAATCTACCGGAAGCCATGAGAGCTTAATATTATGAAATGAATCAAATAGACTTTTTTATAGAACCAACGATATTAATGCAGTTTTTCATTAAAAAAAAAAAAAAAAAAACGAATAAAGTCAAAAGTTACCAGTTTTCGTTTGATGTAAACGACATATAAACAATAAATAATAATTTTGTAATTTCTATACATAGAAATCAATCCAATATTTTTACTAAATAAAAATTAATTTGACATTATATATGTAAACAGATAATTCATCGAAAATTTCCTTTAAAAAGAAAACTAGCAACAAATTTTTATAAATAGAATATTTAACGAAAAATGTTTATATATTAAATTCATCGCAATTATTTACAAAATTTAATACTTATCGAAGTTTTTCTTTAAAAATTAAAATTTACTGAAAATGGAACAAATGCGTTATTTAATAAAAAAAATATCCATTTTTTACGAAAATCACCAAATCCTTCCTCACGAAAATCTGTCCCCAATTTGGAGACAAATCCCTCATCAGGCAACATTGTATATGATCTTTTCTGGCACAGAGACTAAACCTATTGAAATTGGTCTATTCAGTCTATTATTTCGGCTATCTCTCATAAAAGTGTCCTCTTTGAATAGAGGTTTAACGCTCATAGATGCATTAAATATAGAAAAAAGTTAGTAAAATTTAGCACAAATAAGTTTCATATCTATATAGTTAATGGCAAACACATTAGCCTCGCAGTTTATATGTGATTTCAACAAAATATATATCGTTAGAAATGTATTTTCTCATAGATGTGCAGAATATAAAATCCGTTCATTACTTTAAATTTGCTATTAACACATATACAAAACTTACCTACTATATGCGTATAAGCCTCAAACAAAAGTGCGACTCAAATGGTTAAACTCTTCTCTACTTTAGTTTTAATCCTTAATTTACAACTCTCTCAACTCAAAACAGTATTATTGTTATTATTTCTTTACAAAAACTAACTAGACAATTTGTAATGATGTAATAATAGTGACTTAGAGCCAATTTTTTACTTCTAGATCAAAAGCCAATTAAAAACTACATTAGTTGATATAAAATTTAATCTACTCCACTATTTGTATTTTTAAGTCCGAGATAAAACCTTGGAGTATTGCCATACTGAACGACAAACATTAAAAAAATGGTAATTTCATGTTGTTATCCAAATGAGACGCTTTTTTAATAAGAAAAAAATATAGAGTATTTTTTATTATTATGTATGGAAATTTGGCATATTTAATTAAATTTTTAGAGAAATACATAATAAAGTCGGCGTTTGGTTATCTTTACAAAAGGAATTTTCAAAAATGGAACCATTCGCTGTCATTGATAAATTCTCTATGATAATGTCCGGAAGATTTATTGTCTTGGGAATTAATGTTTTGTTACATTGTTAAACACAATTAAATGAACTATATTAGTTTTCCAAATTATTATAGTTTTTTATATTTATTTAAATTTATATAGACTGCACTTATCAACTTTTGACTTTTCACCGTAACTCCCCCCAGAATCGCTGGGTTGTAAAAAGATACTGTGCGAAATATTAGTAAAATCGGATATCGTTAGCTAATAAATACTTCGCTTTATAACTAAGTATTAAATAATCGTAATATATACATAAACAATTTGACTTTCTTTTTGCAAGGTATTATGCTTTTATATCGTTCCTTTTTATTTTATGTAAATCTAATTATTTCGCGTGCATTATCAAGATCAGCTAATTTTTTTATTCTTTTATTTTTGGATCTTTAAAAGCAGGACGCGTAACTGTTATTTCCAGGACAAGTTTAAATATGCATGAAAAAAATGATTAATAAATGCCCTGAAAAATACGATCAAATTGGATTTATGCATAGAAATATGCAAAAATAGCATAAATATGCATAGAAAAACCGACAAATTAGAATTTTTTGTATATTAATATGTAAAAATATGCGCAAATATACATATTTCTAACTTTAAAATTCTGATAGTTTTTGATTTCTTATAAAAAAATAAAAATATATCTAAATCCTATTTTTCTCTACAGTTTGTACGAAGTATCAAAAAAAAAAAAAAAAAAAAAAAAATGATGAAAAATATACAAATCAGTTGATTAAATTAATTTTTTGTCAAGAAAACTACTTTTTGTTTTCATTATATGCAAGTTAATGTAAGTATTTTAATAATAAGTATTTTTTGTAAAATACTTGTGAAATATGTAAAAAATAGCCAAAACAAAAAAATCACAAATACAGAAAAAGCGTCGAAACGCAAAAAATCGCAAAAGTAAAAACAAAATTGACTAACCGAAACAAAGTCGCCAAAACGAAAAAACCACCAAAGTGAGGGAAAAAAGAGTTGAATTGTTTAAACTCGTTGTTGTTTTGTTTTTATCGGTAAAAAATATTTAAAAAAAAATTTATAGTAGGTACATTTCAATTGATTCAGTATTTAATTATTTACAATCCTTAAACGTTTTTTGCAAAAATTTGTTTATTATTTTAAAAATAAGTTTTATTTACGCAAGATTTTTTATTTCAATATCATAGGGTAATGAAGCACCCCAGGTACTCATATAATCTCGTAAGTATAACTCTATGTACCAAATTTCATAAAGATTGACCATAGGAATTATATAATTCCCACTTTTGGGGAATCACATTAAAGTGTATACATTTTATATAAACATATGTTATATGAAATTATAAATTACAAAATTGCCCTACAACTGGCCCTTTTAAAAAATATTCAGATATTTTTATATTTATTTAAATTTTAATGTGAAAGGGTATAAACATATTTATATGAATATTCATACATAATATGTGTTTTATATTATATAAAAAAATGGAGTTTTATTAATTTTATGTAACAATATACAATAAAAAATAGTATAGGTAAAGATAATAAATAGGAAGCTGATTTAAATAAAAACTAAATTTAAACTGAAATAAGTAATTTAATTGAAGTACTTTGAATGAAATTCGTTAATTTTTTAAGAATTTATTGATTCAACGTACGAAATCGCTGTTTCAAAGAAAATATTCATTGGAATTCAATGAAATATGAAAGGTATATTGAACCCATTCGTTAAATTAATTCCGTAATAAAAGAAATCAGTTCTTCGATTCCACGTATTAGTTAATTGATTTAAAGAACATGTTTATATGTTTACTAATAAAAGAAAATTTTCGTTGAATTTAATAAACTTGTACGTTGAATTTTAAGACTGTTTAATTGCTAATGTAAGGCATTACATTGCTTCAACGTACCTGTACATTAGGTCAAAATTGGGGAACAAATTTGTTGAGCTAACGAACTTTTTCATTTGGTTCAGTATAGGATAACAAATATTATACATTACATTTATTTTTATATCTATGTGATTTTCATAACTTTTAATATATATTTTTGATTTTCTTCGGACAATTTGTAATTATTACGAATTAACTGAGAAATGCATTTTTCATTTTTACCCTCGTTTAAATAAGTTAAAATATTCAATGCACCGAGGAATTGAACTAGTACAATTTGGCCTTTATCTAGCAAACTAATGCTCAAATGTTATATTACTAGATTAGATGTAAATAATATTTTAAGGTGGGATTGAAATAATGTATATAGTAATGTCACTAGTCATAAGTCACTAGTATAAGTAAAAAAATGAAAGTATATAAATATATTCAAAAATATTTTTTGAGGTTATTCAATTTTTTTCAATACTGCGCAAAAAGTGGTAACTAATTTTAATATGTATTGTACTTACATTTAGGTTAGGTTAGGTAAAGCAGGTTGCCGCCAAGGTGACTATGGCTCACTTGAGTCCTAATTGATCGCTTTGTGTTACCTGTAAAGAAAAGTAAAAAGAAGATATGGAAGTAAATGTAGAATGTGTAATGGAAGCAGTAGAGCTGGGCAAAAATAAAGATATGAAGTTGCATACAGAAAAATATGGCCGAATGGATAAAGTTTCCATAATTGCACAATCTATGGCCATGATACAGGGTTCTTTAATTCTGAAGACAACTGCATTCTCATACGAAGTTAGTGCTTCCAATGCTATAGATCAGTGAGGCTGTCAAAATACCCATGTCCTAAATAGCGTGAACAAAGTTTCTCCAGAGTAGGATATGTACAAAAGAGGTAGGAAATTGTTTCCTCCTCATCCTTGTTATGACAACTCCTGCAAAAATTGTTTGATTGATATCCCAGCCTATTGCCATGGCTTTCAAATCTATAGTGTCCCGAGATGGCTACTACAATATTTTCCAGTTATATTCTTGAGAGTCGCAATAGGAAAGATAACCTAGGAAAGATAATCTGGTACGTGAGTTCATCTTCCCATCTGTGTTGTGCGATTTCACTACGCTTTCTGTAGGCATTAGGGGGTAAACCACAGAACCAATCTGTATCTTTGGCCTGTAGAGTTGCGTCGTACATTGCTGATTTATCGGCAGTGTTGTTGTCTACGTACCCATTTAAGTACGATTCTCAATTATAGCGCCATATTCGGTATTCATGGACATGGATCAGATGTAGTATGTACACCTGTCAGGGATTTGGTCAGTAAATATTACGATATCTTTACCGTACAATTTAACCAATTTGCCACTCTTTTGATGGATATAATTTCGGCCTGTAGGATACTGCATTCATTCGGGAGCCTAAACGATATTCGGATCCCAAATTCTACTATGAATACACCAATACCATTTGTGTTCTTAGAACTGTCAGTGTAGATGCATAGATCAACATCTGGGAATAAACCAGTTGAATCCTCAATAATAGAGAAATAGTAGAATCTCGGGAGGAATGTTTTGGGAACACAATAGTACGTAAGTATAAGAAGAACGTTAATCATTCCTATATTGTCCATATATTGTGTATTGTAAACCGCCTTCTGCATTAAGCTTGGTTGCAGTATTGAAAGTGAGCTTTCGGACCAGAAGGTCCACTGGAATCCAGTTCAGCATCGCAAATAATGTCTTTATAGACGTAGTAGGTAAGAAGTTCTATTCTGGGGAGGACTCCTTCGTGTTTGGAGCAATTTGAAGCAGTATTGAGTGAGTTCCACCAAACTGACTATTCCATAGAATAGTATTGGTTTGGTAACATATTGATTTAATCTCATAAATCAAATTCACTTACCGGAATTTACACTCCATTTGCCTTTTATGGCCTTCATAGGCTTTTGTTTGTATATTGAGCTTCCAGGAAAGTTTGTGGTCCAGAATTGTTCCCATATATTTAGCACTGGTATCTAGGTAACCTAAAGTGTGGAATTTTATACTTCCTTGAGAATAGCACGAGTTCCGTATTGGAAGCGCTTACACTTAAGCCGCTGGTGGTACTATAATCATGAAGTGATTTAAGCTCCGACTCCATCCGCTGTGATTCCGGATATAACCACAGCCACGTAGGTAATCCATCCATGTAGGTAATGTTTTGGAAGCCCAAAGAATCCATTTTTTAAATAGTTTTTTAGAGCCAAGTTCCATAGTAGAGGTGATATTACTCTTCCATATGGAGTGAACCTTTTTGCATGCCGTTGAATCGTGGCAGTGCCCATACTGAATTTGATGATCATATGGTTCAGAAGATAAGAAACAAATCTTCACTGATTAGCCCAGCCCTAATTCCTCCAGACGCCCTCTACGTCCAAGAAGGCCGCCAGGACATAATTACCTTATTCCAGAAATTTTTTTCAAACTTATTTGCCCTTAGTATAAGCATGCTGAGAGCGATATAGAAAATTCTTGCCAAGTGGCATTCTGATATAGATATCAGTTAGTCTTTCCAATCTTTTTAGCAGAAAAGATGAGAGACTAATGGGCCTGTAATCTTTCGATACAAAGATAACTTTTTCTGTGGTCCATTGTACAGGTACACACGACCAGGTAGAACAAGCTCGATAAATATTTATCAGCCACGGTATATTGCAGATCGGCCGGTATAATGCAATTGGATCGTGATGATTTATAGGGACTGAAACTTTTTATGGCCCATTGCAGCCTATTAATATCAACAGATACTAAGATATTTGACCTTTCGTTAACGATAATTCATTTATGGAGTCATCACAAAATTGGTTGCCCAGAAAGTGAGCATCCCTCAGAAGTATCCCACAATCATATATCTTTGAAATGTAATGCATATATACTATGGTAGGTCGAAAAAAATTATACCTGTCACTCCCAGAATGAAGGAATATTTAATGAACTTTCCAAAAATGCCTAAATTATTTTTTTGCCACGCCCTAAAATACCGCCCTTTTTGGTTTTTTGTGTAGAATGTGGTAAGTCGATGTTTTATTGGTTTAACAACCGATTAAATTTTCTTTTTTATGATTTGCAATTTTGTTGTTTGTGCATAAAATGAAATACTTTAAAAAACAAATGTAATAGCTTTGTTAACCTTTTTTTTACATATGAAAATAATTGGACACTAGGGAGGATGTATCCGAGATATAAGATATCTTGAACTTGATGTCAGATTCAAAAATTACCAAAGAGAAAATTTAAGTAGTTGTTAAACCATTAATAATGATATATAACATTTTAAAAAACGTCGTAAAATGGTGACGGACTTGGAAAAAAATTATTTTTACGATTTTTAGAAACCTTATGAACTACTCTTTCATTCTAGTAAGTGACTGGCATAACTTATTTCTTTTTTATATGCAGACCAACCCGCATAACGTAGACCTAGCATTAGTAGAAAGTCTGGGCCTCATTTCCACAATGTATCTCCCAGACTCTCTAACTTGAGCTTGAGTAGAAGCCGACCGTTTCATCACAGGAACACCGGAAAACACTTTCCCCTATCCATCACTTGGGATGAGCTCAATGGGAGACAGATAAACTCTACACGAGTACCTAGCAGTTATTTTAAAATTTATATACTTTTCAGTAGTTAATTTTATTTCAGTACAAAAAAACTTTAAAGTTTTACAGTCCAAAATACTGAAATTCAAACATTATTTTAGGTTAGTTTCTGTCACCTTATTTAAAAAAAAATTTGCATATTATTATAGTATTGAGCTGAGAGCGTTACGCCAATATAAATTTTATATAAGAGATCAGAAATTTGTAAATGTCATTTTAGCTGCGGAACTCTATTATATTTTTCATTGTTTAGTGTAATGATTATGGGTAAATGGTCTAATCCCAGAGATATTACTGCACGGCAGATTGTGGAGTGCATCAGATCTGGGCTTGCATGTTTGCACAGGTACCTCTGACCCATGTGGGATCATTTAGAGTGCTGAAAGCGGATTCATCTTTCTGCCTTGCTAACTAAGCACCGCTCTGGTCCTTCTAAAGACTTGAATAAGAAATTGATGGTGCGTGTCAAAATTCTCTAGGATGTCACCATCCAATATGGCTTTGATATCTGGTGCGGTATTTTCGAGGGATGTTGTACTATGCAGACTGGAATTACTCGTCAGTTTCGTTTCCTGAATCACAGCGACTATGGTGTACATGGTTTATAAAGTTTCTATTGTGCTTTATTTGCATATTCTTATTTGGATTTTTAAAATGATTGCTTGAAGATTTATAAACAGACAATTTTGTATTTTTTATTCACTAATTCTTCCACAAATCTACATTTTTCTTGTATATAATAGGGATAGATATATGCGTCAAACCAATTTATTTTTCTTTTGTTTAAACAGGGTTTAGAAGAGCAAGTTTATTATAAACTGGTGTCTCCAAGTTTTTTTTTTTTTTTTTGTATTAGTAAAAATTACATCCAACCATTTGATGAAACAGGTTAGTCAAAATTACTTTGAGTGAAAATTTTTAACATTAAATATTATTCTCGAGTTCCACAAACTCAGATGCAAAAACAATTTTGATTTGAACCGTTTTAGATTTTCCGACTCCCGATATATATCTAGGATGAACAAACTTCGAGAATTGCTATGTTTAGATAATCGAAATCAGTCTGGAAAAATCCTCAATTTCAGAAGTTTTTGTCACCATTAGAACATTTGTGCACAGTTCTGTGTTCTTTTCAATTGCACAAAATTACACACTTATTTAAATTAATTTGAAGTAATAAATTAAAAGCCAAATTTTATAAAACGAAACGTTTTCAAATGAAAGAAATTTGTATGGAAAAAATTTTAATTAAAAAAAAAAATTCCCAGTATACTTCATACAAAATTCTAACGTTTAAAAACGTTTCATTTTATAAAATGAGGCCCTAAGTTTTTTAATACTTTCTGATGGTTTTCTTTTTATATTATAGGAAATGTGATTGACATTGTATTGTATACTAAATTACTCATCTCTTTTAAAATACCAGTAATAAATTATTATTTTGTTGTTCAAAAATCTTAAAGCAAAAGAAGACAGATTCATATTTTTAACTTTCTCATTGACAGAGTTTGTAGAAATATGAAATATCATTTTCCACACTTTTGCTATTTTCCATTTTTAATCTTAATCAAACACAACCAAACAATTCCTAACAATCATTAATTTATCCATTAAAGTTTTATAGCATTCTATTTAACTACTCATTATCGTGTACATAGAATATAAATTTATTTACAACTACGATGGCAAACTTTTGTTAAATTTGAAATATATTTCTATTTGAAATGTGTAAAAAACTTTTTCTTGCCTTTGTTTAAATCTGAGAATAACAGCAATACGAGTTTATTATTTAACAATGACAATAATAAAATCTTAACTATACTTGAATGCGGTTTATTCTAAATGAAACCCTAAATAATGCGCCATAAAAAGATTCCATAATGGATGAAACGAAGTTTAAAACAATGAAATATAAAAATGAAACAACAAGAAAAAGGGTTTTATACAACTGTTTCACAGAGGTTCCAAAACGATTTTTTTTTTTTGGAAATAATTCTATAACGTGTGAACCGTTTCAAATATTCCAATAAAATTTTATCTGGTCAGAGAGAAGATATATCTGAGATGATTTGAAGGAGCACAGATTGCTATCGGGTCAGGCGGAGAGTGGTTTGACCTTCAAAGTTGGTTATCTCGGGAATGCAATTAAAAAAAATCACCAAAAATTCAGTTATGATTTTACAGAAAAAATTAATTATAGATAGCCCTTGTAAATCTCTATTAAAATATGCTTATATGTGTAGGTTACCTCTTTCAATTTAAGAGATATTTAGGTCGAAATAAATTTTTCACTAATTTTTAGCCTCGTTTTTTAAATTTATTTTAACTTGCGGGGCTCAAGATTTGCTCTATTATTTAATGTTCATCGTATTCCTTGCAAATAACACTGCTTTTAGAATCGTGTAAATATATAAATTAGATAAAAAGTTATATTAATCTGAATTTGAAACTTTAAAAAATTTCATATTTTTGGATTTTTTTATTTCCAAAAAGGTAACAATATTTTTTTACTTATAAAATTTGTTTTCTGTTCTGGCCCATATAATTTTTTTAATGTTTGCAAATGAAATCTTAATTTAGATGCACGCAAAATCAAAATAAATGTACTTGAAGCAACAACCCCTATCCAAACTTTGTCAAATTTCGAAAAATTTTTTAAATTTGTTTGTAGAATCACAAATCACAGACCTGGGATCAAGAAAAGAAATATGTATGTTAATTAAACACCTGAATTTGTTGTATGGGAACTGTCCGCTAAGAGAGCCTTTATGCTATTCTTTCAGCAATATTATTTTGAATTTTGTAAGAAATATGATGAATATTAAAAAAATAGGGCCAATATTGAGCCCGCCAATTTTAAAAAACGAGGCTAAAATTTAGTGATAAATATATGTCGATCTAAATATCTCTTTACAATAACTCTCTATATGCAATTTTTTTTTCTGTCAAATAATAAATGATTTTTCGGTGATTTAAAAAAAAATATCATAGATGGCCAACTTTGGTGGCCTATCCACTCCCCCCACTGACCGACTAGGAATTAGTACACCTTCAATTAACTCGAGAATACCTTCTCCTCAGTCAGGTGATACTTTATTGAGATATTTCCAACGGTTCACAAGTTATAGAATTATTTCCAAAAAAAGTGTTTTGGAACTACTTGCTTTCTTGGTTGGCTGAATGGTTGAGACTGTCTGCATTAATAAAACTTGACTTGATTGTGTCTTTATGGCTTTTTAAGTTGAATTTTGTTTTTCTTTAATTTTTTTTTTTTTTTTCTGTTAACATACAAATGTCTTGTGTCATTGTAAAATGTGCTGTTTTGTGCTGCTCATTAAAAAGTTAAATATTGTAATAAAGCTAAAGAAAAAAAGAATAAAGAAAAAGCAAAGTATCTGTCATTAAAACAAACTGTATATAATCTTCAATATTTTTTTAAAGACAAACTCCTAAGTATATTTCTACAAAATATTATTTTCTGTCTTTTTTGACATATGCTGCGTGTTTAATTTACTTTTATGGTTCTTATTTTCTTCACCTTTGTCTTCAAATAAAATGTGTGTTAATGATGGGTGTGAGATACTTTCGTCTTTTCTAAAGTTGGAAAAACAAATGCAAAACAATACTTTAAAATTAACACATTTGTCATAAGCAGTATAAAGAGCAAGTTGAAAGAAAAACGAAGGTAATCTGAATAATGTTTTAATTTTTAATTACAAAGATGGCACCTAATTCCTGCAGTAATTAAATTGCCCGTCGATCTCTAAGGCGATATTTTTAGTATTCAGAGAGTAGAAGTCTTCAATTTAAATTATTACACACTGCTATAGTGAAAAAATTATTTGGAATGCACACTGGTAAAAAATCCCTTTTACTGGCATAAATTCAAGAATCATTGTTAGTGCCTTTTTGAGGTTATGTCGATGTCGTTTTATCTAAAATTAACAATAATACTTGTTAGTACCGATTTTAAGTATTTTTGAATAAAGCTTTATAATATGCAATTTTACTACAGTAGATATATTTTTTAAATACGATATTTAATTGTTTGCATTTGGTCTTATTTTAATAATTTGGCAAGTTTTTAGATTTTTATTGATTATTGAAATTACCCAGTAAGTTATAACATAATATTTCCTCTCACTTGTTTGTGAAAACCAAGAAATTTCCGTTCAGATTTAGCAAAATTTAATTGAGAAAAAATTTACGATTGCAAGAGATTTCCAAAAAAAAAAAAAAAAATAATGACACTATCTAAATTGTTGCATAAAATAGACGCTTCAATAAACACTTTCTTTTCTTTACATTCGTTGAAATTCATATCCAAATAAAACCTTTCGTCCTCCAAAGTAATAGGTTATCTTCATAAACATCCCATGTGACCACAAAATTCAAAAATAGCGATAAATATGCGACCTGAAACTCATTTGCTAGGCGGCAATTTGCATTATACAAAATAGTTATATATTTTTCAGATCATAAGATACAGCTTTTATTATTTTAACTTCATTTAAAGAGAAATGTTAAAATTAATATTAAACTTCCGATTTTAATGCTTTTTCAGACGATGCCACATTATATTTTTTAATATATTTTTCTGTTATAATTTGTAAAATAAATTTACCATTTACAATTATCAAATTATTTTTGTGGAATTTTTACCAAAAATTGGACTTTTGACCAGTGCGGAATGTAACATAGTGTAGTTTATAATTTTTAGAATTTTCGATATACCCCTAAAATCGGGAATTATATCAGGAGTTATATCCGATTTTTCGAACTTCGCGATTTTAAAAATTTTTATCTCTTTTTATGGTTCATTATCAAAAATGTTTAATTTGGTTGAAACTTTAATCCTTAATAAGTTTTTGTCAATACTATTTTGAGCAAATGGATTACAGAGCTAAACTCACACGATTTTAGACTAATTTTAGCACCAAAGGTTTCATTTTGTAATCATGATTGTCATAAAAAGTTCAAAAACTTAGAAAAAAAGGATTAAAATTACTTAACTTTTTCCCACTCCTCTTCACTTTTTATTCACACGTTTATACTTTTTGATATCACTCGATCTTATATAAACTAATCGGACCTTGCGGATGAATTCTATACCTTCTTTTTTATTGTGCAGACTTATGTAACTTCAATAGTTACATAAAGAATTTTAATATTTTTTTTAATAGAATTTGTTTAATAGAAATTGATACTTGTTGTAGTTTTGCACTATATCTCGTGGATGTGCCCTAAATATTGAAAGCAGTAGATGGTCTCAAAGTTTTAAAAAACAAGTGCAAAAAATTTTAAATACAAAGCACAAACATAGTTTCGTATGGAATAGGATGGACTATTGCGTGAACTTAATATAATGTACTGATCACTTATTGGCAAAATCCTATCGCTTATAAAATTATTTTAAGATTGAAAATTTAAGTATACTTAACTTCATCCGTTAAGCTTTTCCTAAGTATGAATATTGTTTGCCGTCTAAAAAATATAAAATAAACAAAATAAATAAAAATAGAAAATCGAATAAAATTGTTTTATTTTAAAAAGATTTCAAAATACGCTCTTAATTTATATTTTCTTTGTGGTTATGTATTTTGCTCCAACACCTTTTTAATTTTACAGCCCATAAGTTTAATATTTCTTTTTTTCATCTTTCATTTTTATTACACATTAATGAACATGATACTGTATGATCGTTAACATCTGAATAACAGACAAATAAAAAATTAATATAGTAATGATAAATTAAATTAAATAATCAGACTTAAAATAAAAAATATTTATAACTTATTTGTAAAAACATTTTACTTTTACCCTCGTATCTAAAGTACAATGTACAAGATATCATCATAGACATATTAAAGTCTTTAAGTCAAATTGTACCCATATGGGCTTTTTCCTTTTTTTTTCTTAAAGCATCTGTTTTAGTTCCGCCTTATTTGAATTAAAATTTTTTAAGAAATATACATTATTTAAAAATGTATAGACTTTTTAAACAAATTTGGTTACATTATTCAATGAGCATAGAAAAATTATCATACACATATGCATTTGTAAAATGTACTAAAGAGAGTTTATGTAATATTGAAAATTGAAAAGGAATCATTTCTTTTCTTTACTGCAGGAAACTTATAACAACAAAATTATTTTTTAAAATTGTATATCATAAATAAATGCCATAATGCCGTCACCTTTTAGTTATTAATTTTTAATAAAGTCTTGCTATATTGTGCAAATGAATAGATTACAGTGAACGAAGTGTTAATTTGAAAAATCCAACAATTTTGCTTTCTTTCAAGAAAAAATAAAAGATTTTGAATTATTAATAAAAATTGGATATTACTAAAAATTACTAAAAGTTAAATCTTACTAAAATTGGATTTGAAAAAACGGCCTGAAATATAATTTTAGTATTAAACAAATTTCAAAAATAAAATAAAAATTATGTTCCGTTTTCTGAGTTTCTTATGCAAACATCATATACTGTATTCAAATATCAGAAGCAAAAAAAGTATTCCAATGAGACTTATTTGAATTTTCTTTGCAAGTTTTGTTTCATCTTTAGCATTTTTCATCTTGTCTGAGTGGCTGGTTGGTGAATTCATTACTGACATTTTTTATGACATATGCCTTCCTACTTAACAATACATACACGTACATAGATGTTGACGTACGTTTGTACACATGTTAAGTATAAGTAGGTATTTACATGTTTATATGTACATATATGCTTACTCAGGTGTTTCATTATATTTAGTCAGTGTTTGTATTGTAGTCGTTCATACGCTCATTTATTTTATGCCTTTCCTACTTTTAACCTCTTTTGTTGTATTTTTCAGCCCCATTCGGGGAAAATCGTTTACAATCTATATTAATAACTTAAAATAAAATTAGGTAAAAGTAAAATTCATTCATTAGATGTAAACAAATCTTTCTGTGAGCGTTAAAAGAATATTGCAATTCGGGAGCTTTAAATGAAAATTTCTGGAATAGGCTATATCATATGTTTCTTTACGAATATGTTTTTAAATTTTAAAAAACTTATGTAAATTTTATATATAAAGATATGTACTAAATATTTGACATATACCAAAGTAAACAAACAATAACACTTAACATTAAAATTTTTGCACTTTGTCATACATGTCATGCTCATTCTACATATTATGAGCTAGCTATTTTTTTATTTTTTTATCTTTTTTTTTTTCTTCATATCCTTTGCGAAACAATTTTTTACAGCATGTTTATATTAACATTCAAATTGTATCTCTCTGTCTACATGCTCATTAATGTTATTGCATCATTATGCATAACAAACTTGTACAACGAGTATCAAAAAAGTTGGTCGACATAATTGTGCTGCTTACTTAGGCGGTGATGTTTGTAAAAGATTAAAAAGTGATAGAAACTAATTTAAATAACAGATACATATAATTATTAAGATCGTGTTTATGATTTACGTATGAAAGTGCTTAGAATATTTTGGATAGAATTAGGTGAAAGCCATTTGTGAGATACAGAGTAAGATGGGCATCAAAGTCTTGGAAAATTCGAATCATCTACAGGAACCGTGTTAAGTACATATTAATAATAATTTCTTCTTATAAAAATACAACATAAATTTTCTTATTTTTTGTGTAATCCACTAAATATTTTCCGACTTGTTGCTCCTTTTAAATAACTTTGAGTTTTAAATAATAATGCTCCGGGATATACCTTCATCCTGCCGAGTATCACTGGGAAAATTGCACTTCCTAGCAATGTGTGCAATATCTTAGATAAGTACATATCTTTAGAAAATTGGTGGTATAATTATAATTGCAATTTTACTATATCGCATAGTAATAGCTCATCACACCAAAACTAATGATTCTACATAAAAATGTATTTCATTGTTGGAAACACATACGATGTAAAATATAGTAAGCGAAATAAATATTAGGGTATTTACTCGAATGTTGCTTGTTCGACCAATCGATCAAATAATTGTTTGATTAAATTAAAATAAAGAATTTCGCGTACAAATTTATACGAGTAAATTATACCGATTAATCGAATAATTCGAGAAAAATACATTTCATAGATTTCCTTTCTTTTTCAAAGATTTCCTTGCATGAAAATAATTGTTGCAAAATTTTTATACAAAGTTTAGAATTTAAAAGAGATAACAGAGTTTGGAATTTTATTAAAAACTGTTTCGATTCTAGCCTTTTTCCATTCTTCAAATTACTTTAGAAAAGGGATAACACTTTAGTATTCCAGAAAAAGAAGAAAATAACTTATTATTTGCTTTTACTAATTTTATTTTTACAAAATCATCCATTTTTGTGTATTAATAAGCACAAAGAGTTAAAATCATTTATATTAAAAAAATGTTTGCCTGCGGCGCTTTACTTTCCCAAGCAAATATAACTTCATTCATTACATAGACTTATTTAATCAATTAGTATAATTATTTTTTAATAAACTTCTGTAACCATAGAAAATATTTATGAATACACAAAAAGAACTATGGATACAAAATTTTTAAATTAATGATTATTTGTTTTTAAATAAAATTTTATAAAAAAAATTAATTTTCTAATTTTGCTGTATTAGTTGTAAATGATTTTAAATCAATATAAAAAACAAAAGAAAAAAACATCAGTACATATTTTGTCAATTATGAAATAAAATTAAAAATTACAAAATTGCTGAAAAAAAATAAAAAAAAAAATAAATAAAATTAACTTTAAAAGGTAAGTTGTCTTAATTTAAAATTTTCCAATTACAATTTTATTAATTTATCTTCTAGAGAATTCGAAATCCAATGAGATATAGAAAAATATTTCAAAAAGTAAGTAACAGTACAATGGTGACTTATACCGCATTTTGTGTTAAGGGTCGCTTTAGAATTCTTTCTCGCGGGCACCAAATATATTGGCAAATTTAATGGTGCTAAGAAAGTGCAAAGAAAACTTTACAAAAAGCTTTTGAAACGTAATCAGAACTTTTAACTAGATATTTCTATCATTTTTATAACGATGGAGTTTCTTTGATTTAGGTCTAAGTGGTCATTGATAGAGTTTGCAAGAAGTACCAATGTATAACTTAATTTATTTCAAGATTCATAACTCAAAAAACTAGATTTTTGAGTTTATGATGTAGTAATATGTGCTATATGAAGGTCTATCCTTTGCAAAAATATCATGTATTTTTCATTGGGTCATTTTGCTGGCAGCCGTTCTATGTTTTATTTATAAATTTATTCAACAACTTTAAAAAAAATCAAAAACTAATGAGAACGAGAAAAAGTAAATTTTTAAGTTAATTTTTTAAAGTACATTTGACCCTCCTTTTTTCAATTTCTAGGAATTCTGCATGTGATATAGAAGGGATTTGGGCTTAAAATTTTTAGGACTATTTATTGAAATATCAAAGAATTTATTAAATACGTATAAATAAAATATATAAATAGCTTTATGAAAATAAAAGAGCAAAATGTACATAAATTTTAATTTTAATTATTTTGTAAATACTATTTCGAAAGGGATATTTAACTCTTTTTTGTAAATTAAGTCATCGCAGTTAATGTTTTAATTTAAATGTTTTAAATTATTGTTTATGTTTTATTTTTTAATAAAGCACTAATTCAATATAGAATAACAGTATTATTTTTTTAAAAAGATTTTGAAAAAATGAGTAAAATATTTACTCGATTATACGAGTAATTTAATAACAAAAAAGTCGAGTAAAATTAATACCCTAATAATTATGTGCAAAAACTAATTTTTGTGATCTTTAATCGCGAAGAACTCCCGTAGCGTACACGAGATTATGACTTTTAACAGCATGTGACTCTTAACAGCATGAACAAAACTCCAAGACAAAATCATATGCCAAAATTCCCTCTCCTTTATCAAATACCGAGATCAAACTCTTATTTTCTCTGACTATAATACAAATAATATTTCATATTTTACTAGCATTTAACGCACTACTGCGTTAATGGGCGTTCCAAACTCTTCGTAGTGTATTCGTCCGAATATTTAAAATGCGCAGAAAAAATCTTCAAATCCCACTTAAAACTAAGCTGTCCAACTCCGAATCACTATCTAAGAAGATTTAACTCTGTCTATCCGCCTGGATGGCAATTTTGAAGATGATTCAATGAAATTTTTCACATATGATTTTTTTTTTTCTTGATAAGAATCAATCCATTTGAATTGGATTTTAACGCTTATATATGCCTTAAATATATCAAGATGATATATAAAATTTTGCAAAGATCTGTGCGGGGTATTGTATGATCGAGCTAGGTTGACTTTGGCTTTCTCAATTGTTTTACCTCGTTTAGAAAATAGAAAATATATATTATGTTTTCTCTTCTTCATAAACTGTTGCTTTTATTTTGCCCTTTGTTTTTATTTTCTTGTAGTCACCCTGTTATTTATAAAGAGCTTAATAAGATAAGTAAATATATTCATACAGAACTTAGTTATATCTTACGGCTAAAAATGTATTTACGCTTTAAGCTAGATTCTCTCTTTTACGTTATTTTATTTCTCGCGAATAATTTTTTCAATACAGGAAAGAAATATTTATATCATGCCGTCAGATATTATAAGTCAACACTTTGAAATAAGTGTGAAAAATGGATCTATTTTAAAACAAAAATAAAGTCTAATTAATTTTATTAATAATATATAATATATGTACTTTAAAAATGGTCAGAAAAATTAAAAAAGCTAAAACAGTTAATATCTTTTAATTTAAAAATTTATTTTTCTCGTTAGTTTTTGATTTTTTTTCTTTTTTTAATATATTGAATACATTTATAAACACTATTTTTTTCTGTATGATGTTTTTACTATTTTCAATTTAAAACTTTTTAAAATATTTTCAAAAAAAAAATTTTTTTAAATAAAAGAATTAAAATAATATTCGGCTTTAAATAGCTTTCCTAACAATTTTAGAATCAATAAATTTATTGCCATATTAAATAAATATTGTAAAAAAGGTTATGTTAACGTCACGTAGATAACATGTAAGTTAAAATTAGTTCAAGAATTTATAGAAAAAATGTGTAAAATAGGACTCATAATAGATATTCATATTATGAAATATGAAATGATAATGCTAGCATAACACATGCATGCTGGCATAAAACAAGAAATGTAAATAAAGTGTAATGTTAAAATAGTGTAATGTAATTGAAAATCAATGATATATTTATACATTTTGCTCATTTACTTCAAGATATATAAAATATCTGTCTATACATGATATTTTTGCACTGGATAAGGCGCATATTTCTATATCATAAACAAAAAAATCTAGTTTTTGAGATATGAATCTTAAAATAAATGAACGATATATACATATAAATAAAAGACAGTGATATAATTTGAATCATTTGGTACTTCTTGTAAACTCCATCAATGACCATATATACCTAAATGAAAGAAACTCCATCGATATAACAATTATAGAAATATCTAATTAAATGACACTTACCAATCAATTTTTTTTTTATCAAAATTAAAGGACTCCTCTAATTATAGATCCTAGATCAAGTATACTCACAAAATGTAATCCTAAAGCCACCCACACATACGGATAAACTAAATCGACTCTCAAGGTGACTGTTAATATTTAAGGTTCGTAATAAATTTTTAATGAAATACTGATCCGTTAACATTCCAATATTTCTGGTTTTGAAAATTTTTATAAAGTTTGCTCTGCACCTCTTTAGCGCTCTTGAATTTGCTAATATGTTTGATACAAAATGCGATATAAATCACCATTGCAGTGTTACTTGCTTTTTGCGATATCTTATTGGATTTCAAACTAACTAGAAGTTAAATTAACAAAATTGTAATTGGGATATCCAAAAACTAAGACAGCTTACCTCTAAAGATACATTAACTTTTATCTTTTTGCAGCATTTTTTCTTTCCTTTTTTGTTTTTATATTAATATACTTACAACCAACAGAGAAAAATTTGAAAATTAAATATTTTTTTAATGATTTATTTTTTTTTTGTGTATTCACAAGCATTTTCTATGGTTAAATGTTTTACTAAAAAACGAGAAAGATAGAAATAGTCGGTCTTGAATTCGGGAAGGGGACTTGAATATTACTCTCGTGGCCAATTTTACAAAATGTAAAATAAAATATACAAATACAGAATAATGTGTTGATACTAACATCTGGATGATTTTATGCACTTTAAGACGATTCTTGGAAGTGGGATTATATGGGAGATATGGTAAATTATCGACCGATTCTCATAAAATTTGTCAATGTTGTTTCCACTTACATAAAACTTATTTGTGTCAAATATTAATTTGGTACTAACATTCGTATGGGATTTATGCACGTTAAAGTGATTTTCGGAAGATGAGTTTATATGGGAGCTCAATAGGTCAATTGTGGACCTAGATATCTTCATACAAAGATTGGTACATGTACATAACTTTTTTGCACCGAATTTCATTAAAATATTATAATATCTTATTTTTAAGGCATTTTTGAGTGTTTTAACTCTATTCCGTTGCGGAATTTGTATGGGGGCTAGGTAAAAAATTGCCTTATTTTTTAAGGCAATATTAGGAACCAAAAAACCTAGCTAGGTAGATCGAAAATTTTAAGGCTAAAAGCTATATATATATATATATATATATATATATAAATTTTATAGAAATTGATATCTTTCATGGAATTTCATGGGCTTTCTTTCATGGAATTTTTCAACGGAAAAAATTCTTTATGAAAAAAGTTCCAAATGTAACATTAGGATTAGTATATTTTTATAAATTTTCCAGAATATTTGATCAGAACGTTTTGATTTACGTGAGTGGGACCACTTTTAGAACACCTCCCAAATCACAGATTTATCAAAATTTTCGTTATATGAAAATTAACATCAAAAATTAAATTATACATTGTAACGCTAGGAATATCCATACAAGCAATTGTTATATCTCTCTTATTTCGCGGAATACTTAGATTTTATTAACTTAAGCATATAATTATATATATTTTGGGACATTTTTCAACATATGTATACTGGGCTTTAATGTATCATTGGAAATGTCTATCCTAACACTATTGAATACTATAGGAAATTAATATTTTAATAACAAAAGAGTCAATTCTGTACATTTAGTTCCCGAGAGGCTAAATCAGCGATTTTTACAAATATGCTGTACGTAAGTACCTATTGTACTTAAATATAAATGAGTTATTTTAAAATCGAGCAAATAATCGAATAAAGCAGAGTCTTTGGAATTCAGCCGCTACTTTGTGATAGTTATTTTCTTAACCAATAATTTTTAGCCATAAAAAGTACTTAACCTGTTACTTAACGGTAAAATTATTACATATACTTGTGACAATGAATGAATTACAATGAGGTGTGAATTGCTTCAATTTAAAATATTTTAAAATTTTATGTTTTAAAATTTTTTAAACTTATATTTACTTATATATGTTTTATTTATTAAATATAAATATCTAAGGAATAAAAAAAATATTTTTGGAATTTACCTACCTACATTTAAGTTTGAAGATCGGTAAAAGTTTTTATGAAGAAAAACTAAATTTTTCTGTGGACAATAAAATAAGTGTGTTTGCAAACATTTTGAAATTACAAAACAATTTCCTATTTTTGAAACTATATATTAATAAAATGCAATGACGTATTATTTTTTTTTTTTTTTTTTTGAATTTTACACACCCTAAAATTCCTTGCTAGGTTAGCACACAGTTATTAATAAAAATTATAATTTCTTACTTTTTAGATTATTAGATTTTACATGATAATTTTAGAACTCCCATATTATATTCCCTGGGTCACATTCCCATCAGACTTGATAAACATTTCAAGTCGTTATCTTTCCCAACTCTCTACAAAATGGAATATTTTACTCAGACTAAATTCCGACGACTATTTCCAATAAATTCTAGCACAAAAACTTTATATTTTTCTTGTTATTAAAATGTATCAGTCATAAACATCTTGACCAAAGGTACTCAAATACTGCCGCTAATTACCATAACGCCTTTTGTTCATATAATATGAAGATTTCTTCCTTTCAATAACTTTTAATCGCTTTTTACATCTTTTTTCATCAGAAAGATTCTTGTATTTACAATAAAAATACATTTTTTAATAGTTTCTACATATAGTATTGTTCCTTTCATAATTTGTGGGTTTCAATAAGTTGTTTTCCTTATTTGGAATATCTTGCAGTTCCAAAAATTGAACAGAGATTTATCGGAAAGGATTATGCTGCAATATAGAGTCACTTTATATATATTTTTTTTTTTTGTGTAAGTTTTGGTCTTATACTGGGTCAGTCGCTCTTAATATAAAATCTGAAAATTTCTGAATAAATAAATAATTTCTGTGATCCCAGTTCTTGCTAAATTTATTAAATATATCTAAAGCAATTATTTCAGAAGTGTTCCAGTCCAATTAGTAATGATAAATTCAATAATTTTTAATACGATATGATATTACAGCAAGGACACTTAAGGTGTATGTCTTCGCTATGCTAGGGATAATCAAGGAAATTCAAAAAAAATTAAATACTTTCATGCCATTATTGCATTTTATTAATATTTAGTTTAAAAATATGAAATTATTGCAGTTTTAAAATTTTTGCAAACATACCTATTTTATTGCCCACAGCGAAATATGGATTAAAAGAAAAAAAAACTCTTCCAATCTTCAAACTTCAATGTAGATAAATTATAAACAATTTTTTTATTCGTTAGATAGTTGTATTTAATAAATAAAACATAAATATATGTTAAAAAAAATTAATCATAAAATTTGAAATTTTTTTTTATTTGAAGAAATTCACACATATATTATTGTCCACATGTGTATACCAATAGTACTGAATAAGGCCTTTCTAATGATGTCTTAAGATATAAATTATTATATAATAACTGTCTGAAATATTCACAACTTAATAAAATGTTATTTAAAAAAATTCATGGAAATTGTTACTAAAATCTCAATTTCACAAAAATGAAAGCTATCTTTAAAAAAATTTTAGCTTATGATGTATTAAGAGATATATGTCTACTATATTTTTTAATTTTTTGATCAAAAATTAGAAATTAAAAATTGTGTACATTGCACTTTAACGTGTATAAATGATGATTGATTTTAAATGTTAGACGTGCGGGTTTTTTTATACAGACAGATGGGAAAAGCTAAATCGACTTAATAAATGCGAAAAAAACTGTACACACTCATTTATTAAGAGTAGTGAAAAGGGAGGTTATTAAAATAGTGAAATCAAATGACTATCTTTAACTCATAAGACATTTTTATTACTAACCCAGCAAAGATTTTGCTTTCCTGGTAAGCCAGCAGGTATAATTGGAAACATTTTTGTTTCCTACTACTTATATTCTTACCAGAATAACTACTTGTTTTTGCTCGAATTGTCCACAAGTTTTTGTAGTTATCTCTACACTCTACGGTTACACAAAAATATGTAGTTAAACGAAAACAAAAATAAAAAAACCAAAAATTTTGCCGTCAGTGAGATTTGAACTTGGGCACAAATTAACCATTCATTTTTAAAGACTAACGTTTTACTCAGTACACCGTCTCGCACTTAATTTTCTAAGAGACAAAAACTTTTTTTAGTGTAAAATATCTTTTTAGACATTTTGATAAAAAAAAATAAAACCAACAGCATCAGAATGGGGTTGAACCAACAATCCTATGGTTGTTAATCCAGCGCTGTAACCAACTGGTTCACGTGATTACAATATTACTGTTCTGTTATACTATTGAGTAATTATTTACGTAATATAGATTAGGCAAATAATAAAGACGCCTCATTACAAAGAAACTACTTTAATAAGTAGTTGCCAATACCGAGAACCAAAAAGTTTATATAAGTTCATGTAAAAATGATTAAATTCCTACGGATGCAAGCAAATACTAATTAGTTTCTATTTTGCGGAAGTAAACTCTTTTGCATAATTTAGTTTCAAGTGAACAATGCAGGCAGATGAGTAAAAACCAGTGTTGCCAGGAAGTGAGAAAAAAGAGGTTAAATTGAATTTTAAAAAGGTCAAAAAGGCCAAATGACCCAATTTCAATTTTTGATTAAACATTTTTATTTCTTTTTTGTAGATTTTTCACTTTTATATGATTTCCTTTAATTATAATAACGAATAGTTTCTATGGTTAATGAAATATTTATAATAAAAATTTATTGTAATAATCTATTTAGTAAGTCCGTAAAATTAGTTTAGTTAGTTTTGATTTGAACAATGAATTTTGATTAACGAAGTGCCTCAAGCGAAAAATTTTGTTACACATACACAAGATTACTTCTATACATGATTCTTCAAAAATAAAATTGGTTACAGCAAATAAAATTTTTGCCTTTTGAAGGCAATTTTAAAAAATAAAAAAGCTTGAAGCTCAGTCGAAAATTTAAAGGCTAAAAGCAATATAAAAAGTATAGATTTAGCCTTAATAAGGCTAAACTGACAATACTGGTGAAAAATAAAGATATGGAAACAAGATTGTATCATAGACTCATATATGATAATAATTGCCAATAAGATTATCATTATTGGTTTGACAAAAAATCTATTATTCGCATTTTTATGTAACTAAAGCTGAGAGACATTATACTAAATATGCCTGAAGGAATTTATTACAAATATGGACGATTTAAAAATTATTGAACATTCATGATTGGATTAAAATTTTATCCTAAGGTATCTTGACAACTTTTCTCATCTTGTGGCACTTGTCACAATAATAAATTAGCTATAAACATTTAGGTATTCTTTACCAAAGTTTAAGCAAATTTCTTATCTATTTGCTGGAGCGTATTTGAAACAAACCCAAACATACTTATATTCAAGTACATAAAATTAAGATGTATACAATTAGTTTTGTGTATAAATTAAATTTAACCTTATCATTTTGTGTTTAATTTAAATATAAGTTTGTCTATCTTTTTCACTCTTTGAAACATTTTGCCTTTTATGTTCTGCCTTAAAGATTTTGAATGGGTTCAACACTTTCATAAAATTTTGTGTAGACATTTCCTAAAACAGAACTAATTAGCATAAAATGTCATTTGAAAAAGTTAAATTTTGTTCAAAGAGGATTTATGGTGATTTAAATGACATCCGGTGACTTTTAAAAGTGAAGTGTTAGCAATAGTTAATTATTAAATTCTAGTTGGTTGAATTTTAGTAAGGAAAAATATTTTGGATAACCACAGCAGAGAAGTGTGAAAAAAGTCATAAAAGTTAGAAAATTTGTGAGAGATATGAAGTAAAATTTAAATTGAAATGGATAATTTAAAAAGACAGAAATGAACTCATCTGATGAAAAAATTCCGATAAAAGATTAAAGATTTATCACATTTAATCATGACAACTGTAAGGATTTATATGTTAGCGCAAAGCAGAAAAATTGCTGAGATCTTCGACTACACTTTCACTATAAAATCGTAAGACATTTACAGTGCTAGTAAGCGAGAATAACACCAGATTGTATTGCCAGTTTCCTTTATAAATTTTGTAGTATTTTAGGTAAATCATAATGAAGAATCAACATTAGGAACAATATCTTTCAGCATTCTTGACTTATTTATGAGTTCACCTCGTTTGTAATTCAAGAAATATTTTATATTAAATTCACAATCTTCAATATTTCTTAACTGCATAATAATATCCACACCTTTCCTTCTACAAATTGAATTAATGTTACCCTGGACGCCACATAATTTAGTAACTCTTAAACAAATTAAACTTCACTTTCAAATACTTCCTAATAATACAGTTAGTCAAAGTAATTTAATTGGTCAGAAAGTATGAAAAACAAACCTTATATATTTACAAAACGAATGCAATTCTCTGGTAAATTTCCTTTTACAATTTAATTTGGGATTTTGAATAAAAGAAAACATGAGATGAAAATGTGCTTTCATTGTGTCACTTTTTCTTGAGAATTCAAACGAAATTATTTTCTTTCAAAATGTCCGTATTTGTATTTTTATGGATGGACATGTGTTTAAAATCCATTTCCAATTTTTGCATTACTACTAAGCTTTTTTATAGGTATTTGAGCATGTTTTGCTGTCCTAGTTTGAATTTATACTAAGCTATGTTTATTCTTGAATAGGATTTTCTAAAGCAGTTACTTTATGCCTTCTATTTTCAACTTTTACTACTACTACATAGAAAATCGCATACACTAACCCACCTGACCTGAATTTCATTATTAGCAAATGTTCGCTAAAAACGAAAAATTTTAGAAACAGAATATTCGAGAAACTATAGACAATTATATTAAAAATTAACGTTTGTAACATCGAATTTATCTCGTCAGTAAACATTCGAGTAATATTCGAGAATTCTAAAAATAACAATATCATAATATTCAACTTTTCTGAATAAAATCTTGAAACTAAATTCTTCGAAAAATTATCAATTTTTTTCAGTTTCTCGAGGATTTATTACTTAAATAAAAAAGAAAATTAGTTTCTTATTTGCCCATGCAAAATCCTTAAACAAAGAGAATCATATATCCTTCTTGAGTCATATTTCATTGCGTTTAATTCCAAAATATTGCACATTAAAATTAATGATGTAATTTAAATTCACTTTACACTTTACACCAACAAATAAAAAGGATTAGTATGCCTTAATATTTTAGTATTTATACTTAAAAAAATAAATGCATTTTTTCCAAAAGCAGCGCTTGCTTAAACAAAAAAAAAAAAAAAAAACAAAAAAAAAAAGCAGCATCATACATATATTTATATATTTTTCTATGTAAACACAAACAAATTTCCTGCATATACAAAAAACAACAACACCAATAATCATTATAATACTTTCGTTGTCAACTAAATTGCTTGCTTATATATTGCAAGCTTCTTATAAATGTTTGTGTGTATATGCAAACGACAAACACTGCTTGCTTATACAAAAAATGACTACTAAACTTATACACATTATGTTTGTATAGATACATGCTTATACAAAAAACAACAACACTGAGTCATTGCAATGCTTCTATTTCCAACTAAAAAAGCCCAAACATACATAAAAAATTATTGTGTGTATGTATGTACAATCAGCAACTACTACTTTTTTATAAGTGTTGCCAGGAGTAGCTTGTGGAAAGTTACAGGTTTATTTTCTAAAAAGCTACGTTTTTGGAATTTGAAAAAATAATTGGCCAATATGTATTTATTTCCTATTCAAAACTTGGTAATGAATCATTAGTATTCTTACTTGTAGTTAAATTAATGTAAATTTTTTGCCCACTCGCTATAGTTTACGAGTTATGAGCCTCTAAAGTTTTGAACAAAAAAATTTTGCCGTCAGTGAGATTTGAACTTAGGCAAAAATGAACCATTCGTTTTACTCAGTACAACATCTCGCACTTAATTTTCTAAGTGACAAAAACCTTTTTAGTATAAAATAAATTTTCATGCATTTTATTAAAAAAGCCAACAGCATCACAGTAGGGTTAAACTAACAACCCTCTGATTGTTAATCCAGCGCTCTAGCCAACTGATTCACGTGATTGGAATATTACTCTGCTGTTATACTATTGAGTGCTTATTTATGTAATATAGAGTAGGAAAATAATAATGGCGCCTCATTACCAAGAAACTACTTTAATATCTTTATTAATCCACATGCGACTTAAATTACATTAACATTTTAAAAGTGCATGAAAATACCTTTCTAACGATATATAACAGGATCGTATTCAATAAATCTTTAAGAAAAAAAATGGAATTTTTATTGATATTGCCTTCAATTAAAAATTTTTTTGATTTCCAAAAAAAAGTTTATTCAGCGAAGCCGTTGTTCGACATACATAGAGGAAAAAGCTCTTGAGTCCGGCAAAAGGCTGGCAAACCTTTATTAACGTTTAAAAAATTATTTTGATTTCAACGGATTTGGTACCTTTTTTTTTTTTTTTATTCAACCGGTTACAATGATCTAATTTTATAACTTTTGCTGACTAAATATTTCCTAAATATATGCATTTTAAAACATGTATTCCTTCTTTTTACATTGTTCAACATGACAGTAGCCGTCAATTCTTAAATTAGAATATAGCCCAAATGTTTTGTTATCGTGGTGAATATGCTGCCGGAATTTTCCCTTGAATAACATTTTTTAAATTATGAAATTCATATAATAAGCCACATTAGACCAAAATATCGGGCCTTGTAACTACGTCTATAGTTTAAAAATAGTATTGTTTAAATCAAATGCAATTACTTACTTTATATAAAAAAGACACTATATTCTTAAGTGTTATATTTCATCTAAATATTTTTTTATATGACGAAAACTTCAGTAAATTTTACAATTGCACAAATTTAGTTTTTAACCAATTCTAGAACAAATTACTTAAATCTTCCACACTAAGACTTTAAAAAAAATACTTTTTTATTTTGGATTATAAAGCTGTTTTTAAAGAAAACATAGCTATAGTTACTTTTTGTGTAACTTTATAGAACGGAAATGTATTAAAAAATCAAAAGAATTCCATCAGCCACGAAAATAGGAAAATTACAACGTGCAAGCAAAAAAAAAAATATTTCAAATTTTGTTCTCTTCAACAGATGTGATGTGTTACGGGGAAGTTTTTAAAGAGGTCTCATTATTTTTAAACCGAAGGGAACAAAAATTACGAAAATGCGGTTAAAAACAAAAAATTATACATATTACGTGGAGCGTTAAAAAGTTAAAAAAAATGTAACAAATATAACCAAAAGGCAACACTGTTGCTTATAAGTGTGTACATATTTTTAATAATTTTTTCCAGATTTTTGCTATAACATATCTCCGCCATTTATAAACCGATCTTGCTGAATTTCAATTGCAAAATTCTCGAAGGGATTTTCGATCGTTTGATATATATTATAAACGCCATTTCAACCGACATACGGTGAGACATAGACATCATTTCCTTCAATGATTCGGAAAACATAAATTTTTTTGCTCTCCGGCCAAAAATTTAGCAAATTACAAACGGAAGGACAAACTTATATATACCCTCTACACGTGTATTGTGAAGGTTATAAAAAAAATATATAATAAAAATTTAGAAAAATGGTAAGTAATGTCGATACTTGTCTAAATAGATTTGCAAAATAGCATATTTATCTAAATATGTAATATACAAAGTTGAAATATGGTCAAAGCGTTTCAAATATTACCACTCTTATGTAAATGACTTTATAAATTTTATTGTTAATTATTTGAATTATTATTTTTGAAATGTAATTTATTGTTATGTACCTATATATTTTTTTAATATTTCATATTGTGTTGTTTGAAATAAAATATAAATTTAAAAATTAAATAAGCTCTTAGTTATTGATTTGGAGCAAAATGGAAATGAAACAAAATATAAAACTATCGTTTTCGAATTATTGCTAATTATAATAACCAAAAATCGTTATTAATACTAATATTGAATAAAGTTTATAATTTTTTGATATCGTAAATGAATCACTAATGAATATTTTTACGTTTCGCTATTGTTATCGCTAAAGCTTCACTATTAATACAATAGACGAAGCTTCAAGATCCTTTGGATTTAATGCCTCAAAGTGATCGATGGGTGAGCAGAAGCAGCTCGTATTCGGATCGATAATGGCCATAGCTCTCGAATGTTTTGTCAGAGAAATGTTCGAATGGGATATTATGGAAGTTTGTGATTAACTGGGATCAGATATTTTTCCTTTTATGTACATATGTAGAATTAAATTGTATTTTTTTTTTTTTTTTAATCTCAGTGTATGTGTTTATTTTTAGTGTGTCATATTGTGTCCGAAAATAAAATTTTATGACCAAAAACTAAAGGAGAATTATCGTAAAATCCTATAAAGTGATTTTTAAGCTATTAAATTCTATACGAATAAAATGTAATATTAAACTGATATTTCTATATACATATACTTAGTGCATGTATGTGAATATAAGTATGTATAGAAAAACAAATGCAAACATACCGTGGTACAAATTCAGTTTTTCACATGTGTACAAACACAATAGAAGAAGTTTGTTGATATTATATTAGGGGCGTATCACAATGGCAAAGAGCTTTAATCTAGCGGAAAATATATCGGAATTAATAATGAATAAAAGTTTGAGTACTAAGGTATGAAATTTTTATAAAGAGGGTGTTATAAATTGTTATGTATATAGGAATATCCCGGATGCTATGCTTAAAGAAAAGAAGTTATAACCTATCAAGTGAGCATGTCATATTGTCCAATGTCCATGAACATTATGACACTTTTTCGTATGAAAATTAATATACTATACGATAAAATTTCTTGACAAAATCAGCCAGCATCAGAATGAAAATTTTACTAGCTTTAGCTTAGATAGGATTCTGGTCGGAATAAAAATGTTTCCTGGACAGCTGGTCTTTTTTTCAACTGGTTTTCAAATATGGTGTATTTCAAACACCGTATTCACTAAATGACTAATTGCATCTAATGGACTTTATACCATTTTTTTTCTTTGAGTTTAAGTGTAAGATTTAAAAAATTTTTATTAGAAATTTGAGAATATATTAAGAACGGCCTGAAGAAATGTTATTTGCTGCGATATATCAACGTTTTTTTTTTAAGACTATATTTTCTGCTTCATTAGGAAATTGCTCCAGAAGACAACTTGTAAATATCAAAAAAATAATGGAAAACAAAATCGGCTTCTTAAATAAAATTATAAGTACCTTTTTTTCCATTTATATATGTTAGTTGCACAAACATTTTTTTGGATGATACTCCTTTTATGTGTTTTCCACAGCCGCAAGTACGGTTTACTTATACAAGATATTGAGCTAATTATTTTTCAAGTTTTATTTCCTGTGGTGTTTGCTGCTAAACAGCATAGTTTTATTCACACATTTTTTGACATTTGAAGCATGGGCGCGTATAAGGTAAAGAAAATTTTACA
The DNA here is from genome assembly GCA_932274085.1 of Protocalliphora azurea. NCBI lineage: Eukaryota > Metazoa > Arthropoda > Insecta > Diptera > Calliphoridae > Protocalliphora > Protocalliphora azurea. The sequence continues at coordinate 68,268,490 of OW026523.1, read as the reverse complement.
ACAGACTAAAAAAACTTCATAAAATCATAAAACTTTATAATTTTCTTATAATTTTCCAATATTTAATAAGATTTGTAAAGCATTTATCTGTATGCAAATTTTCGCTAAAAAATTCGAATTGGAACATGCAAAATTTTGCGGCTGAAAATATCCGAAAATGTAATAAGGGCTTAAATCCATATATTTTTGAAGAACAATGGCAGATATGAATAATTCATTAAAATTCGGACTGAGTAAGCTATGTATATATACACAAATCAGTGTGCCAAATTTCATGAAGATGAGTTGAAAACTGGTCATCGCTCACTTTAATTGCTAGCATAATAATACTAATAAAAATAATAATAATAATAATAATAATAATAATAATAATAATAATTATAATAATAATAACAATAATAATAATAATAATAATAATAATAATAATAATAATAATAATAATAATAATAATAACAGTAATAATATTACTTAAGGCGAATTAGTTTTATATGGTTACAAAACCTAGTGCAAAGTTTTATCACAGTCGGTCCATAATTAAACACAGCTCCCATATAAAACATGTTTTCGGGAATCAGGCGCATAAATAATGTAATTTAAATGGTAATATCATGATATAATTACATATGCATATATTTTACAGAAATACAATTTACAACATCAAATCTTATAATAACCGGCCGACAATTGACGTATGGTGTAGGATATCAAATGATCAGACTCTCGACCCACAATATGTTAAGTGTTAATTGTTAAGTATTTTAAGTGTATTCCTCATAGTCTGAAGTATATATATATATATATATATATATATATATATATATATATATATCAGTCTAATGTTGGAATGTACACTGGTTATTTCAAAAATACCTACAAATAAAAATTCCATAAAATCGGTGAACTTGACAGATTTTTAAAATTATTTTCGTATCAATAGATGTAAGTTGGTTCTAAAACAATATTATGCAAAAAAATGAATTTTTAAAAAGTGGGTTTAGATGTCGTTATGTGCGTTCATGCTTCATTTGTTTAACAAAATTTTTTAAATTGCAGCTCTGAAACAGCCTTAAAAAAATTAACATTTTAACGAAGCTTGGAAACGGGTTTAAATTATGCGGCAGAAATAAAAATATATTTTTAAGTAGTTATATTTAAAATTTAAATAAAGATAGCATTTTACATAGTGTTTTCTCAAAAAATTACAATTGTTTGTACACTCCTTACACAAAAGGTCTAAAACACGTTAATATTATGGAGAATTCATAATAACTTTAACACTTCTTTACCGATTTTTTTTTCTTATATCTTATTTGATAGATAATTACTTATGTGTAGATTTGTTGCAATATAAAGCACTTAGTATATACATTTTTTTGTAAAAGCTGTCAAAAACTGTATTTCAGAATTTTTTATGAACCTTATGTATGCTTTCAACCTTACCTCATAGGCAGCGTTACCCTTTGGTGACTTTAGTCACCAATTGTGTACTATCCAAACAAATGGCCTCATTTTTGGCATCTTTTTTGAAATGGAACGAATTTTTAAGGCTATGTGTTAAATGGCGATGTAAAAAAAGACGTCGAAGAATTTTTAAATGAAGCGAAACTTAATGCTAATGATAAAGTTTATGAACACCCACTTAAAACATAAAATGCAGAATCTTTTTAAACAGAATTGGAATAATTAAAAAACTGATTTTTGCAGTACATCGCCGGAACGTATTTTTTCTAAATTATCATTTAAGAAAGACACATTTTTCAACAGACTTAAGGTTATTCAAATGCTTTCAATCCTAAATTTGTTAAACGGAGATTTATAAGACTGCTGTTCCAAAATAGATCTCGTACAAAAATACAGAAATTTTATTAATTAAAAGATTTTTATGTTAACTATTTTTATGTATAATTCTTTATTTTTGTAATAAAGTAATTCCATTTTAAATCTAAAAATTTTCTCAGTAGCTTCCTATCAAAAATATGTAAAACAAATTTACACGTCACTAAAGAAAATTCTTAGAAAGAAAAAAAATATGTTGATAAAAATATTTTCAAAAATTTTATATGACATCTTAGAACATAAGCTTTGACAAATACGTTGCAAAAAAAATTATTTTGTTGTCTTTTATATAATAAAAGTTATGGCCATTTAAATAAATATTCTAATCACTTTAAAAGCTATGGGGTTGCTACAGTTCTCAAAATAAAAAAGAGAAAAATTCATTTCACATGCCTCTGTATCGTCCTTTATACATTCACCAAACTATATCTAAATCGATAACCAAGGGTCAAAATCTTTTAAATTTAAAATGGAGTTATTCAATAATAAAAATTATTATGAATAAATTATAAATTTTATTTCATTAGTTTTTAATTATAAAATTGATTTTATTAGTTATTTTTAAAATACAAACACCCAATTCATAAAATATATTATTTCAGTTATTGTGTTATATGTTATTTTTAAATAAATTTATTATTTAATTATTATTTAATTAATTAAATAACATATTATTTATTTTTTTTTAATTCATATGGAAATTTAAAATAACATTATAACATTATAAAACCTACTTTTACTAATTAAGTTAAAAGTTATTTTGTTTAAAAATTTGTTAACTACTTAGAAACAAAAAAAAAATTGTTATTTTTTTAATTTTTTTACCAAACTTCAAATTTTCACCAAAAATTAAAAAAAAAATCAACAATTATTCACCAAAATTCAATTTTTCACTAAAAATCCGATTATTCACCAAAAAAACATATATTTTCGCCAAAAATCCAAATTTTTACTAAAACTCCAATTATTCGCCAAAAGTTCGAATTTCCACTAAAAATCCGATTATTCACTAAAAATTTGATTTTTCACTAAAAATTTAGTTCTTCATTTGAAATCTAAATTTAAATTTTTCATTAAAACAAAAATCGATGTATAAATAATAACTAGTAAGAAACTTAAAGCCCGATAATATGATAGCTTTCATCATTGCGTTTGAGCTTCAAATTGATTTTTGAGATATTCAGAAATGGCCTATATCCAATTATGAATTGATCCTTAAGAATCCCTGGTACTATGATTTCTGCTTATATAAAACTTGTATTAAAAATTATCTTAATAGTGTCATTTATGCGAGCTAGATTGATTTCGGATCTATGCTTAATTATGGATCCAAGAAATTTGGTATTCTTATATAAAACTTATTTGTACCAAATTTTATTGAAATAGTGACATAATAAGGTAGTTATGAGTATTAAAATCATGTTGCGTGGAAAAATTTGCTTGGGGACTAGGTGAAATAATAGACCGATAATAATCAATTTCAGTAGGCTGTGTCATTAAACCAAAATGTTTATTTGTTCCAAATTTCTTCAAATTATCTTTAAAATTACAACTTGTACTTTGTGTACAAAACATTATAGACTGACTGACTACCAGCTAGCCACACGGACGGACATCGTTTAATCGACTTAAAAGGTGATTTTGAGTCTATTGGTATACTTTAAGGTGGGTGTTGCAATATATAAAAATCTGAATTATCAAAAAATAAGATTTTCATCAACATTTTTAATAACAAACGTAAATATTTAGAAAAAGCAAAAAAAAAAAATTTTTTTGACATTTGTAATATTTCAATTCATTTAAAAATAACATAGTTATTCACTTTTTTTAAAAATTCTGTTTTTCTTCACATAACATATCAACAAATAATAAAAACGATATTGCGAATTGGAAAATATCTTATGTTTCTATCAAATAAACAAATTTTACATACATACATACATTTTAAAAATTCTCAACGGTAACTCTACTCATACGTATTAAGTAGGGATATGCAAATTAATCTATTAATAGATTACTCTGAATAATCAAATTTCGGATTAACCAATTATTAGATTAATTTAGCAACTTGATTAATTATATTTATGATTAATCGATTTATTCTGATTTCAATTATTCAAAATTATGTTTAATCATCTAATCAGAATTTTTAATAACTATAATCTTGAATAATTTTAAATATGTTCGACCTTCTCTTTCATCCTTTTTAATTTTTCTTGTAGTTTTAATATTATAGATAAAAAAAGAATACATAAATTGTGGATCCTTAAAATACCAGACAGCCAAAATTTTACACTAATGCAGTTTGTAGCATTTTTTGTTTAATTTGTTTAATTGTAAAATAAATGTAAAGACTGAATAATTATGTATTTAAAATAATTAATTAATCAGAATTTTTATTAATTCGAATTGTTACGTAATTGATTAACTGATTAATCTGTAATCAGATTAATCAAATTTTTGAATAATCTATTAATTACATAACCTTAGTATTAAACATGTCCTTGGTACTTTTAACAAATCCTTATATTTAAGTATTTAATATTGTAGGTTTCGGTACTTTTTTAACTAAAATATTAAAAAAGTTTATAATTATAACGTCGACACAATGACATATAAAATTGTTATTCTAGATAATATATCTCTCCAAGAAATAAAATCTATCTAAACTTTTTTTTGGAAATTAAAACATTAAAAATTTAAAAAAGGAAACTTAACTTTGAAATATAAAATGTATTCGCATTTCTTAAAAACTAGTGAAATATTTATAGTTACGATTAAACATGAAAATAAGATTTGATGAGTGTTTTATACTAAATTGAATCTTTGATTCTTTTCATATATTTTAATGAACAATTAATAGACATTTGCCATACATAATCAAAGGAGAAAAAAGTACTAGTTTTTCATTTTGATAACATCATTTTCCTAAATTGATGAACGTTCCACAGAATTAGGCACACTAATCAGAAAAATACTATTTAGATTTTTTCACACTTTTTTAATATTCTTATGTAATAAAGCTAGAGGTTAGATTAAGCTGTATGTTAATCTTTTTCTGAAGACACTAATATTAGTTAGGAATCAGAATTTAAGTTTTCGTATTTTTCTAAATGGCTTATGAAATCAAAATCAAATAGGTCATATAAGAGCTGTTTGTTTCTAACGTTCATATGTAATTTCATATAAAATTCAAATTTATGTGCATAAGTTAGGAGTTAACGTGTAGAATTATACATGTTAACTTTAACTTCGATAAAACTGTCGTCAATGTATAAACAAAAATACAGTCCTGAAAATTTGAATGTCAATAAATGAATAAAATCAAATAGAAATAAAATAAATTTAAATTAAAATTTAAAGATTTTTTTGTGAATTCGTTTTTTGAAAATTTATACCAAGTCGGGTAAATATCGTCTTATTGCTAACTATCAACGTTGCCACTCAACGGCGGCAACAAAACACAGCCAATGTTGAATGAAAGCTTTATTTGGAAAATTGTTTTCAACACGGCAGATTTCGATTTTTGTTAATAAATAAACAACAATAATAAACAAATCTCAAGTCGATATAGTAAATGATAGTTTACTATATAGCTAAACAGCGTTACCGTTGAGAATTTTTAAAAAGTGTACAAAAGAGGGGATTAAAAAAAAAATCGCCATAAAATGGGATTTTTTTTTTTTGCACCAACATCTATAAAATTTGTTTATTTGATAAAAACAAAAACAAAAATTATTGTATTTTAAGAAAAACTACTAAATTCAATTTTATTAATAAGAAAATTATTTATAATAATTTGTATTATTTCGAAAATAAAGATTTAGAGCCCAAACACAAGCAAGCGGCAGCGTTTGTAGTTTCCAGTTCTCAGAGGGAAGTCCAAATTAAATGAAGGCGAAGACGAGGAAGGCTTTTACATACATTTTGTTTTTGTGTATTCAATAATAAAACTCATGAACACAACAAAACTACATGTATTAAAAATTTATTTTCCAAATCCCCATCAAAAAAATTTAGGGCTGAAAGCGTGAATTCACAAGTGTTGACCTTAAGAATGTTGCACAAATTATTATTCATTGGTGATCGTTTAGAAAAAAGATTTTCATCCGTGGCACTACTATGAGGCTAAGTAAAAAATAAATTCAGATATAAGTATTCATCGAATATGTTTTTTAGTTTTTTCAATCTCTTTCAAAGACTTTCGGCATTCGATGTTTTAAACAGTTGTTCATAAACTATATCCTTAGCTTCAGTTTCTTAAAGTTTCAGTTTATTTACTATTTCTCCTAGATTTTTTGTTTTAATTTTTTAAAACATCACTATATTTTGAAACAATCTGAAAATAATTAATTTATTTATTGGAATAAATATATATAGCGTGTTGAAATATTTCAAACAACTTAGTTTCTCTTCATTTAGCATATAGTCTTAAAAAATGGCCATTTAGTTTTATTTTAAAAAAGAGGGTCAAAAAGTGGCCTGGTGGTTAAAAAACGGGCAATTGGCAACTAAAATCGCCCAAAGGTAACGCTGTAACTAAACAATCTAAGTTGATTTATTTAAAAAGTAACAAATATTATTTTTCCAAAGTATTTGACTACTTTAACTAGAATCACAAAGCTCTTTCTAGAGCTGGCGGTAATAAAACTGCAATTTATCACATTCTTTAACGTTCTACAATCAATGGAAATTTTCAGTATATTAAACTGTCATATTTACTAATACTTCTTTGGCTATACTAACTATGTTTATGTAAAATTTTATTTACATGTATTTTGAAAAAAAAGAAGAAGTCGAATTTTTTTCACGATTTACTAATATTACCGCTAACGAATCGATATTTCAGATATTTTTTTTTTTATAACGACCTCAAAATAACGAATTATTTTACACCCATTTCGGAAGAAAATTTATAACTTTTTTTTGGAAAAATATACTAGGCACGTAATTTTGGTTGGGAACTGAAAATGTATTTTTAAAATTATTTTATTATTTTTCCTTTTCTGCCAAAACGTTATTAAACCACCATTATTAAGTATTTTAACAGTTTCCTCAAAACTGAATTATAAATTTTTGACTTATTGCAAGAATCAAAGATATGTAATTTATACCTAAAAATTAAATTAAGTTGGGATATCTGCCATAAACTCTCATATAAAGCCTAATTTTTATTTATGTAATTTTCTAATAATTAATATATTTTATTGAAGAGTGAAAAGAAATAATTTCCAAACAAATAGAATTTTACAGATTGTCTTCGTTGAATATAAACCATTGATGTAATCTTGTTGTTTTTACCGATATTTAGGATTAAAAAAATGAAAAATATTTGTTTTTCTTCTCTCATATTAGACTCCAATTTAGTTGTAAGTCAACAACGAAAAAACATGTTTCCGATTTTATTTTATGTAATTTTTTTTTTTGCATTAAAAATTTTTATTTTCTTCAGTTAGCTAAAGGGCCTAAACAATAAGAACTTTACATTTAAGGTGAATATCCGTAATATAACCGTCCATTTACATATACACCTTTGTACTTCGTTGAAAGCATATGTGATTCTGCATAATTTATTAGAAAATTGTTGAGGTGTAAATGTAGAAAAACATTCAGAGATATGCTTTAGAATTTTGTTATTTACTTTTCTGTCATTTTACCTTTTTCAATTTTAAGCAATAAAATGAAAGCAAAAAAACCTCAAAAAAGGAATAAACATTCTAAACGGTGCTCATATGGGAAAAGTAAAAATCATTTAATAAAATGTTATAATAATAAAAAGTTTAAGATGCATTTAAGTTTTGTTTCTGAAGTGTTTTTATTTTTTTTACGATTCGAAAGATAATGTGGTTTCTTGGAAAACATTCATATACATTTATTGAACTTATTGAACTGAAATAATATTTGGTTTCTATTTTCGATTGTAAGTGTTCTTTTGCCATTAATATTTATTTCTGAGGTTAGAAGAACACGGAAAAAGTTTTTGGATTAGTTAAGGGTAGGTTAAAAGAATTGTAATAATTTAAAAAAATGGTTTGGTCACAAATTGCTTACAGTTTACACATCTTAAGAAAATCTGCTTTAAAGCAGCAAATTTTCAAAACATGTTAAAAAGAAATGAACCACTTAAAATGGCCCTTCTTAATACAACATCATACTGGCTATAAATGTATTTTTTTTTCTTTTTTTCGCAAAGCCATAAGTAACTCTTATAAAAACTTTTAGCTTCCTTAGCTCTAAAAAAAGAAATAAAAGTACAATAGAAATTTTTTTAATAATGTAATAATAACGCAGCACGTTACAACAAACTTATTGCAAGAACTAGAATATAAGAGATAAATTCTTTTTAATGAAGTGTATATAATTCCTTCATTTTCCTTAGGTTTTAAGTTACTTGTACTACATACAAGCACAATGAATACATAATGACTGAGTGTCGCAGTAAAATATCAAACAACAATATCACTTAAAACTTCTCAGAATTTTTTCATTAATATACGTTTTTATTTTTCCATGGCTAAATTGAAATTTAATAAGTGGGTTGACATGAATGAGAAAAAAGATATATAGCGAAGATTTTAATGAAAATAGAACTAACACCGAAAGTTTTCTTAGATTTTTTCGTGCAGTAAGTGGGAAAATAAATTCTTAATTCCAGAATATGTAATGTAATATCTAAAATAATAAACAGGAAGTACATAGACATTAAATGGAAAAAATAAGCTATTATTAAATAACGCTTAGATTTATTAGAAAATTGAGTATATGAGAAAAAATAATAAGACTTTAGAATATTTCCTACTACAGCAATAATAGCATTAGTGATTTTATCTATAAAATAAAATTAAATAAAAATTCAGATAAGATATATAAATGCCGGATGGATTTTTTTTTTTTTTGAAGTATATACCACTGAATTAAAGTTTAGCGAAAAGTACATACGCCCCTCGAACGAACAGAGAGTTTTTTGCCTTCTACTTAAAACTTTAGAATTAAGACAAAAACAAAAGACAATATTACTGGAGTTACTCAACATATATACACAGAGAATACAGTTTCATTCTGGCAACCGAATTGTGGCAATTTAGACGATTAATCATATGAATTCGTATCCGAATACTAAATAATTCAGTTGTAAGTGCAAAATTTATCAGTAGTTGAAATAGTTAACTTAGAGAAAAAAATGTTCTTGGAATTGAATTATTCGATAAAAAAAAGTAAGGGTGAAATTTTTCGAAATTTAATATATATGTATATAAAAACAGATATGTAAGTTAAATATATATATATATATATAACTTAAATATCTGTTTTTATATACATATATATTAAATTATATATATCTATCTATCTATATATATATATATATATATATATATATATATATATATCTGTTTACATAAAATTGTTCCAAAATAATAGCATAACTTCATTCTTATGTAATTTTGAGGACAGCCGTTAGTCTTATTCCAAAAGTTTGCTTAAGAATATGTTCCTCCTGAAAATCCAATTCAACACCAATATGAAGTAAACAATTATTGTTCTTTCCTTCTTTTTCAAAAACTTTCTAGATTATTGATTTTTGCTTAAGGCATACATGGTAGAAATATATATATATATATATATATATATATATATATATATATATATATATATATATATATATATATATATATACATAGCTGTAAACAACAGAAAGATGATCGAGAAAATTTTTTTGAAAATTAAATTTTTCATCAGTGTTATCCACTAGCACAAGAGCCGAAAATATAACAAGCATATTTAAAATCATTGTATTCTATTCATAATAAATATATTCTTACTGTTTCAAATGATACAGATACTTTTTAAAATTTTGTTTTTAAATTTCCCACATTTTACTTTATAGATTCAATAATAAGTTTGGTTTTATTATTACAACAATTATAGTTAATACATGTATATAATATAATCTGTAGGTACAGCCGAAAAAGTAACTAAAAAAATTCGGTTCCTAAAATAGAATTGAAAACCAAATGGCAAAACAAAAATATAAATTTTATAAATATTTTATTGATGTACAAATTTTATTTTGAAAAAATATTAGTAAATAAATGTGTATAAAAAATAGTACATATTATAGAGGAGAAAAGAAACTTTCTATTATTTGTAAATAGTCTTAGACTCTATCGAAGGATCAGAAAGTATGTCTTATGATTTCTGTTAATGGAATTTGATTAAATATTCACACTTTTAAAGCCAAAATCAAAGGCAAACATCTTCGAAGACATACCCAATTTTTCTTTAACAAGGAATCATCCTGTAAAGAAAGAAGGAATGAAGCAACAGCATTTTACAAATAATGTGGCTATTCGTTTGTACTGCTAATCACACTTATCTCTTTATATTAGTTCAAAAATACTTAGTTGTTGTTCATTGTAAAAGAGAAACTCAATATACATATATATTTATTTTTTCAATTGATTAATATTCAACTTGCTGCCGTAATTTCTCGCTATTGGTTCCAATTAGTGGATCTACTATTATTTTATTATTTAATGTATTTTATTTAGTGTATCTTTTAATATTTTAGAATTATTTTCTCCATTCTTAATTTATGTATTTATAAAACGTTAAGCCGAAATACATATAAATTCGTTTGTGCGATCCAATTCTTTTCTTTAGTCATAACTTGTTTTTTATATATTAGAACCAATTATATATAAGTGGAATTTTGGTTGCCGCAACTAAAATATATTAGATTTAGATGCATTTAGAAGAAATAAATTTGTTTGTCTCAATTGAATTGATAAATTACTAAATAATTGGCTAGCCAAAATATATAGAAAACTATGGTAACACTTATATCATTGTGTAAATATTAACAATATTACAAATATAGAAATTCTAGATTTATATATTTTTTATATCTGAGATAGAATTTTCTTTAAATTCCTTAAGTCTTAAAAATAGTGACCGTTTTGTAAACAAAATTTTTCTGTGTGTTTTAGTGTACTGCGACTGAAATGGAAAATGTAAACTATTTGCATTTCATCTCCATGTAGATGTCAACGTTCGTTATTATTATATTTACAATTATATTTCCTTCTGTTTCTGCAGCGATATATATATATATATATATACATACATACTTGAACGATATATCCACCTTTTTTTAATAAAATTTCTTAATACATATAACCAATCAATTTTAATTTTAAATATAACATGTACAAGTTTTTAAGAAAAGCCAATTCCTCATGTAATGTATACACATGTGGTCACTAAAATAGTTATTCAAAACACTTTTTATAAAAATCAGAATTTTTTAAACAATATTTGTTTTTGCCGATCAAAAATCAAAATTTACCGGAATATTAAAATAGGATCGGAATAATTACCGTTAATTATCTTAAGAAAAATTAAGTTTGTAATTATAATAACCAGAGTATTATAATTACATAGGTTCTTATGTATTTTCACTCCTTTTGAAATATCTTTTCTATTTTATGAGCCATAAAAATTGTAAATCTTCTCCAGAAGTATTGTTCTTTCCATCAAATTTTAGAGCTATTGACGCGAAATTGTTGGTAAATATTGTTTTTATATTTTTAGTGGTTCCCATCCGATAGAAAATTGACCAACGAAAAATTCAACTTCATTACTTAGGAGTTAATAATTCACCGGTTTTTAGAGATAATGTTGGACCATTACTTTACTCAGATGCCATTGAAATTAAAAGTTTTCTTCTGGATAAGATAATTTGACATTCAATGATAAAATTGAACTACGTCACATTTCTGCTTAACCATTTCGTTACAAATATTTTTTATCAAATATTGACCTATTAGTCATCTAACATGTTTTCTTGAATAATATATCCTATTTTGTCCCTTCACTTTCGAGTTTACACACCAGTTTTTTGCATATAAAGAATTAAGGTTTTTAAATTGGGTGTATATTATCAAAATTTATCTTAGTAATCTTAAAGTATCGCATGAAGCCTACAAGAAATTATACAAAAGTTATCTTATTTTGATAATGATATCAGTACTTGCTGGGATTTTCAATCTGATAAGGACTCCAACGCATCGCTCAAAACAAAAATAACTTTTTCTTAGAAAATTGTGTTTGAAATTTTGGTGCAATCAAGACAATAACTGGATCAAACCCCTATTGAAATCCTTCGATTAGATATGGAAAATCATACAATAAATGGATTCAGCAAAATAAATCGGAATTTTAGTACCAATAACAAGATTCCTGACAAAAATACCTCTGAAAAACTTTGTGAATGTGAATCAATTCTATATCCCATAGAATATAAAAATAATTCGAGAAATATGTAGGACACATAAGTAGCGTTACCGTAGATAATTTTTAAAAAGTATCTAAAAAAAGAAATTTAAAAAAGTCGCAAAAAAGGGGATTTAAAAAATGGCCCAACTGCTTCAGTGTCTAAAAAATGCCTTACAATTTCTTTATTTGATAAAAATAAAAAATAAATATGATGTACTTTAAGAAAATCTGTCAAGTTCGATTTTGCAAATAACAAAATAATTTATTTATAATAATTTTTATTATTAAATATTGCATAACTTTTAATACTAAAGAGGATTTTGACCAATATTTTGTGCTTCATTACTTAAATTACTTATATTATATATATTCATTTGACATCTGTCGACATCACTATATTGTGAAATAATCTCAAAATAATTCATTACTTCATTGGAATTTAGGTCAAGATATTTCAAACAACTTAGTTTCTCGTAATTTAGCATATAGTTCTAAAAAGTGGCTATATAAAGGGTGGTTAAATTGTAAGGGCCGATGTTGAATGTGAACCACACCTAAACGCCAAGCTTTTTTCCGAATTTTATTTGACATTTCTCTATTTCAGACTTACTCAATTTGAACCATGGAGAGATACACAATCCAACAACGTGTTAAAGTTATCCAGACTTATTATGAAAATGGGCGTTCAAATCAAAATGCATATCGTGCACTTCGTGATTTTTTTGGTCAATTTGATCGTCCAAATATGCGTACAATCGCAAAAATCGTGGAAAAATTCGAGCAAACCGGGTCTGTAAAAGATGTGAGAACACCAGTGCATGCTCGTACAGCTCGTACTGCAGAAAATATTGCTGCTGTTCGCGATAGTGTGGCTGAAGAGCCGTCCACCTCAACTCGTCGTCGTGCCCAACAATTGCACCTCTCACGCTCGTCGTTGATGAACATTATACATAAAGACTTGCATTTACACGCTTACAAGGTGCAATTGGCTCAAGAACTAAAGCCTCTTGACCATTCCAAACGTCGTGAATGGGCAGAATGGTGGCAAGAAATGGCAACAGTGGATGATCAATTTTCGAAGAAAATCATCTTCAGTGCTGAGGCACATTTTCACCTCAGTGGATTCGTCAATAAACAGAATTGCCGCATTTGGGCGAATGAGAATCCAAGAGTGATTGTCGAAAAACCAATGCACCCACAAAGAGTGACTGTTTGGTGCGGTTTATGGGCTGGCGGCATTATCGGGCCGTATTTTTTCCAAAATGAGGCCGGTCAGGCAGTTACTGTGAATGGTGTTCGCTATCGTGAGATGATAACGAACTTTTTATGGCCCGAATTGGAAGATATGGATGTGGAAGATATGTGGTTTCAGCAGGACGGTGCCACTTGCCACACAGCTAACGAAACAATGGCTCTTTTGCGCAACAAATTCAATGGCCGTGTTATCTCACGTAATGGCGATGTCAATTGGCCGCCAAGATCATGTGATTTGACACCGTTGGACTTTTTTCTTTGGGGTTATTTGAAAGAAAAGGTGTACGTCGATAAGCCAGCAACAATTCAAGAGCTAAAGGATGAGATAATTCGGCACATTAACGGCATAGAACCTCCATTATGCCTCAGGGTCATCGAAAATTTGGACCATCGGATGGAGGTGTGCCGCCGTGGTCGCGGCGCCCATTTGGCCGATATTTTGTTCCATACATAATTGAGTAATACCAATATATCATAATAAAATAAAATTGCAATAATTTCCTAAATAGTTTGTGTTTTATTCAAAATCAACATCGGCCCTTGAAATTTAACCACCCTTTAGTTTAGAAAAAAGGGGACAAAAAGAGTCCAGGTGGTTGAAAAAAGGGCAATTAGCGACTAAATTTGCCCAACAATAACGCTGTACACAATGCAAAAGATAACTGTTATAGTAATCCGGATTTTAGTTTTTATACTTGATTTTAATTTTTAATGTAGTACAAATTTGAATGCATTAACGGCCAAATTAATTTTCATAAATTTTCTACACAGAGAAAAAAAAAATACATACATTTAAAAATTTTTTTCATAAATATTATGAATCGAGCATGACTTTTTTTCCCATTAATTTCAGTAGGTCCTTAATATTTTGATTTAATTTAGTTAAACTACCCTTTGATAGAACAAATAATCAAATAAATATCCTTTGCAAAAAATATTAGCTAATTACAATTTTATGCTGTACCTATTTGAATGACTCACTAAAAAATGTTTTTCTGTCACCCTCATAAAAATTGTTTTAAATTTTTCCCAAAATAATTTGAATTCTTACTGAGGCTCATTAAAAAAAAAAAAAAACGTTAAATAAATGATAATTTCTTATTTTGATATCAAATGTTAATCTTATATCATTCTGAAATCTAAAAATAAATGCATATATTTTTATGCAAATTATAATATTCGAAAAATGGAGTTTTGTCATTTTGATATCAAAAGTTATTTTTAAAATACTACTAAAACACTACAAAACTAAAAATAAATTAATTTTAAAGAGAATATTTAAAAAATGGCATTTGATATCTCTTAGTTTGTTTTAATCAAAAGCAAAATTTAATTCAGGAAAATATACAACTTACACTCAAAAAAAAGAAAAAAAATTATAAACTTAGAACTAAGTAATGTGAACTCTGTTCCAGTATTAAAAAATCAAATTTAAATTTTTTAGTCAGGACGTGTTCTACGAATTGCTTTATATGTAGTGATTTTTCTGACAATTTCTGCTTAAGTCTGTAAATCTAATTAATATTTCCATTTGGAACTGGGAATAGGTCACACTTTTAAAGGCAACTTATCAAAATCGGAACGTTTCCACCAAAGTGTGAAGATTGATTAGTGTACTCTATGAAAAACCGACATTTTCAAAAAACCCGTTTTCGACTTTTTCCAAAAATTGCTTAAAAAATAATCGGTTTCGAGTATGATTTTACTTAAAAAACAATTTAAAATGTTTATTATTTTTACTAAAAAAGTACACTTATATGGCATTTGTCATTTGTAATGACAAATAATATAAAAATAAGAAGTCATTTCGCTCTCTTGTAGCTAGAGGATTATGCTCAAAATTTGTATTTTTTGAAATGTTTACTGAAGTTTATCTTATTTTGGTTGAAGGAAATTTTTCTTATGATAAATGTCAAAACTAAAATTGACTTCACCCAGGTTTTGTTAATAAAAATTAGTTTAAATCAACTAAAAAATATATAAATCTCAGGTCTCGGTACATTTGGTATTACACAATAACTCTTTAATTCAAAATATTTTCTTATCTTACCATATCGACGATTCATTTGTTAAATGTTTCCATGCTTTTCTCGAAAACCAAGCTGATGTGCTGGGACGATATTTCTATCTTCAAAGATGGTAGAATTTTCTTTTGAAATACTTTCTCAATTACAGACAAACAAGCTGATAGCTTATTAGGTATACAAGAAGATGGTAAAGTAAAATCCTTTCTTAGCTTTGGTATCATTTTAATGTGAGAAGATTTCAAAATTTTTGGAAAAACTCCTAATTTTAATATCGCGTTGAAAAATATTGCAACATTTGGTAGGTTTTTTTATCATGGATGGTTAATGAATTTTATCCAAGTAATTTTTTAATATTTATATTTTCTTTGATAGCTGTATTATAATTGTATCATAATTTGATATAGAGTCGAGTGTTATAAATATAAAATTATTTGCTTGGAGATTTAGATGAAAAGCTGAGTTTAAATAGCATACAAATTAATTGGCTGTATCTTCTGAACTGTGGGCTTAACATCGGTGGCTTAACATCTTTTGCTGTCTTTCATAAAATTAGTATATGTGATATTTGCTAAACTTTTAATTTAATTCCTACTCTGGCAATCATCTTCTAATAAAAGGGCTTTTCTTAGTTTTTTAGTTGCTGTGGACAGCCTTAACTTTGCAGGTGGTAATCTGGATTGTTGTCATTCTCTTCTAATTTTTTTTTTTCAAGAAGAAATTTTGTATATATGGAAGTATGCTATTATCATTTTTAAAAGTTTGACTTATTGAATGATCCAAGATTGAATTAATTAACAATGTAAAGTCGTTGATGCATTTGGTTATATCTTCCTCACACTAAAAATATGGATTTGTGTGGATGTGACTACTGATGTATTTTCTATATTTTAACCAATTTGTCCTATAGAAAGTATTCGTAGGATAGCTTGGTATTTTAGTCCTTCCAAAATATATTACTATTATTGAAGAATGGTCAGAAGTTAAGCCATATGTAATTTATTGTTATTGAATTCGTTTTATATTTTTAGGTATAGAAAAATCTATGAGATCTGGAATTTTTTCAGAATCAGCCGGCCAGTAAGTTGGGCGTACAGGGGATACGAAATTAACGACATTTTGGCGATCAACTAGTACCTTATAAAGCTGTCTACCTCTGGGATTCATCAATCTGGAACCCCAGTATATGTGTTTTGCATTATAGTCGCCACATGCCAGGAACTGATCTCCTAGTGTCCTAAAAAATTCTTCAAGTATCTCCTTGGCCATTGAAAATTTTGATGGGCAATGCGCCGAGCTTTGCGCTGAATCACAAGCGAAATACTCAAGGTGAATAAAAATTGCCTGCAGTTATTCTTTTGATAATTCATCTAGGGCATAATGTCGTAATCAATTTGTAATTAATATACCATTACTACTATGCACTTTACCATGCGGATCGTTTGTAAAATAGAATTAATAACCAGTAATATAAAAATAAAAATTATACATATTTTTGAGATGAGTTTCTGAGACTAACATGAAGTATTATATTTCCGACTTGAGTTGGGTTATACCATTTGTATTCCAGAAAAATACTCTCAAATAACTAAATTTTTCGTTAAAAGAAATTAAATCAATTGTTTGAATTGTGTCCATAAAAAAGTTTTATGAAGTTGTAAAATAAAATCTTCTAATATTTCTACTTCGAAAATACTTTAAAATACTTTTGCGGATCTGTATTATCTGTATTACAAAATTCTTCACAAAATCTATTCTAGATTTTTTCTGGGCTTGAAAATACTCTTTGAACCGTGCTTTAGATGAAAACTGTTGTAGTTTTTACCCTTTTGCCAGTATTGTAATATTCCTGATGTTATATATGAGTTTATAAAAGCTATTAAATAAATGTGTCAAAATATTTAACTTGTTTGCATGCATTCACTCACATGCGCCTGTTTACACTCAGGCCTCGATTTGACTCGTTTTGATTTGCTTCGTTTCGCTTTGGGTCGCTGTTTGCAATTTCAATATTGTGCTATATTCGGCTGTGCCGAAACTTTTATACCCCTAACCACATTACCAACAAATAAAAAGAAATAGTATGTCTTGATATTTTCATATTAAAACAAATAATACACTCATTTACTTAAACTAAAAAAAATAAAAACACTTATAAGCAATGTCTTTACAAACAAACTGACTGCTTATGCAAAAACTAACAATACCAATAGTCATTATAATACTGCTATTGTCAACTAAACTGCTTGCTTATACAAAAAACAACAACTATAATAGTCACAACAATACTTAATATACTTGGTGTGTGTATATTATTAACAGATATTTTTAGTTTTTGACCCATAACACGGTTGTTTATTAATCAATTCGATTGATTCAAAAAAACCGAAATTTGTAAAATCTTTATGGAAGATCTAAGTAAGAACGAAATTCGTAGCTTAATCAAGGGCCTGAAAAAGTCAAGAATGCATTTTCCCGATATCTCGGTTATTGTTGGACCGATACATAAATATATCGGAATATATATATATATATATATATATATATATATATATATGTATGTATATATAAATTGGAGATGGATTAAATTCTCTGTGGTAAGTTAGAAAATCAAAATATGTAACAAAAATTATTCTATTATTTTATTTTTATATTCATGACTTCTTTTTTAAAACTATTTTATCATTACTTTAATGCTTCATTATATTAAAATTTTCATCATATAATTTACATACAATTTTATTTTTTATAATTCATATTGCTTATTCTTATTTCTAAATATATATATATATATATATATATATATATGTATGTATATATAAATTGGAGATGGATTAAATTCTCTGTGGTAAGTTAGAAAATCAAAATATGTAACAAAAATTATTCTATTATTTTATTTTTATATTCATGACTTCTTTTTTAAAACTATTTTATCATTACTTTACTGCTTCATTATATTAAAATTTTCATCATATAATTTACATACAATTTTATTTTTTATAATTCATATTGCTTATTCTTATTTCTAAATGTTTTTCTTTCCTAAATGAAATTGAGTTTATCCGTTAATTTAGTTTCTCTCATAAGAGAGGAACTCATTCTCTTATTCTGTTTATTTGCAGCGTTACCATTTGACAACTTTAGTCGCCAATTGCTCCTTTTTCAGTCACCTGTTTAACTAAACTGGAACTAAGAGGCGACACTTTAAGACCATGTATAAAATAATTAAAAACTAAGTTATCTGAAATATATCGACCCATATCACCAATGAAGAAATTAATTATTTTAAGTTTGTTTCACAGTATAACGGAGAATTTATAAATGAACTGAAAGTGTTAAAAACTAAAACTAATGATAAATTTTATGAAATGAAATAATGAAAAATACTTTGTCCAATAGACTTAAAGTCAACACTTGTGAATTTATGCACTTCTCACCATCCTCTATTTCAAATTGGCTTTTTCTATTTTACTGTTCTTCAAAATGACAATAATTTTTTTAACAATGTGAGTACAGATTGAGTTAAACTATATCAACTATGCAGAATTTAGTGGTGTTAACCATTTTAAAAGTCCTCGTTTTTGAAATAATTAATTTTGAAGGGATAAAAATGGGTTTAGGAAAACTAGGTTTTTTTTTGCATAAATTTAATAATTTTATTTTTGAATTTAAACAACATAAACAAATAAGACTCCATTGGTGTGCAAAATAATCAATACTCATTATCAAATATATTTTAAACATTAATAAACAAAACTTAAAGCTTGCAAAAAATATTACTATAATTATATAAGGAAGCTAAATAGTGTAACCAGTGAGCAACGGGCTAAAACGGATTTAATTTATGGTTGGAGTATACATTCAATCGATTTATTGTTTAATATACATAAATAAAGTCCATTTTATTTCTAATTTTCAAATAACTCGCTGCTTCCATAATTAAGCGCTATCTTTAAAAAATTGCTGTCACCATTGAATTTAGCGTACTCGAAGTAGCTTTATCAGGAAGGTAGCCAGCTTGTTAAAACTTTCGACTAGCTCAGTATTATTATTAACTATTTTAATTATCGTTAGCTTTAACAAAGCCTGAATTTATTTATAAATTATGCGAAATTTTAAGTACTAAAAATTTTACGACTCTTCTTTAAAAAACCAAATAAAATTTTAATTTGGCGATTTATGATTAACAGTTTGTAAACAGAGGCTCAAAGAAATCTGATATCTGATCTGACCCTGCTCTCTTATTTTATTTTGAATTGAGTCATTTTATCACTTTTTAAAATTTATAATATAAGTGAAGGCAGCTTGCGATTTTCTTTTCTTCTTTTCTGTTTAAATATTTTTATTCTGGGACCAGTTATTAAGAAAATAGTGTGAATACATAGAAAATAGAGTTTCGGTTTGCGTCGTTTCAGTTTGCATAGCAATTCTCCGGTCCCTATTAACTACGCAGACCTCAGTGTACTTATTTTTTTAAAGGCAATTACATGTCTTGTATATACTTTAAAGCAAAGTATATTCATTAGCTACATGCATATATATACAGAAACTATTAGTTGCTTTTAGCCGCAAATCTGTGTTTGCCACAAAATAATTGTGGCTCAAAAAGTGTATTCGTGGTTTTATTCAAAATAAAGGGATAATAAGGGTAACGTTATTACAACAATATTTGTACAAATAATTTTATACATACATGTGTGCGTATGTGGTATAAACTACTTTATATTATTACTTTGAAAGTATGTTAGTACGAATAAAATTTTCTTAAGAATTTAGGTTAAAATTGCTATTGTTTTGCAAAACTTAAAGTTTACTTGAAGAAAACAAGACGTTTTTGGTTCTATTTTCCTTTCTTTTTATTAAATCATTTTACTTTCAAAATTGTTACTTGAGTAAAATGTTTAACATAGAGAAAATACATAAAATTACAGGAAGACTATGGAACACTAAATTTTTATACGGATGTGTATAAAAATGGTTTTAAAATAATTTAAATTTAAACAAATTTTCTTATGATGGAATGTGAGGGAATGTGAAATCTGAAAGTGTATTTTTCTTCAGTTTACTTAACAGTAATACTGGTACGTATGATAATGTATTTTAATAAAATATCACTTATACGTCAAATTTAACTTAATTAATTATATCAATTAATATAATGTTTGTATGGACAATTTTTATGCTAAATTTAAAGTTTTACGAGTTTTTAAAATTTAATGATTTTTTTTATTAAAAAATAACTTTTTTAAAAGAACATACAATCTTAAGCTTGTTAAAATTAAATGCAAAAATATGTTTTGTAAATTGTTGTATATAGCATAACTTAAGGCCATCATAACTTTAACTAAAAAGTATACAAGCGCAAAAAGAAGTATAAAAAATAAGAAATGCAAATGATTTAAATAGTTTTATGCATAATCTTTTTTATTTCTATTTCATCTCTATATATTCCTCCTTCGTACGGCAAACCTGCTACATTTTTTTTTTCTTCCTATATTTCTGTTATGATTTCTGGCACTATTTTGCACATATAAAATATAGCGAAAACTAAAAAAGAACTAACTAGCAGCAAGAAGAAAATCTTAATAGTTAAAAAAAGTAAAATGCTCGAAGTTTTTATATAAAAAGATTTGTTTTTCTATTACGCTTCTTTTTATTATTTTTTTTTTTTTTTTTGTACAGTTTTAATTTTTTGTTTGCTACTTTTTAACGTTTGTTTTATATTTTCTATGAATTTTTCTATTTATGAATTTTTTATATTCTACCTGTACATTTCTTTGAATGTGTAATTTTAACAATAGTGCAACACTTTAAATGCCGGAAATTCTGGACAAGTACCTAGCTTTTGTTATTTTAGAGCAACCAACAAAGTTTGAAAGTTATTTTATACAGGGTGCATAACGAAGAATATCAAGTAACAGTAAATCATTTTGGTAAATCTGCTTCTATTTAAACATGCCATTGAAAAATTTATTATGCACTAAATGATGCAAAATAAACCAACTTTATTCTATGTTCAACATAATTTACCACCCTGTCAGAAAATTCACACATATATGTGTCAGTGAAATAGTATCTAAAAAAAAACATTCTATATAAAAACATTCTAGAAAATAATGGCATGTTTTCAGTTAGCAGTGTATATAAATCTCTATATGTTTTTGAAAGCGCATTAACTAGAGTATCCCAAGAAAATCTTTTTTCGTGATTCTTATGTAGGAAGACTCAAACGATACATATTGATGAGCAGAACAAAGGAAACAAAATTTTAAAAATTATCTTTAGTTCCCTGGCAGCGATTGAAAATAACGAGTGCAGTACATTTTTCCAAAAAAAATTTAATTTACTTCTAGCAAAAAAAAATAATATTAATTTTTTCCCGTGGGATTTTAACCATAACAAAACAAGTTTTCAAAGTTCTGCTCGTCACAGAAGTTTTTTAAAAGTGCCAATCTTTATGTCAAATTTCATGAAGATTGATACATAATTGACCATAGCTCCCATATAAGACTCTACTCCTAAAATCGTTTTAACGTGCATAAATCACATATACATATTAGTGTTTTATATAAATATAAATCTCAGTGACAAATTTTACAAGGATCGCTCCATAATTTACCATATCTCCCATATTTCGGGAATCACCCTAAAGTGTATAAATTCATATAAATGTTAGTATTAAGATAATATTCTGTATTCGTATATTTTATTTTACACTTAGTGAAAGTATCGGTCCAGAATTGTCCACATATCTAATATAAGACCCTTCCTTAAATTTTGATGTACATACACGATGGTGTGAGGTATCATATGGTCGGGCTTGGCCGACTATATCTTTCTTACTTGTTTTATGTATATATATATATATATATATATATATATATATATATATATATATATTTATATCGACCTAAAATTACGAATTTTTTATACACATTTGGACACAAAACTCGAAACTTTTTTCTGGACCAAATGTATCAGATCCATGATTTTTCAATGATTTTTCAATAGCTGAACAGTGTTACAGCGTCGAATATTTTTGAAAACAAATTTATTACTTCTAATCGGTTGGTTGGATTTACATCAAATTTCACACATGTTTTAATTAATTTTCAATTATTTTTCTGTGTTTATAGTACTTGTTATCTGTGACAGTAAAATTTGTTCTTTTTACTCGTAATATTCTGACTTAAAATAATGGATTAAAAACACATTAAATACTTCTTCTTACCAAAAGTAACGACTTAATTTAATATATGACATACAATTTCAAATTCTTCAAATTCGCAAACTTTGGAGTTAAAAAATTTTGACACTTTTAATGGCACATCAATTCTATTTTGTACCAATATTAACTGGTTTAACGAAACAGAAATCTGTTTGCGTGAATGACTTTTCTCGAACGGCTTCAGTGTTATGGCGGCTTAAGACAAAAAGGTACAAAAAAATGCCAAAATTTTATTTTCAGCAATATTTAAAAATTACCACATGTATATTACCTACATCAATATGTCTACAACACGAATTAAAGGTGATACTATATAGTTGATATCAGATTTCATTAAAAAAATTTTAATCAACAAAATTCTAATTTTATAAAATTTATTAATATGTTTTTAATGTATAACAATCAAAAAATTTTTTTTTAATAATATTAATTGAAAAGCTGAAAAATTCCATTTTAAGTCCGATATTAAAAATAAATGCACATATGAAACTTATACAAAATAAACTAAATGAAGATCGATATATTTTATAATTGAGAAAATATTCGGGACCATAATTCTGATTTAACCTACTTATAGAATATCGAATAAAATAAAAAGTGTACATAATTTTTTTTATTTTTTTTTAATTACATTTAATACACTGCTGTATTTTTCACATCTTCAAATGATGTTAATAAATAAAAAGTTACTAATATTATTAATATAATTATAAATACAAATTTTCAGGATAAAAATATAAATGTTAAAATTTTAAAAATTTCATTAAAGTGCATTAAGCTATAATAACAGCAACAAGATTTGTACACACAGATCTCTCAAGATGTCTTTACAATTTTCAGATTCAAAATCACTTGTTTTTGGACTCGATACAGATAAATAATTTATTTTTTTATTAATTAAAATTATAACGGAATCGGCAGGTTATATATGGAAATAACTAGACTAAAATCTTGAAATAGTTGAAATTTCAAATGCTCAAATAACTTGAAAACTATATAAAACAAACAGCACATGCAATTATTCGTAGGTCTTATCAAGGGCATTTATCAATCGGATAAAGAACAGAAATTTGTCTAAATTGTTTATGTCAGAGGTATCCTACATTGAGCCGCCATCGCTTCGCTCTTGAGGTATCTGTGGACCCCCTTCCAAACTAAAAATTTTACGCTCCTCTGCAACTCTTATAGGATATTTTGTGTAAGTCTAACCAATTCTAAAATTAGTTTTTAATAAATATATTTTTCAAAAATCTTTAAAAAGGGTAAAATTTGCAGATATATATTCATTTCCAAATTCCTGATACATTTCGGAACTCTGATAGTTTGCAAAATCTACTTTTAATATACAAATAATAATTCTATACTGAATTAAAATCAAAATTTAATATTTTCACATTTTTATAAGAGTCAGTAATGCAATGTTTTTTGTTAAGTAATTTTCTTCAGAAGAATTGAATTTTTACAAAAAATCAGTGTTGCCAGTTTACCTCATTTAGGGCTAAATCTAGCCTTGTTATTTTTTGCTTAGCCTAACAATTATCCTTTTGGCTGCTAGCTTTTTTGATTCTTAAAATTGCCTTAAAAATGCTAAAATGTTAGTATTTTAACAAAAAGGAAAATAGTTTCTTATGTGCTATTACAAATTTTATTTTGAAAGAATCATCCGTTTAAACATTTTTGTATCTTTATTCACACGACAAACAGAGATTGTTTATATTTAATAAAAATTTTCGAAAAAAAATCCTTTACTAATTTTGTGGACCTACTAAAGCGATTATTGTAATTATTTTTTTAATATACATCATCAGTGTTGCCAGAAGTCGAGAAAAGAGAGGCTAAATTCAACTTTAAAAAAGGTCAAAAAGGCTAAATGTCCCAAAAAGGGTCCAGAAAAAAATTTAAACTTGTTCTTTAATTTAAAAACTTATATTTATCGTTATCATTAGTTTTTTTTTTATATTTCTTAAAGATATTGTAATAAATTTGTAAATAAAGATTAATTAAATACAAATAATATAGATTTTTTGTACGAGTAAATACATAAAAATTCTTAAATGAGAATTATTAATTAATTTTATTAAAAATAAAATTAGTGGTAAATAATAAGAAATTGTCTTCTTCGTTTTTGAAATAGTAACATTTTAGCCTTTTTAAGGCAATTTTAAGAATCAAAAAAGGTTAGAAAAAAGGCTAGAAACTAAAGCGAAAATTTTGAGGCTAAAAGCAAAATAGAAAGGCTGTACATCATTAATCATAGAAACTATTTATTTAACAAAAATTCTTTTAAAAGCAAAAAATCGCCAAAAGATTTAGAAATGCTGAATTCCGATTCGACTGATCATCTGTTGAAAGCAGGATAGGACTCAGAGGCTTGTTTGGTATTCGCATGAGTAAAATCGCCCACCTACCATATAAGGTGAAATTTTAAATTAGTGTGGCAGATCGTGGGTATAATAAATTTCACCAAGCCGAATATAACATTTTAACTTGTTCCTATTCAAATAGTCACACTAACTCAAATGCATGTGAATGTTTATCTTTTATACATAAATATTTACGAATGTATGTATGTATATATGTATGTATGTATGTATGTATGTATGTATGTGTATCTTCAGGTTTATATGGAAGTGTGACATTAGGCCAATTACTACACCTTTAGTTGGATACAAAAAGACGAAAGATGTATGTAAATAATTACATATTCAGCTTTTTGAGTCTTTTATTCTTTTAGGACATGACTACTAGTGTTGATGTTGTTATTGTTGTTGCACAAGCATAGAATGTTCAACATCATTCCTTGTTCAACACATTCTGTCACAATATGCACTCAGACTGTCAAGTGTATTCTAGTTTTTTTTTATACTTTACTAGCTTAACCCAGCGTGCTTCCCTAACCCTATTGATGTAATAAATAATACTTACTTTGCATAAGGGCTACTGCTTCCCCTTGGTCTACTTGTCCTACTACCAATTCAACTTCGAAATGTAAGAAATTAATTGCGACTAAAAATTTAAGACTTCCAGTATAATAGTTCTTCAGGTATTAAATAAGATTTACTTTCTACGAGTGCCATCACTTCTCTTAAACCTACTCGCCCTGAAATTCATAAAAAAATTATTCCAACAAAATCTTAAGACTTCAGTAATTAGAGTTCATGAGATAATTATTATTTGTTTTTCATTTGTGCTTGGCTTCCTATTTTCGTTGTGAATCTTAATGGGAAAATTATTCCCAAGTTTTAAGAATTTCTCTGCAATAATTCTTTGGATATGTTACAATTAATATTTGCTACCACTCTCCCTATACTTGTCCCCCTTTCTTCATCTCAATTGTGAATCTTAATAAGAAAATTATTCAACAAATTCTTGAGACTTTCACTGTTATAGGTCTTTAGATACGTAATAATTAAGATTTGCTATGTATGTAGGCTATAACTCCCCCATGACCTACCTTCTCCATGTTAATATCAACTTCGTAAGAAAACTATTCCCAAAAAATCGTAAGACTTTTGCTGTTACAGTACGTGAGATAATTAATATTTGCTTTATATGGGGTTTACCACTCCCTCAAGACCTCTCCATCCTATTTTCATTGTGAACCTTAATGGACAATTAATCCCACCAAATCTCTGCACAGTTCTTTAGATATGCTATAATTAATATTTTCTTAGTATGGGGCCAACTACTTCCCCAAGACTTGTCCACGCTTTCTTCATCTCAATTGTGACTATTAATAAGAAAATTCTTCCCACAAAATCTTAGGAATTTCTTTGCAATAGCTATTTACACAATAATTAAGATTTATTTTGTAGCGGGCTATCACTCCCTTTAGACTTTTCTGTCCTTTCTTCATCATAATTAAAATTTGTTTTGTATGCGGACTATCATTTCCCCCTGATCTACCCGTCCTATTTACACTGTGAATCTTAACGCGAAAATTATTTCCATCAAATCTTAAGAATTCCTCTTAAATAGTTCTTTATACATGCTGCAATTAATATTTGTATTGTATGGGTGCAACCAGTCCCCAATTGTATATCTTAATGAGAAAATCTTCCGCACAAAATTATAAGAATTTCTTTGAAATTGTTCTCTAGATATGCACTAATTAAGTTCTACTTTTGATCCCCACAGATTACTTCGATTTTTCTTCATCTCAATTGTGAATCTTAATAAAAAAAATTATCTAAACAAAAATTTTACGACTTACCTTGATACAGGTCTTTAGATATGTGTTAATTAATATTTTGCTATATATGGGAGCTAACACACCACCTTAATCTACGCGGCCCGTTTTTGTCTAAACTAATGAACTTTATAAGAAAAATGTTTCCACAAAATCTTAAGTCACAATACAGTTGTTCAGTTATATGGCAATTAATATTTGCTTTAAAAGGGAATACCATTCTCCTTGCTCCTATCGAAAAATAGGCTATTTTACTTATATATAATTTTTTTTTATTAAGATATATATATATATATATATATATATATGTATGTATATATATATATTTATATATATATATATATATATATATATATATATATATATATATATACAATACAGTTGTTCAGATATGTGGCAATTAATATTTGCTTTAAAAGGGGATAACATTCTCCTTGATTAGTGATCTAAAAACATTTAACTTTTTTCAAAAAAAAAAAAAAAAAAAAAAACTAGAAAACCCATGTACGTGAATGCAATAAAAATGAAAACGACTATTTTGTTCTGTTCGTTCTGTCACGTTATATTAAGATGTCCGATAATACATAATTAAATTTTATATTATACAGACAGGAAAAACGTAATAATGTACATATTTCTATTCAGAAATGAAAAAAACCCCTCAATATTGGAGTAAATATTTTTGTATAAAAATAATATTACTCTGCACATACGGAGACAATCTTCTAAATAGAGGATTTGTTCAGTTAGTTTTGTCCGA
Organism: Protocalliphora azurea; assembly: GCA_932274085.1. Taxonomy (NCBI): domain Eukaryota; kingdom Metazoa; phylum Arthropoda; class Insecta; order Diptera; family Calliphoridae; genus Protocalliphora; species Protocalliphora azurea. Next base: position 68,240,924 of record OW026523.1, on the reverse strand, counting down.
CATCAAATTATGTGTTTTCAAAACACACGTTTTTAAAAATTTAAAATTTTTAACTATAGAAAGCATTAACATTTGATATAACAAACAAATTTTATGTATTAAAATCTAATTTTTTCTCTCTTTTAACTAAAAGAGAATTATTGCCAATGTAAGCCACTTTATTTGATGTCAACAACGCCTTTAATTTGTTTATATATTACAAAAAAGATAGGGTTTCTACGAGGGAATTCCCTAAAATATTTTTTTTTAGAAATCAGTGGAAATTTTCATATGGAATCTTCGGGAATTATTTTTTCACTTTTAATTGATTTTTAAAACTTAAATGTACTATTCCTTTTGAAGTTGAAAATTTATGCTTTAAAATATAAAAATCACTAAAGCTTAGCTTTAAAGCTTCATCTTCAAAAGTCGAAACAAAACAAGTTGTTTCAAATTTTTACGTTTGTAGTAAATGGGAACAAATTTTAAAGGTACATTCTAATGTTTTACCCAAGTATGGAAAATTTATTAAATCTTTTATTTCCTAAAAAATATTTTACTTATAGGTGTTCTTTCCTCAGTGTACCAAATAAAAATTTTGGTATTTATTTCATAATAAAGAAATTATCCTATGAATACAGTTTTCAATCAAAAATTATGGATTAAAATTATTTATATACAATTCCAAGATGTTGTATCCGAATACGTATCATTGGCTTAAAAGTTTAGGAAATTTTTCATTTGTTTTTATTAGGAATAAATAACGCTATGTGCCAAACTGGAAAAAGTATCATGTGTTTTTGAAATGATCTAGTGTGGGCTGTTTATCTAGTTAAGTAGACAATTTTGTAACTTTTAGATTTTTGTACACTCTCAAAATCTGAAGTTATGGATAAAAATCGATTTTTACAACTTAAGACGAAAAAAATAATAAAAATAATAATAAAAAATAAAACGTAATTTTTTTTTAAGACGAGAATAGACTAGAATTAAGGTTTTCTAAATGTGCATAGTTTTTGACATTCCACGAACTTTTTCTGAAATATTGTTTAAAATATTTGCGAATTTTTTTTATTTATATTTAAATTTTTTGAACTTCCGCGGTATTTTTTGTACTATTTTCATATAAAATAGTACAAAACAAACCCTGGGTTTCAAACTCCCAATTCAAAGGGTTACCGACTTCAACATATAAAACACTATATGTAAAATATAAAGGTAAGCCAAGATCTTGTCTTATAAATATATTTCACATAAATATATTTCTCTGTTCACACTATAGCTCAGTAGACCTGACAGTCGCAAGGGTCGAATTAGTGCGAAACAGGAGTATCCTGATCGTTTCCAGCTATATGGCACATGACAATCCAGCCCTGCCAGACGAAGTGAAGGAGTTTCTGGCCTCTATAGAGGCTCAAGACGACATTATCCTTGGCTGTGATGCAAACTCAAGGCATACAATATGGGGCAGCACTGAAATCAACGACAGAGGTGAGTGTCTATTTGATTTCATTAATACAAACCACTTGAATCGTCGGCGGAATCTTTAGACATTTTACTTAATATTCATTTTCCTGGCTGTACAGATATTATAGACCGGGAGATGGGGCATATTAAATCCTCGCAAGGAATCGAGGATGACATAATATCCGTTCAGAAAATTTCATGGGCAATGTATAGCTTCTCTCCGTACAAATCTGCAGGGCCTGACGGTATTATACCATGAATGCTACAAAGTGCAAAGGTATACATCATACCCTGGTTACATAGAATCTTTAAACTCTGCCTAACCCTCAACTATGTTCCCCGGAATTGGAGGAGAGTAAAGGTAGTGTTCATTCCAAAAATCGGAAAAAGAAGTCATGAGAATGCAAAGGACCTCCGTCCGATTAGTTTCTCATCTTTTCAGCTGAAAACACTGGAGAGACTCGTTGATTTACATATAAGGCAGCGTCTAGAGGGTACAACTCGACTCACAGGAAGTCAACATGCCTACATTAAAGGTCGCTCCACGGAGACGGCTCTTCATGAGGTCGTAAGGGTCATCGAGCGATACATTGAATATAAACAATACGCTATGGCTACCTTTCTGGACATAGAAGGCGCCTTTACCAATGTCACGACTATGGCGATACAGAGAGCTCTGTACGAAGTATGAGTTGAGGATTATATCACCAACTGGCTGGTGTCAATGCTAGAGACAAGAATCGTCATTGCAAATTTAGGCAACAGTGTTAAGACCAAACAAGTTACGCGAGGAACTCCACAAGGAGGTGTGATTTCTCCGCTGTTGTGGCTTAGTATCATTAATACCATCCTGTTCAAATTGGAAGACAAGGGAGTGAAAGTTGTGGTTTAGCGGACGATGTGGTGATACTAGTATCAGGACTGTTTCTGAACGTGATAAGTGATATCATGTCAACTGCTCTGACTACACTCAGTGACTGGGACAAAGAATGTGGACTAGGAGTGAATCCGGGCAAAACAGAGCTGGTACTTTTCACCACAAAGACCAAGATTCCGAGCTTCAGACTACCACGGTTAGAAAACTGTGAACTCACCTTGTCGGACAATGCAAAATACTTGGGCATTATTTTGGACTCTAAGCTTTCATGGAAACTGAACATTCGACATAGGGTTAGTAAGACTACGGTAGCATACTACATCTGTAGAAAGATGTTCAGTGTGAAATGGGGTTTGAGTCCAAAATTGACAAAATGGCTATACACTGCAATAGTACGGCCCATTCTTGTATATGGATCTCTTGTGTGGTGGACCGCTACTAGTAAGAGATATGTGGTGGATCAACTTTACAGGATACAAAGATCCGCTTCCATTGGCATTGCAGGTGCATTACATACTAGTCCATCAGAAGCTCTGAACACTATATTGCACCTAACACCTATAGACCTATACATAACTGAATCATCAGTTAATATTGAGAAAAGATTATCTGCAACGAAAAGCTGGAGATCAAGAACGTATGGGCACGCGAGGATATTAAATTTAATACCCCCGCAATTCTATCAATTTACCGACTATATGATTCCCCAGATGGACTTCGGAAATACTATTAAAGTCCTATTCCCCACCAGGAGTGAATGGAGAAGGGGTAATCTTCTTGAACAATATGGAACTAGGATATACACTGACGGCTCAAAGATGAACTGCGGTGTCGGCTCTGGTGTCTTCTCTAATGATCTTGGAATTAGACACTCATGTAGACTCCCTGACGAGGCAAGCGTATTCCACGCGGAAATACTAGCGGTCAGGGAAGCGTGTAAACTAATTCGCGATAGAAATATTCAAGGGAATATTGGTTTATTTTTCGACAATCAAGCGGCAATACTATCGCTCAAATCACCGAAAACTACCTCTATTCTAGTCAGACAGTGTAAAGAGAACTGCTTGGGCTAAGTCGACTGTATGACATTACTATAGTCTGGGTCCTGCGCATAGGCACTACTATGGTAATGAACAGGCAGACGAATTAGCACGGGTAGGCTCTGCTATGAATGCTTCCTTATCGGTTTCTGTCGCAATCCCGTTAGGAACAGTCAAAAGCAGAATCCAAAAACACTTTCTAGAAAAGGCGGAAAATAGATGGCGAAATCTGGACAAATGTAGAGTCGCGAAAGAAACGTGGCCTACCTACAACGAGAAACGCTCAATGCAACTCATTGGCTACAAACGCAAAGACATCTCGAGACTAATAGTTTACAGGTCACTGGACGATCGGAAAACATGAAAGCAGACTTGGTCTCCCTTACAATGAATATTGTCGTAGTTGAGGCAATCGCGGGAAGGAGGAGACAGTTTTTCATCTTCTATGTGAATGCTCAGCCTTGAACGCGAACAGACATAAATTTCTGGGAGGGCACCAATTAGACAACCTCTGTCAGATATCTGACACTAGACTCCGTGACATCATTAAATATCTCAATGCTACAGGCTGGATCTAATTAATTTATGTTCTCGTTGTTCTTCCCTACATTTCTATCTCATTACAGTCTCAATACAACTCATTCACCTGGCGAGTAGTGTGGTTCCATCAAAACGGATTCTAATGAGTCTAATTGATTGCCCGTAAGGTTACGGGCTACCACGTAAACCAACCAACCAACTATATATATATATATATATATATATATATATATATATAGATAACTTAGACATTTATACTATTTTTCATATTTCATGTTATATTCGAATAAGTACTTCGTTTGAACAAGTTAAATACATTATAATTTTATCAATTTTTAATTTTCATTGCAAAGTGTTCTCTGTTTTGATACCTAATTAATGAATATAAAGTCATATTCAGGATGTCATGTAAAATTGATATTTTGGATGTTCGTTTTAATTCACTAGTTTAAAAAAAATTAATATAATATTATGCATATGCAGGAATCATTTCAGAACTTTTTCGAAAATCATTACTTCCACATTATTTACAGTTATATTTCAGAAGTTTCTAATTAAATGTCAGAATTTTCTAATTATATTTCAGAAACTTCATTGTTTTTTATAAATGGTTCCTGAATCGATCGCTGATGCTACTATAGAACTAGTTATGAATATGACAATTTCAAACAAAATTTATTGATTAAAAACTATTTCTAAAACCGTTCCATATAATGGGTACTAGTTCCGCGGATAACAACGACAATGTATAACGACGTAACGACAATGTATATCGATTATAGACTATTTCCTTACGTTCGGGAACTAGTTGTAGAAATAATACATTTTTTGCTGGTTAACATTATATTATTGTTTTAAACGAGTTTTTTTATTAATAAGTATTTGTAAAAACAAGAAGCGATTCTCAACGTTTTAAAGCAGAAAAATCATTTAAATTGCTTTTTAATAATATCTCTGGATGTTGTTTACACTATTATGTATGTGCAAAGAAATGCATACTTTTTTATATTTTTGAAAGTAAAAAAGCCTTAAAAAGGGCTTCTATATATTTAAATATGGCCTATCTTAGAAAACAAATTCAAATGAAGATGAAATTGAGAAAATTTCTGAATACCAATTTCCCAAAAGAACTCTTAGAACTTTGATTTATTTAAACTGGAAGCTAATACAAAAATAAACTTATTTACTTTATAGTTTGGATAATTTAAAAAAGAAATCCACTAATTTAACATTCTGTCAAATTTCGATTACAAGTCATTTTCAATTAAATTTCATTAAGATTTTGTAATGTATATAGGCTTTTAATTTGTGGACCTAGAATATCAAAAATTATGTTTATAGCCCAATATTAATATGTAATATTTGGTCTAACTCGTTTACTTTCAGTTTTATTACAATTCCCGGGAAAAGCTAAATTTATTTTTCATTTTCCCGGGAACTGAAAATTTACGGGAAATTAGAAACCCTAAAAAAGTTAATTCGCTAAACACGTAATGTAATTTAAAACAGAAAAGTTCAAGGATAAGCATTCTTTTTTTATATTTCATACAAAGGGTATGGAAAAAATTATGGAAATTTAAAATTTTTAAGATTTTGTTTAATATTTGTTCAAGTACATTTGTCTTTTGTTGCAAATTTCTTAAATTTGTGATTATATTCGGGTGTGGGTGTACTAAATGTTTTGTTATTTCCTTTTAGCAAACAAACATAGTAGTCTTTTTTATAAATATTCTCTAACATCATTTATTTTCTTTATATATTCTCTATAGACTCATCTCATCTTAACCTTTTTTGCCTTTCATGTATTAGCTCAACTTTTTGACTTCACGTGGAGGACATTTCGTTTTCGTTATTATATATAGCATCTAAATTTTCGTTATATTATCGATTGATACTTGTGTTTGTTGGTTTGTTACTTTTTCCTACTAACGAAAATAATGCAATGAATCGTTTTGTAAAGGTTAAAAGAGAAATAAAATAAAATTTTTATTTTCATTTACTTTTATCAAAACAAAATTAAATAAACGGAAATAAAGATAAAAAAATTTAATGATGTAAACGAAAGTTCAGTAGTTTGCAAATCTATATTTTTGGTTATGGATCAGGGATGTGAAATGGCTTTTGTACTAACTATACAAAAATATTCTTTTTCGATAATGATGGTAAATTTGTTGAGTCTTGTGCAATAATTTGTTGAGTTCATATCTTGTATGCGAATTAAACTCGACATAATAAAAAAAAAATATTACTTTTTTTATTATAATTATGTTTTGGCAAAATGCTTTCGCTAACAAATGTAAAATACACAAAATTATAACAATAAATCTCGAAATTTCTAGAAGCAAAAGCTCAATTAGTCCATTTAACATCAAGTATATTTTAGACCAGAAATAGTAAATTTTTACAGCCGTATTCAAAAAAAAAATAAATAAATAAAAAAATAAAATAAAATAATAATAATAATAATAATAATAATAATAATAATAATAATGTAAAGCACGAACCAGCTAATACACATTTTATACTTTAAAGTCTTTATTACGAAAATCTTATTCAAAAAAATGTTTACAGTCTATATTAACTAACAAAATGTTTTTTTTATTATGTCGGCGAACCTTATCAGTTTCTTTCTTATTTATTTATTTTTATTTATTTATTTAATAATTACAATACAGTTACAAATTATATTCTAATTCTAACCGGGCGGAGTAACGAAGACCTTAGCTCGTTGTTGTGAAACAGACCAGAGTCTCTGGTGGGAATCGAACCCTCAACCCCCAGACTGACAGACTATGCCTACTACCAACTAGGCCATCGGGGCATCCGAGTCTTTTGCTGATTTATATTATGTAAAAATGAAATACTTTTATTTAATTTTTTGTTTTGTTTACATTACTTTTGTTGAAATTATGTTAAAATTTAACTATTTTATTCATTTTTTCTGTTAAAATGCGTAATTTTTCACCCAAAGTTGATACATTAGATTAATGGCACCTTAACCTAAAACTTGTGCATATAAATTTGGAATTATGTGGAAACAGCAAACAACAAAAAAGTCGAACATATGTATGTGATTGTGGTGAACATTTGGTTGACATGCGGGCAGCTGGAATGTTGATATTTTAATCCAAAAGAGGAAAAATAAATTTTTTCGTGTTTACGATTATGATTTGATTACAAAATAGCTTAAATTGTAAATATGTGCAGAAAATATTATCCTGTCCCTGAACTCAGTTTATATATCTTTAAATAGCTGTGTTGGGGCAATTGTTTAATTTCGTAACGAATATTAGGGTCTGATTTTGTAAAACGAAACGTTACTTCGTTTCGATAATTTGTATTGAAAACAAAAAATTTATTTTAATTTATTTTCGTTTCGTTTTACAAAGTAAGGCTAGTAATATCCGAAAATTAAAAAATATGACCTTTTGTCAAATACGCATGAACGCAAAAACAAATAAATAAATAAATAGATAAAATTCTTTAAATATATGTGTAACGGAGTATCTAACCTACTTTAAAATATTTAAAGTTAACAATGGTTTACTAAAGGTGCATTAAGGGTATCATCGTGTTTGAATATAACTTTTTTTCTTAAAAACTTAATAAGTTTTATTGAATAATGCTAATAGCCTTTATTCCTTTACATATTCTACTGTTCTATGTTGAATATTCATTAACATTTTGTTTTTTTGGAAAAAAAATTTTAAAGAGAAGAATTTAATTAATTTTTCTCAAAATTCTATATTCCAGAACCTTATCTTATCAAGCCATTTAAGCATTTTGTTATCAAAGTTCATCTTAGATTTTAAAATATCGCAAAATTTTTTGTATTTTTTTTTATTCCTGTCATTTCATTGTTTCCTGGTAGTTGTCTTCCAATCACACCTCCCATAAAAAAAAATTTAATGAGTTATGATGATAAGTTTCATATTTATAATACTTTTAGAACAGCACAATATAATTTAGAATTTCTTTTAATTTTTTTAGATCTTATAAGCGTATTTATGTAAACAACTAATTGATTTGAAAATTAGTGATACGCCTTTTCCATATTAAGCCATCGATATGTAGATATAACAATTTTTATAACTAATATTTGCTGAACTACCTCAAATTTATCGAGAACAATTTGTTCAAAAATTAAAGTGTTTATCTTAGTTGAACTAAATGTATTTATCCATAATTAAATTACATTCCCAAATTAATGTACATTTTATAAAATATTAAGGTTAACTTACGGAGGGATTTTTAATTACTAATAAAATAATTTTTAACTTTCTTAATTCAGCCCCATTGTTTCACCATTGTTTAATATTTCAAAAATAGTTTATGTTGCTACTTAAAATAAGATCATATCAGATTTAGCAAATGAGTTGTGGTAGTAACAAGGTACCAACTAATATAATTATGTAATAAAAAAAAAAAAAAAAAAATTGTACCATGTTTGCCATCCATATTAAGGATAAGTACTACAAAAATGTTCAGCACTACTTCAAACAACAACTGAGGTTTAACCGGCCTAACTAACATTAAAAGAAAGTATGTGGAAACAGAAAATGATGAGCTAATATAAATTCATAAAGCAGAAATTTCTGAATTAATATTATATGCCATTTAAACCAAACAAAAAATTGTAGTTTTTGGCTTTAGTTGGTTTTTGAATAAAAAGCTACATAAATTTGTTTGAGTTTTCCATACAAATCAAAAAACATTTTAAATGATTTATTAAAAATTGTTAAAATATGTTTTAATATTGAAACTATGTATTCTTTGATTGAAGAAATAGCAAATAGAGCGGAAATAAAAAATATCCAAGAAAAGTGAATGTCAACAAAAACTACATTGGGAAGAAATAAGAAATAATAATATGTAAACGTTGTAGTTTTTGAAATTTTGTTTTTCAAAAACCAATTAGTTTTTGCTTTGATATAAACGGCATATTAAACGTTTTGTAACTAAACGTACTTTTAATAACATTAAAAAAAAACTAGCACTGTCTTTACCTATTTTTCGGTTACAGTAGCTATAAGTTAGGATGCAGATTTACATCAAAGATCGGAGCCCATAGCACACCAGAGCCGAGTGTTTTTGGCTTTTTCACATACACAACACGAAGATTAATGAAGCTAAACAATTGTGAGCAGAAAAAAAACAAACAATCATTTAGTTTCGTTCCAGCTTGCAACAAGGTAGGTTTATAAAAAAACATAACAAAGAGCTTAAAGAATATTATTTTACTATTATTATGCTAGGTATAACAAACATATTCACAACAAAGAACGTAAGCAAGCCAAATTCACTAACACATTCTCATTTTTACATCCTCTGTTTTTGTCTATCGCTGATTTGCATGTCTTTCTTTTCTCGCACGATAAATTGTCAATACTCAGCATATTGATGGCTATGCTCAGACAGATGAAACATTCCAATAAAATATTGGGGTGATTCCATATCAAAGCGTACAGAAAATAGCCATTTCCAGATTTGATATCTCCGATTTCAATGAAATTCACTACAGACATTGGTTATTGGAAGTATTTCTTAAATCATTAACTTTTAGAATCAGAGTCCCTTATGGTCCACAAACATTCTATTTTGTAAAACGAATAACATAAACTTCACAAAGGTGTGCCAGTTTAATTGCTAATACTTCTAAAATGTACATAATTTTAGTTTCATGTTGAAGACAATTATATTAACTTTATAACGATATATCTTTAGTTAAAGGAGTGTCGAACATGAAATTTTGCACGAGTATGGAGAAGAGTTACGTTAGCATTATATAAGTTTTTGAGAATTTTAAAATGATTGCTTTTGGATTAATTTTTATAAGTCTAATTTTGACCTTTGTATTTTCGAAATAAATTAACTTAATACATTTAATTTTAAAGGCACCATTTTTATCTTTAAAACGATACTAAAATTAATTTTATTTTTTTTTAATTTTATTGTGTACAGAACTACCATATCAAAAACAAAATTAAAAAAAATTCGCCAAAAAGGGAGATTTTTTAAAGAGGTTAACTGCTTCAATACCTGAAAAACTACTTAAAATTTGTTTATTTGATAAAAAAAAAACAAAAGTTAATGTACACTGCCTGCCACTTGAATAAGGAATCACATTTTTTTAACTTCAATTAACTATATCTCCTAAACTAAAGTCCAGAAAAAATTAATTTTTTGCGCAACCAAATTTCAAGGTGTTGGCTTTGGTTTTCTGAAGAAATAAAAAATATACATATTTTTTTATACTAAAATTATGTATTAATTTAAAGAATTGTATTTCTGTGAAACTTTTTCGTGTGTCATTTGAATAAGGAATAGTTTAAAACTAAACACACTGTAATTTATTTTTAAATTTTAGGTTATAAAAATGAAAGTTATTATCTTCTAGCATTCAATTAGTAATGAGTACTGCCACCATTTTTAGAAATAACCTCAAAAATGAGATTTGGCATCGACTTGTAAAATGACTCTAAGTAATTTAGCGATATTGAACTCCATGCTTCCATTATTGTATCCTTTAAGGATTCTGTCGTCTAAAATTGTTTTCCTCCTTCATAAACTTTTCTTGCAAGCCAACCCCAGACATTTTCCATTAGATTCAGGTCTGGTGAATATGGGGGCCAATCCAAAAGTTGAACATCTTGTTGATTAATTGATTGTTTTACTGCTCTGGCGGTATGGATCGGAGCGTTGTCGTGTTGATAGGTCCAAGGTATGGGTCCAAAGAAATCATTAAATTTTGGAAATGCTTCCTCCAGCATGTTTTTGTAAGTCGTTGCAGTCATTTTGTTGGATACAAAAACCAATTCTATGGTACCATAATACGAAATGGCACCCCATACCATTATTCCGCCCTCTCGGCTGTGTCTGCGGCTCAAAAATAATTCATCCTTATTTAGGTCGTGGAAGTAATAGTTACACCCGTCGGGACCATCAATATTAAACAACTTTAAACCATTTGTCGGACCATGTCGTTGTATTTTTGGCAAACTATATACGTTGTGACTTGCGTTTTTCATTAAGTGGTGGTTTTTTTGCAGCTTTCGTCGGACTATGTATGGGCACGACTCTAAAATACGGTATACTGTTCTTAGACTGGCACTAACTCCACTTTTTTTACGTATTTTTAATACCAGCATGGCAGAAATTGATAAAATTCTAGGAATTTTTCGTCTTCCTTTTGGAGTTGTTGCCATTTTCTTCCGCCCTTTCATGTTCTTTCCATATCTTTCCACGTTATTTAATTAATTGTACACAACTGTCTTTCCTCTATTAATGTTGTTGGCTATTTGGACCGGATTCTGACCCTGAGATTTCAAAATCAAAATTTTTTTTCAGAGTTATTAGAAGCCTTACCACGTCCCATTTTCTATAAAAACTATTTAAAAATTATCCAATTAAAAATTCTCTAGCCGTTTATATTGAAAGAAATTCAAATCATAGCCTTCTTGATTAATACTAAAAGAATTCCTTATTCAAGTGACACACGAAATAGTACCACAGAAATACATGTCTTTAAATAAATGCATAATTTTAGTATAACAAAATATGCATATTTTTTATTTCTTCAGGAAACTAAAGCCAACACTTTGAAATTTAGTTGCGCACTAAATTATTTTTTTCTGAACTTTATTTTAGGAGATATACTTAATTAAAGTTAAACAAATATGATCCCTTATTCAAGTGGCAGCCAGTGTATGTTAAGAAAAACTTATAAATCCAATTTTATTAATAACAGAAAATTTATTGAAAATCTTTATTATTATTATTATTATTATTATTATTATTATTATATTATTATTATTATTATTATTATTATTATTATTATTATCATTATTATTATTATTATTATTATTATTATTATTAATATTTTTATTATTATTATTATTATTATTATTATTATTATTATTAGTATTATGATTATTATAGTTATTATTATTATTTCAAAATTGTTAAAACTTTCTACAGATAATTTTTTAGTAACATTTTGTGCTGCAGTATTTTAGTTAATATTTTTTTATATTGAAAAAACTCATAACTTCTATTTAACAACTATTGGTACCAGTAACGCTGATTATGTATAGTTTAGAAGTTATTATTAATTAGATTATATTTTGGTCCATAACTTCCAAACTAGAAATTTTGAAATTTAACACGAGTAGGAAAATTTCAAAAATACTGGTTTGATTTTTATTACCAACTTCGACCTTTGAAATTTTTATATAAATAAACTTTATACATATTGTTATAAAGATAATATCTTTATCTCTAATATTAAAAACTTTTATTTTTGTACAGTAATGGTTAATGACTGTAAAAGTTAATAATTTGAGAAATAATTCCAATAACCAATATTTGTACTGAATTTAATTGAAATTAATTCAAATCATTTTGCTGAATTATTGGAAAACTCGGAAATGTAATTTATATATCTAAAACACTTGTTTGTGTTAAATGGGCCTTATGGGAACTATGGTCAGTTGTGGACCAATCCTAATGCATTAATTTCTGATTGCACACTTAAATATTTGCGTCAGACATAATTACAATACTAACATTTAGATGGGATTTATATACGGTAAAACGAAGCCTATGTCGTATTGTTTCTGAAACAACAACACTGCTAATAATTGATGGTAATATAATTACACTAAAAAATTATGTAGATAAATTCAAGTAAAAAATCATTACAAATGAATAAAATTTCATTAAGAAAATGGAATGCTTTCATTTCGTTTGAAACAAACGATTTTTTCTATTATTTTTTAATGATAATTTTTTAACTAACAACATGTTCTGTAATAATAAATGATTTTTTACTTTTTTTTTAACTTACTCATTATAATATAATGCTCTGTTAGTTGTTTTTAACGGTCACATTTAAAACTACTGATTTTTTAATTTATTTTTACCTACAATAGATTTCCTACCAAAACATTAATCATCCCTATGTTTACTTTTTTTTTGCAGTTTTGTTAATAATAATAATTAAAAAAAAAGAAATTAAAAAAAAGAAAAATATATATATATTTGTAAAAAAAAGTAAATATAGGGATGATTAATTTTACCTACACTTAAATCTAAAGCTTCATAATGTTTTCAGATCAACAACTTTCAATTTTCAATTACACTGGAAATGCAAAACAAAAACAATTTTTATTTTAATTTTAGTGGACAATAAAAGCTTTGTATGAATTTTCCATGAATTATTTTCATTAGGTAAATAAAATGTTTTCAATAAGAATAATTTACACAATAGATTTTGAGAGAGAAAAAATTAAAAAAATTAATAAATAAACACAGTTTTTGTCGAAATTTAATTTCAGAACAATATGTATAAAAAGCTAAAATATAATTTTCTTGGTAAAATAAGAACATTTTCATTATATTTTAATATTACTGCAAACTTTTTTAACAAGTGACAATCAGTTAATATAAAGATTTTTTGAGTATGAGGAAGTACAACTCTTCAGCTATATGGGATTTATAATAACCTAGGGTGGCAAATAATATATCGCATGCTACTAAGTAAGACTCGGATATTTAACTGCATCGTACAATCAATCTTAATATATGGATGTACGACATGGAGCTACACAAGGCTGCAAATGAATAAAATTCAGAGCTTTATAAGCCTATATGTAGAACAAATATTGCGAATCTTCTGGCCGAAAGGCACCGTGTGCACTACACTCAGGCAAATAACAAATTGTAAACCAAATGAACTGTAAATCAGAAGTCGTAAATGAACCTGGATTGGTCATATACTTAGACGACCAATTACAGAAGTTAGTAGAACTGCGTTCGATTGGAAACCTCAAGGTCAACGACACCAGGATCGAACTCATGACACATGGATCCGGTGCACTGTGAAGAAAGTCGATCAGCCAATAACTCTTGGAGACAAATTAAAGCTCCTGCCAATGACAGAAGTAGATGGAGTACTTTTATTAACGCCCTGTCTTAGTTCTTCATGTTTTTTTATTAAAACTTTTATTGTATTTGAATAAATAAAAGACATAATTATATTCACTACTATGCATAATGTAAGCAAAAAAAGGGGTTATTCTAAAAGCTGAATTTTTTTAAGCACATATTCAATTTTTAACAAAAACATTTTTATAAAACTGCTAGCATAAGGACTGTGCACGAAAAGGTCTATGCACACTTTAACTTTCATTATATATGAAAAAATTAGTACCGTTAACTTGTTTAGCTTTTTTATTATTGTAAATATTGCAATACCATAAGTAGTTTTTTTTTTAATGAAAATTAAAAAAAAAATCACGCAAACGCATAATTCAAATTTATAATCATAATTCAATTTTATAACAACTACTAGAAGTGCTGGTAACTTGGGAAATTCAGTTTTTTGAGTCACAAAAAATACAAAAAGTTCATGATCACCGAAAATAATCTTGGTAACCGAAGAAAAAATTGATTTAGAGTCTGTAGGATATACTCTAATAAATTTTAATGTAAATTTATTCTTTTTATGGTAGGTAATTTGGCTCCTACTTTAATTAGAGTAAAAATACATATTGTGTTTAATATAAAATATATACGCATTTTGTGTTTAAAAAAGTTATTAAACAAAACGTTCTTGTGTGTAGAATTGCAACTAAACTATCTGGAAATATATATAAAAGAAGTACATGTATATGCATTCAATATTTTTTTATCTTAAACAAATAATGGAATTAAAAATAAATTTATTCAATGTTTTATTAATATTGAAAAAGTTTTATTAAAACTAAATAATAATTCAACAAAGAATATACAATTTGACACCACTATTTCATAGAGAATTTTGAAATCCAATAATTTTTTTCCATATATTTCGGACAAGCATTCCTTTGGACTTTAGTTGTAAATGTATTTAGTGTTTGAAAGAATCGATCATTGTAAGCAATCTCTCCTAAGAATTTTTTCATAAAGTTGAATGCTAATTTTATTTTGAATGTTTCAAATGTTTTCTTCTCGTTTGTTTAGAACTTTTAATAATAGACCGATTTTTCAAAATTTCTCTAGCCAAATTATATTGTTTTCTTTTAATAATTTTTATTTTTTATTTTTATTTATTATTTTTTTTTTTTTTTTTTCTACCGACATGAAAATATTATTTCGATAAATATATTTGAATGTTTGTTTTTTTATAAATAAAGTTTTGGCAATTTCTTTATTATTTTTTTTTTTTTATAAAAAAGAAATGAACATTTTGTGTCTAAGAAATAAATTTTACCCACAGATTATTTAATTATAAAATTTTAATGTTTAATTTACTGTAAACATGTTTACCAACATTTTAATTACCTCTTTATGTATACTTTTGCAGATAAAGCTATATGATTTTTAGTAATTTTACATTTACAACAATGCTTTATTTTTCCTTTATAAGATACAGCACTATTGAAAGCCTAGAAAATAATTTTCATGGAGCACTTAAACTTTATAATAAAATCTGATAGAAAGTGAGTTTACTTTAATTTTCACCAATAAAGAAAACGAAAAAATAAATACATAACACATTTTTTTCGATTTTAATTCGTTTCGTTTTCGAAATCGATTTCTATAACATACCTGATAGTAGTGATTTTTAATGCTTTTTTAAAGTAAGAATCTGAATATTAATATAAAATTTCTACATTCAGGAATGTGGCCACTATTGAGGTCCAAATAGAAGGCAAAAATTACTAAGACTATTTTTATTTTTTCAAAACTAAGAATGTTGTCTAAATGCTGATCAAAAGGACGTACTAACGAACCTTTGCCCTCCATAACAAATTACAATTTTAACAGAGAATGCTGTCTAATATAAGTGCCGTCAGAAAAGATTCCTTCCTATCATTAGACAATACAACGAATTTTGTATGTATCTGGTCTGATCTCTTTTCTCATTATTACCACAAAAAAGTAGCTGAGTATTATCAAACAAATGGTGGTGCTATGTACCAAAGGAGGGCAATCAACTAAACCATCCAGAACTCTTTCAATTTTAGACATATTGAGTTCGATTTTAAAAATATCGAATACTTAAAGCTGTGGAGGGTATTCCAGAAAATATTAAATATTTTATTAAAAACAAATAAAAAATTGATTTTTTTTTTTTAAATTTAGAACTTGAATATACCAGCCTTTAACAAAAATCATTTTAATGAGATTGTTTTATTTTTATAAGCTAAATTGTTGCACTATGCGCAGTTATTATTTGTGTATTGAAAAAAATTGTAAAACTCCGTATGTTCTCTGTATAAAAGCAACAAAAGCAACAAAATTTCCAAATGTAAAAAATGCGGCAAATTTTTAATTTTTTGGGATTTTTGTATTACTTCTACCTCTTTTCATTATTTTGTCTTTTCAAGAGACTCAAAACAAGTAATAGACACTTTTTTTCGAAAAACACTTTTGGTTCTTTGCTGACTACATGAATGATATTCAACATAATATTATCTTAAATTACTCAATGCAACAAGAAAAAATGCCTGAATAAATCCATTGTAAAATGAAAGCGTACCAAACCCCAAATGGTTTTTAATTTTAATCATTTTTCAATACGATTCGAAATAAATTACGATTAAATATTGTTTACTTTATTCATCTTGACCTTATATATAACTACTTAACTGATAAAAATAAAACAAGGCACATGTGTATATCTTTGACGGAAGTACTAACTGTAGCAAAAATGATTTTTACTGAAAGTGAGCTAAAAACTGAACGTGGCATCCAAATTAATTTGTAGTCCATAGTTTCAATAAATAATATTGGATATATGTGTTTGATTTGAGCTTTCAAAAAAAAAAAAAAAAATATATAATATAATAATAAAAAGATAAATCGGTTGAATAATGAATAGTAATTCTACAACCAAACAGTTTTTAAAATAAAATATATATAAATATATAATAACGATTTTTGCGACATATTATTGCGTAGAATGTTATTATTGTTGGGGCAAATATACTGCAATGTCTTTTTTTTCTGCATGTACGTAAATACTTAATTACTTCTTATGTGTAAGCAGTTTAAGAACTACATCCTAATTGCTCAATTAACTCTCATAGATTGGTAAAAATAACATGATGATTAAAAAGAAAAAACTACACTGTCGGAAAATATGAAGTGCGATTTCCTACTCTTACTATTTACTTCATAATAATTCTTGAATTCTTGATTCATTATGGAATACTTTTTTTGGTACCCAGGTATTTGTCGTCTTATATTATTTATTTAGTAAACAAAATAAGTTTTTGAATTATCTGCTTTTCGTGATTGGAGGAAAAATGTTGTGTTGGAGATGGATTTTGTGAGACAAAATAAAGTGAAATTTTACTAAATTTTTAATTTGGTTTCCAATTTTCCATTTTTTTGTTACAAGACGGAAGATAAGTACTCTAAAAATGTTTCATTGCGGTATTCTATTTATTAAATTCTATTCAAATTATTACATGTGATAATTAAGGATAGATTTGACCATATTATTGTGAAGTCTTCGACCACAATACAGAAATGTTTCTTGATTTCAGATCGGGAAACGAAGAGAAATTAATATATTTGTATTTAAAATGCAAAATTTTAAAATATGAAACTAAAAATCCATTTCGTTATACAAAATAGCAGTTTAGAATGAAAATAAGTAGAAATTGAATGAGCAAAAACTTTAAGATAACGAAGTAAAATCATAACGATATCACAAAAAATTACCAATTCTAAAAAAGTGTTATAAGTAACATTAAAATTTCTCATAAAAAGTTTTAAATGTTTCTTTCCAATTTTTTTCAGTTTTAAGAATTTTCTAATAAAATTTTGATTAACACATTCCAATAGATTTATTTTAGAATGATTCTGTGGCCTTAATTATTATATTTCCATTACGAGTCGCTTTATAATATTTCCAACACGTAGAAGTGTATTTTGCATATAATAGGCACTTCTAAAACTTATATGTTGGAGCTTTCCCTTGACAGTAATATGAAAAATAGTTAAAGGACTTCTTTTTTATCTCTTTGGATGATGAAACTCATTGTTTTTTGGCGAGGATCGCGATAAGTTATGATTTTACTTCGTAGTCTTAGGGCTTCCGCACTATTCTTTTAACATAATATTGTAATGTTTTTTTGCATTTTAAAAACAAGTATACTAATTTAACTTAATTTTCTCGGTATGGAATCAAAAAATTTCTCTGCATTGTGGTCAAAGATAATATGGGTGGATCTAACCTTATTTTTCAAATGTAATAATAATTTGAATAGAATTTAATTAATAGAATATTAAAATTGAGCATTTTGTAACAAGAAATCGGAAAATTGGAATCCAAATTAAAAAATGTAGCAAAGTGTCATTTTATTTTGTCACGCAAAAACCACGACCAACACGATATTTTTCCACCAAACACGAAATGCAGATAATTCAAAAACTTATTTTGTTACTACATTCAATAATATAAGACAAAAGATATCTGAATAGCAAAGAAGTATCTCACAATACACCTAGAATTTAATTATTATGAAGTAAATAGTAAGCGCAGAAAACCTCATTTTATTTTGTCCGACAGTGTAAATATGTAAGTGTAATATATAAGAACAGTATTTAAATGTAAAATTACTTTTGCATCAAGCATTCAATTTACTTTTTTTGAAAATATGGAGAAAAATGTTTGTATAACCAGCGATTTTGTGGAACTTTTAACAACATAAGCTTAACTATAAAGCTTAGGGTGTTAACTTTATTGTCAGGATTTTACTAAGAAACAACATTTTTAAATTTAAATACCAATATATAACATTAACATTAATATTAATATTATTAATAATAATAATAATAATAATAATAATATAATGGTTATGGTTAATAAAAACATCAATATATACATTGGACAAAATATTAACAGGAAACCACGTTATGAGCCAAGCAGCAGTCACATAAAAAATAATTCTAGATTTTTTTTTTAATTTTGCCTATGAGCTTACAGGTTGTTCATAAATATCATATCGAAGGGTAGGGTTATAATAATAAATATATATAATAAAAAAGCATTTTTCTCATGTTCATGGTCTGGCAGGTAAACATTAAAAAATATCAAAGAAGTCATTCATTCATCGCAACGTACATCACTAATTTGTAACAGTAAAATTAAGACTTTTCTTTCAAACAAAAATTCTTTTTATTTTATTCTCTAGTTACTATTTATTTTGTATACTTGTCATTATTATTAAGTGTTTTTTTTTTCTTTGTAATTTTACTGTAAATTTGTTGCTTTTATTTTTAAAAAACATTTTCTTATTGTTTTTTAATACAACACATAAAAAATAATATTGAGTGTATTTTGTGTTTATTTTGTGAAGTATATTTAAAATTTTAATTAAACATTAAACACCAATGGAAACTATATATAACTTTCATGTTCGCTGGCAATTTATAACAACAGAAAAAAATATATATGGAAACAAAAATATTGGTTCATACAAGTTCGGAAAAGAAACATAACTTTGTGAAAATAAAGTTCTTTATAAAATGAAAAAAATAATAATAAAAAAGTTGGAAGCACGAAAGCAAAAGAAACATACTGATGCTGTTATTTATTGTTACTAATTGGTCCATATTAGCACGGCAATACCGTGTATTTATTAAGAATATATTTGCAAATAAAATTTAAAAGAAATGATGATACAATATGGAAAAAGATGACTAATATTGTTGGAACAAGGTCAATATATCTGTACATTCTATACCGACGTACTTAACAGACAGCGGAAAGCGTGAGGACATGATTACTTCAGGCCAATTCTTAGCAGATTGTCCACTAAATAAACAACATTAGACTCTTTCATGCAAGGTTTCTTTTAGTCGCCAGACTACGGCAATAAACCACAAACGATTGGTGTTTTAAAAGTCAACAGATTCATATTCACAAGACATATTCACATAGACATTTTATATTTTATATAAAAAATTCGTTGATATCTTACAAGCAACCTATAAGAATAAACGTATTTATTTAAGCAGGTTTTTTCTTACTATGCATACCACTGTGCATTGAGCTATTACATATATAGTATGGTTATCATTCGAACAGAAATTATTCGATTATTCGAGGAATAAATTGTTTATTCTGTTCGAACGAAAAAAAAAATTAATTTATAATGAAATAAATATTCGATCAATTTGTAACGATTAGTCGAATAATTTTTCAAAACTAGTTTTAAACATTCATTTAAACATTAAATTACATTCATTTTTGAGATTTTTTCATTGATTATTTTTCTCAAAAGTAATTTTAATGATTCGAGTGTTGTGGATATAGTACAAGATGGTTTGTTAACTGAACTCAATCAATAAATAATATTAAAAATTAAAAAAAAAAAAACTTATTTTAGCAATATTGATGAACATTGACTTTATTTAGTAAAATCTATAAAGAATGGTAAAAATAGATTTGCTTTTAATGCTATTCTTACTGTATTATCACCATCAATATTAAGTGAGAAGATTTTTTTCCATATCTGCTTCTATTAAAAAAAACAATAATCGTTTTAAAATCAAAAAGCTTATTTATATTCCTTGTGAATGATTATTTTAAAAGAAATATTTTTTTTGGCATTTTTTAAACCTGTAGTTAATTATTCGAATAATTTTTTTCATTCGATTAATCTAAGAAAATTTCAATTTCATTTGATAAAACGAAAATTTAAAAAACTTATTTTAGCAATATTGATGAATGTTAACTTTATTTAGTAAAATCTAAAAAGAATAGTAAAATCAAATTTACTTTTAAAGCTATTTTTATTGTATTGTAACCATCAATATTAAGTGAAAACATTTTTTCCATATCCGCGTCTATTAAAAAAAAGCAATAATCGTTTTAAAATCAAAAGGCTTATTTACTCGTATATTCCTTGGAAATTATTATTTTAAAAGAAATATTTTATTTTTTTCCATTTTTTGTTTGCTTTTTTTAAACCTGTAGTTAGTTATTCGAATAATTTTTTTCGTTCGATTAATCGAAGAAAATTTCAATTTTATTCGATCACACGAATAATTTAAAAAATTATAAAATTTTATATGATCAACCTCAATGTCGAATAAAATACAACCCTAATATTTAAGTCTCTATATATTAAACAGATAAATTATAGATGATTAAGAACAATTTTTAAAGAATTGTGCAATATATATTTATTGGCATTTTGTGGTTCATTGCTGCCAAATAGAATTAAAAAAAAGTAATAAAACCCTCAATAATTCAAACAGCAAAACTTTATAAGTACATTTGTTTTTGCAAGTAAAAAAAAGTTTAAGTAATTTTTTTCTTTTAATTCCCATGGCCTTGAATGTTGCACATTTAAAAGGTTGTGCAATATATGGTTTATTAGACATTAAATAATTACCAAATATCGCTTACTACTTACATTTATAGCATTAATTCCTAAAATAAAAATAGGGTATTTCCAAAAGTAATTAATGGCAAAAAAAAAAAAATTGGGACGATGGATAATAATTTATTTTTCCAATAAAAACTTCCGTTTTCGTAATAATTTTGTTGATCAATTTATGTCTTTCTTAATTTCATCAACAAAAAAATCTGACTATTATTTCACACTACGACTACTACTAAAATTATTATTCATTAAATAATTAAATAAGTATCATATAAATTCAAAAATAAGTACTATAACCCCAATAATAACGTGAACATTAGAGCAATTTTAACAAGTTTAAAAAAACTTTATTATAACATTTGACGTTTATATTTTAAATTCAAACCCATATAATATGAATCTAACATGATGTTGATTTACATTTTAACGACCACATTATAATAAAGACTGGCAAAAACAAAAACCATTTATTCGACAAAATTTTTGAATATGCTTCTTTTTCACCCACTCAAACCTCCCCAAACCCCACCGAAAAACAAAAAACAAAAAAAAAAACGTAGAATATTGCATGTACATTTGTGTTATTTTTGGCGTTTTAAAGAAAATTATTTCAAATTTAGATGACTGAGTTTGGCAAAAGGAGTGAGAATAAATAAGTGAGTTTAATGTGTATAAAATTGGAATATTTAAATACAATAGCGAAACGCAAGATGTGAAACTCAATCGTTTGTTAACTTTAATGGTAACATTTCTAAGTTGTACTAGAATTATATCAAGAAAATGTCTTAGAAATTGAGTTAATTTATTTTCAGTAACTACATCCAAAATATTTGGAGTACAATATAAATAGTGTTTGTGTTTCATTCTCATCTTAAATTCTGGATACTTTCAGTTCGTTAAATAAATAATCTACAACGATGAAAATTTACTTTTTCCTATCCGTCGTTAATTAAATGCATATTTAGAAGTTAACATTAAATTGACAGAAATTAAAATAATATTTACAATTGTTAAATAAATAAATCTTTCATGGAAAACATGATGGTATATGTAGGAAAGAGATTCTTGAAAACCGGAAACAAAAACGAAAATAATCTAAACAACTTTTACATTTGCCTTTCTTTTTGCATACAATGTACTAGTTAGTACTTCATGTATGTCTCAGTGGTTTTCCGAAGTATACGTGTAGTATCTGTTCATAAAACATAAAGAGTACATTGAAGTACCTCACCACTAGCATGAATTTTTGCTTATTTAACATTATTCTTATTCATTATTCTAATTGAAATCTGTGTTTATGAACATTAATATGTTAAGGTTGTAAGCTGTGCAACAAATTAAAGATAATAAGTGTCCTCATAAAAAGGCGCAAAACCCTCGCAAATTTTGCAATGTGTTCAAGTTGACACATTAGCAAATGAACTGTTTTTATAAGTTTGCGTGACTATTTCGTTTCGCACACATGCGCTGTTTAATTGTACATTTATATATCAGCTGTCTTTTGTTTATTTTTAAAAATTATTGATAAAAGCAATTTAAAAAATTATAGTTACGTTAGTTATAATAAAATCATTGCATGTATCTTTAAGTTTAACAAAAATTTTTAAATGAATATTGTACAACATTTGAAGAGGAAGTTCATGAAGAACGTAAAGCAAAACTGCACAATTGCATTAATGGGGAAATTAAGCATTTAACTGAGGATCCTTATTAAATATATTGTATATTATATTATATTATATTATATTATATTATATTATATTATATTATATTATATTATATTATATTATATTATATCATGTTGTATTATATTATATTATATTATATTATATTATATTATATTATATTATATTATATTATATTATATTATATTATATTATATTATATTATATTATATCATGTTGTATTATATTATATTATATTATATTATATTATATTATATTATATTATATTATATTATATTATATTATATTATATTATATTATATTATATTATATTATATTATATTATATTATATTATATTATATTATATTATATTATATCATGTTGTTATTATATTATATTATATTATATTATATTATATTATATTATATTATATTTATATTATATTATATTATATTATATTATATTATATTATATTATATTATATTATATTATATTATATTATATTATATTATATTATATTATATTTATATTATATTTATATTATATTATATTATATATTATATTATATTATATTATATTATATCATGTTGTATTATATTATATTATTATTATATTATATTATATTATATTATATTTAGTATTATATATATTATATTATATTATATTATATTATATTATATTATATTATATCATGTTGTATTATATTATATTATATTAATATATATACTTATATTATATTATATTATATTATATTTATATATATCATGTTGTATTATATTATATTATATTATATTATATTATATATATTATATTATATTATATTATATTATATTATAATTATATTATATTATATTATCTTATATTTTATTATATTATTTTATATTATATTATATATTATATTATATTATATTATATTATATTATATTATATTATATTATATTATATTATATTATATTATATTATAATTATAATTATATTATATTATAT